>JADLZK010012724.1:0-84166 GCA_015847255.1 Hyparrhenia diplandra
ATGGTCCCATTATAGTTCAAGAGATACTAATGTACATACTCTGAATTATAGTCTGTTCAGTATGAGTCTCTGTCTATTGTATTGAATTAAATAATTGTCTGCATCTCGTTGAGTTAGTAATTGCAGATACTAATGGAACAATGTTTCAAAGTGTCAAAGGCATACTGAACTGGATCATAGTTCAATACTAGGGGTATATTGTTGAAGGCATGTTATTATCTAAAATATGAGGTATACCAGTCCTGTATGATTCAAAGAGATGGGTAGTTTAAAAGGTTGAGGAAACAATTAATCTTGTATGGTGTAGTGAACTTTCACGTGCGTATGCACAAATAGACAGTGATACTATGAATGCATACCTTGATGATTGCAGACCATAAATAAGAATTTAGTCATGCACAAACTTCGATTTGTAATACTGAACACTACGCATTGTATAGTATGGAGAGGTCTTTACAACGGAGTTGGTGAGCATGCGTGCTGACTTTAATTTAATGAAATTTGCTACTTTATTAATACTTAATTTCATAAATTTTTTGTTTTATTATGCGATCCGTGTGTTCTATAAAATTTTTAGTTGTCCTGTAGCAACGCACGGGCGCCGCTTACCTAGTATAAATTAAAGAAAACGCGTGCTTAGGTACCTTGGCATCCATCGTGAAGGTAGGATTCCTTGGTATCCTTGCCAGCATTTGCAGATGTAGGCCGCCGTGTGGCCGCCGGTGTAGTCACAGTTTTGACGGGTGAGGCTTGTGCAGGAGCTGAAACTGCTGTGGCACCCAACAGTAAGGCCGTCTTGAGCACGTTCGATCACTTGGCCTTGCAAAGCGTCGTCGGATCCAACGACGATGGCCCATGCAAGCACTTTCACAGGAATCCCCGTCTTCTGGACCACGCCAAGCAAGTCCCCCATGGATGCCAAAAGGTTTTGCTGATCCAACCACCTTCCTCGGCGATGAGCACCGAGTAGTTGGAGACGGCGATAGAATTGTCATTAATGGCGTAGGCCTTCACAATCACATCATAAGAATCGCAAGCCACAGGGATGGGTGCCTTGCAACAGCCCATGCCAGAGCACTTGTGGCACTCGACGCTGCGGTTGCTAAACGCCTGTGAGAAGCACGTGTACAACATGTCAGTTGGGAATCCGTCATTGCAGACCGAACCACACCGCACAGGGCAACACAAGCTCGGCGAGCAAGTCGCAGCCCAATACGAGGAACGCGTTTGCGGGGGCGATACCGACAGGGCGTAGGGGCTGGCTTCGGGTAGCCCCCACGGTCCAACGCCCCATGCGCCCCGGGTGATCAGGTCGCGGTCGTCCCTCCTGGAAAGGGGACGTATGTCTGTATGTCTGGGCCAGGACGCGCACAGTGGGTTGTCGAGGGGAGATATCAGTCACCTGGAGGGTGCCGTTGCCGATGAACAGCCGCGGCGGCGTGTAGCTGGTGTTGCAGGTGAGGTCGAACCCCGGCAGGTGGCACCGGGACTCAGACCGAACGGGAAGGGGCACACTCACGTCCCCGCACTGGGTCCTGCAAGTCCCCAGCCCTATCGCCGCCGCCGCTGCCAGCAATGTCGCCTGCGACGACACGGCGATAGCAGCCGCTGCGACCGCAGCTCAAACCACTGTGAACTGGAGCTGACCCATGTGAAGCTGGGCACTCTGGGCAGGGCGCTCGGTGGTGTACGTGGTGGCCTGGGCAGCTGTGGGCCGGTGGCAATGATTCCAGGCCGGCTGCCCCCAAAACCCGACAGGCATTGGAGTATACTTGCGTACAGTATTATTAATTAGTGTGTGCTGGACTAGCTTGCGGTCTGAGTCTGGGGAGAGTAGTATTAGAGCACTCACAATACGAGGACTCTATCATGGTTTCTATCCTTATTTATTACCCCTTTATTTATTGCTTTGTTGATGTAGCGCTATATTTATTGAAGAGAGAGAGAAACACAAGAAACCAAGTCTAACTAAGAAAGCAGGTCTTCACGTAAACCAAGACAATTTGTGAAAGTAACAAGTGGGGCATGTGACATCATGATATAAAATTGCGTTGTGAGAGATAGTTTCTTAACACAATGTCCAAAACTATGTAAAACCATAGTTTCTAGCATTGTTAGTGCCCTTATTAATTTTGAAGTGACGGCCAAACCAATGCAATAAAGCATGGAAATTACGGGGAGAGTACCACTCAGGAAACCGCGTCTTTGCCGAAGTGCGAAGAGGTTCGCCGAGTGGCAAAATCCGCGCGACCGGGCTGAACACACCTTTGCCGAGTGCCAATCTCGACGATCGGCAAAACCGTCTTTACCGAGTGCCTAGCCGTCGGGCGAAGCACAAAGACTCGGAAAATAATACTTTTGCGAGTGCCCGTCGTCGGCAAAATAATACACTCGGCGAAGGATAACAGGACCAAACGGACGCGCTCTCCGTCACCTTTGCCGAGTGTCTCACGTTAGGCACTTTCGGCAACGCGACCACGCTTTGCGAGTGCCCTTCCGTGCACTCGGCAAATACTCTTTCTTTGCCGAGTGCCATAAGGCACTTCGGCAAACCGTTTTTTTTTTTTTTTTCGTCCCATATTTTTTGTGTGCCATTAGTACCCTAATTACATGTCATATTCACAATTTGGGAGAATTTCACGCTGTTTTGCTATATTTCATGAATTATTTTTATTTTCTTGCATTTTCTTGACGACTCCAAATTTGAACTGCAGGTACATGAAATAATGGACTGTGTTCATTCAAAAAATGTTATTCACCATGTTTGGCATATGTTTAGGCTAAATCCAGGGACTCGCCTGAAATTTCGAACATTTATGTGCCGGAACATGACGAGTCACGTGCGGGAAAGGTGTTTTTAAAATCTATAAATTCCAAACGAAGTTTAAAATTCACGAAACTTGGCGTGGTGTCTTGTCATCTCATGGGGAGGCTGTGGAAAAAATTTGAAAAAGTTTCAAGCAAATTTGTGGCGTCGGATGGCTAAAACCCGGACATCTCCACACTTCATCACATGATGGAAGTGTGGAGATGTCTGGGTTTTAGCTATCCGACGATCACAACTTGCTCGGGCCGATAGGCTTTGCCGGGTGCCGCATTTCCGGCACCTCGGCAAAGCCCGGCCAATATCCGGGCCCGAGGACCCATTTTTCCTCATTCTTCCCCACGCCGCCCGCCACGCTTTCGCGACGCCGCGCCGCCGCCGCGATTCCCGCCCGGACCTCGCCCGCCGCCGCCCGTTCTCGCCGGATCCGGCCGCCCGCCCCCGCCCGGACACCGCCCGCCCGGCCGGGCCGGACCCGCCGCGCCCGCCGCGCGCGCGTCCGTCCGGCCGGCCCGTGCCGCCCGCCCCGCGGTGCCGCCCGCCCATCTCGGCGGATCCGGCCGCGCTCGCGCCGAGGCCGGTTGTTAGCGCCGCCTCGCCCGTCCGCGCGCCGATCACGGCGGCGTCGCCCGCCGCCCGGCGCGCCCGCAGATCCTCGCGGACCGGCCGCCTTGTGCGATGAGGAAGGGAAGGGAAGAAGAGGAAGAGGGAGGAAGGGAAGGGAAGAGAGAAAGAGGGGAGGAAGGGAAAGGAAGAAGAGGAAGAGAGGAGGAAGAAAGGGAGGAAGGGAAGAAAGGGAGGGAGGAAGAAGGGAAGGGGAGGAGGAGGAAAGAGAGTGCCTCTCGGACCGGTCGTCGCCGTCGTCGCCCGACCAGCCGGCTGCGGGGTGATCGGCAGCCGTCGTCGCCGACCGTTCTTCTTTGTGGTGATCGACGTCGTCGTCGCCGACCCGTTGCTCTTGCCGTTTCACGGCCAAGGTAAAGCCCTATCTTTCTAGTAGTGGTTAGTACTCAGTAGTTAGTAGGGTTAGTACTAGTAGTTAGTAAACAGTTTGGTGGCCTTCGTGCCCATATTATTGGTGGTTGTTATATTGGTGGTTGGCGGCCTTCGATGCGCGCATATTGATGGTTGGTGGCCTTCGTGCCCATATTGGTGGTTGGTGGCCTCGTGCCCATTCTCGGTATATGCATGTGGTTGTTGGCCTTCGTGCCATGTTTTTTGCAGGTTTGAGTATCTCCCGTGGGGGAGGTGCTGCGCCGAAATTTTGAGTGGACACTAACTTTTTTTGGCCTTGTTTTGTAGGAGGACCTGTCGAGGTCAGCGACCCCGTCGCCTCGTGGCGGGTCTTGCTGCACCGCGTCTCCACCGGACCCCCGTAGGTATGAATCACGCCTGTCCCGTCCTTTCAATTATATTTCGTTCATTTTGCAATACTAATTGGTTTACTATTTGTTTTTTGCGGGGACTCGACAAAATGCCGGGCGGAAGGCGGCAACGTCGACGAGGGGGTCCAGTCCATACGCGAGACCCCCTCACCCTCTCCCCAGCCGACGGAGGAGGTCCCGAGCAGCACCGGACGGTGGAGACGTCGAGGCGCGGCCGACGTCGTCCGTCCACGAGGAGGCTTGACTTTGTGTCGTCGTCGGACCAGCCGGGGCTAGCGGTCGGGCCAGCCGGGGCCGTCGTCGGGGCTAGCCCTCGTCGGGCCACACCGCTTCGCACTCGGACTCCGCGGCCGAAGAGACACAATCCACACGTCCTCCTCGAGTGCCGCCAAGGTCTGGCGCGGGGCCTCCGAGCCTCCCACGAGGGGGCCGATCCTTTTCACCGCCGCCCCGTGATTCGACCTAACGGTGAAAAGTAAGTAGCCATTGATATTTCCACTTCTTCATATGACATGTTGAAAATCCAACTTCAAACTAACAATTTGTCTTAATGCCTCGTCAAGAATCTGGAAGATTGTAAGCGGAGGGGGATGCGGCGCCATATCAATGGCATCCGAGCTGGCCGATTAGAGAGAACTACTCCCCGGCACGGTGGACCTCGGGAACAACGTGAGGGAGGTTCCTCGGACGTGGGACCACCGTCGGCGCGTGAACGAGGGCAGACTTGCCAGAAGATCAAGACGGACTTTTGGGTGAGTGTGTATGCAGGATTACTTCACGTCGTTTGAATACTATGTTTCTTAAATAATTGAATGATACATGTTTTCTCGTATGCGTAACTACTTCACTGCGTGAGGCGGGAAGGAGGAGGAGGCCGCTAGAGTGCGGGGCGAGTCCGCCGAACGACTCAAGGACCTCGTACCACGAGGCGCGTGTTTCATTTATCACCTCCTACAACGCCGACGTGCTTGGCAAGGTGGTGAAGAAGAACGAAGCAAAGGGAGATGATGCTCCCGGAGGAGACCGACCTCACCGGGGGAGCAAGACATCCGAGTTCAGAGAACGCATTTATTCAGATTTCTTCAATAAAAAAAAAAAGCGGAACTTCCATTAATCCTCTGCTATGTCATGCAGATGTGTCCGGAGTGGTGCAGCAAGTACAAGGACTGCTGGGAGGCCATTGGACAAGTGGCTCTTCGACGAGACGTACGAGTACAAGAGACTCCGTCGAGGTGTCGCTTCGGAGATGCAAGGCGCTCCCACACCACCAAGGCGTGCCCCTCCCGGTGTATATGGATAGATGGGTGCGATTGTGTTGATATTTTTATTCAAGCGCTCAAAATCTCTTCACTTCTAACCATCTCTGTGTTCTCCTCGCAGTCGGCCGCATGGAAACCAGGAGGAGGCCGAGTACGCGGGGTGGGCCTTGACTCACGGCGGCGCGCCGACCCGACCGCGTCTCACGCCGACCCGCGAAGGCCCGAGGCGTACAAACACGCCGCCCGTCTACCCCAAGCTTACCCGATGCGCCGAGGGGCGGATAGCGGCGCTATGGGGGAGGACTTCGATCCAGCCACCGCGCCCCTGGACACAGGGACCTGGTGATGAGGTTGGGAGGAGGGAGCACGCGGCCGATTACGGATGGCCAACGGCGATCGACCGGCCCTCTGTTGGCGGCCGAGGGTGATTCGGCTCAAGGAGCACGACCTCCACCGACATCCCCATAGCACCTCGGCGGTCGAGCTCCATGCGAGGCGATGGCAGGTAACTTCAGTTTCATCGGTCGTTCACTGGTTTTACACATTTTTCGCTACCTATGCATTGTTTCAATGTTACGGTTGTAATATTGCAGGTCGGATGGCGTAGCCGAGGTCAGCGGCGGCCCAAGGCGGGAAGAGTTTGCGGCCGAGCGGGCGGCGAGCGCAGGCCCATCGGCGGGGAGTTGGAGGCAATCACGCAACACTCGGTCGCGCCCAGCTGCGGGGCGTGGCGAGCTACTTCAGGGGCCTCCGGATCCCGGGTGCGACCCCGGCTCCGTTGCCTCCTCATTTGTTCGCTCCACCCCCCCGTTCCCGTTCCCGTGAGCGGACTCCGGTGAGTATATGTTGTTGTTCATTTATTTGGCATGTGCGGCTCACTGCGGGTACTAATGAGATCGCCTCACACTTGTGCAGCCACGGTCGGCGGGTTCGAACCCGACTCCTCAGGTGGCCCTTCTCCACCCCCATCCGGCCTATCCCGGTCGGCCCGGCGCACGGTACACGTGGCCGGGTGGCGTTCCTCCTCACGGCGGCAACCACACTCTGGGCTTCCACCACGCCCCTCCCGGGGGGCGGGTGGACGTTCCGTCGGCGCCCGCAAAGACACGGGTGGTATCAGGGGCAAGGTGAGGGCTCTTCGCACTTGGGAGGCCACGGTTCGGGGCCGTCAAGTTGAGGTGGTGGTGATGGATTTATTTTAGATGTTGGATATGTTGCCTTTGTGGACGGATCTCGTTTCGATGTTGGACATGTTAGATTCCGTTTGGTTGTTGGACATGTTGGATTTTGTGGTATTTGTGGATTATATATGTGAATTTGTGGTATTTGTGGATTATATATGTGAATTTGTGAGATATGTGGATTATATATGTGAATCGGTGATCTATGTGGTTTATGATGTATATATGAATGTTTATGGTATATGTATATGTTGATTTGCAGCAACAAGCAATAGAAACAGCAAAAAAAATGAAATTCCCAGCTTTGCGGTGCCAGCACTCGGCAAAGCTGGGTAACCCGCAGGAAAAATGGCGGGTTTGCCGAGTGCAAAAGGTGGCACTTTCGGCAAAATGACCATAACTTTTGCGAGTGCCCCTCTGTGCAAAGACTCGGCCAAAGTCTATTTGTTTTAAGTAAAATAAATAATTTGCCGAGTGCCAACATCGGCAAGCTTTCGGCAAAGTTAAAAATATTCAAATCTTTGCCGAGGTGCGGGCGTTTGCACTCGGCAAAGCCCCTCCATATAACGGTTCGGCGTCGGGTTCGCCGAAAGTGCCGATTGACGACACTCGGCGAACTCTTCGCCGATCTGATTACTGGCACTTTCGGCGAAGATGGCTTCGCCCGTAAATCTTCGCTGAGTGCGGTCGCGAGGCGGCACTCGGCGAAGCTTCTTAAACAGTGCTTCTAAGCATTTGCCGAGTCGCGGTGGCGCACTTTCAAAGGGACGCGTCTCCTGTAGTGTACGCTTCATTGATATCACCGTCATCAGTTGCACCATGGGAAAAGAACAAACAGTAAGCGATCGGGCACTATGTAAGCTAGTACTGTAGTACTGTCCTTCATCCTCTTGGATATATTATACATAAAATAGGCGAAAAGAAGACATCTGAATGCAAGGCACCTCTTGTCCATCATGTGTCTCACTGGCGACTTGGAGACAATAGATCACTTGTTAACTACTCATTTGCACAGGACTGTTGGAGCAAGATTGGCATCACGTGGAACGGACGTGGAATGGATCTCTACCAATTCTCTTGCACAAGCCTGATCAACTCACAACATCCCTTCTTCACTGAAGCAGTGCTTATAGCTGCTTGGGAGCTCTGGAAATTAAGAAATGGCAAAGTCTTTTTTTAAAACCGAGGTCATCCCCATTTCCATTATGATATAACGGAAATACAACCATTCGACAGAATGTTTCAGAAAGCATAGATTTTGACAAGAACTAAGAAAAGAAACTACCGCATCAGCACGCTATGATCCGACCGTCTAACCAAAAGCTTACGACCTATTACTCGAGGGCCTATTACATCCACAGTTTAGAGATATCCAACCCCTAGTCTTTGGTTTTCCAATTTTAAGAGTCAATTAATGTCTTCTTCGGTGGTTAAATTTAAGGATGATCCAAGGTCATCCTAATTTTGGTTTTGGCTAGATGCTTTTAGTTAAGACATGTAAGTATGAACATTTCTCTCCTTTATTTTTATGATATTGTGGGGACCTCCTCCATAGTCCTTTACCGTAACCGATTAAAGGTCATCGAATCTTGAATAGGGATTTGATTATATTATGTACACTTGAGATTTTTTTTTGTATAATTAAAGTGTATCGAAGGTTCAATAAGAAGGCAAACTAGATGATATTTCATAATAACTACTCAAATAGAATTGATGAACTGGCTTATATTTTGTGGGATATCTTTGTATCATATGAAGGCATGCATATTAGTCAAGATTATATGAGACATGAGATTTTGTATATGGAATGGTCTCATTTAGAGAGCTCGCTCTAGAAAATCATTAAGACGAAGATGGTAATCATCACTATATGGATTTATATGTTTTAGTGTTGATTATCATAGTGTGACTTGGGATGTCTTGAGAGGGTGAAGATAATTAACAAGGAAAGGGTTTCGAATGACCAAGTGAGTGTGAAGGCAAGCGACGACTTGGGCATCAAAGGACCGAGGTTGAGTCTTGTCGCTAATCAAGCTATGAGAGTTATATTGTGAGGAAGAAAGGATCAAAACATTGTTGGATTACATGAAGAAGTGACTTGATGTCATTGAAGTAAATTCACATGAATGGAGTTGGAGTATGTCATGTTCTCAAGATTACTCAAAGAAAAGTAAAGATGAACTAATCTGGTGGCAATAGTGCGCTATGCTCAAATTAACACCAATGACTATGACACAAAAAACAACAAGTTATATTATTGGCTTTCTCCAACGACTAGTTTTTCTCAGGGAAGTAATGTATGCCGTAATGGCAAGCCCTTTGGAGTGTTTTAGAGTGTACCAAAGATATTAGAGTCCCAACTATGCATTCTAGCTACCACAAGTGCTTATTAATAGAAAATTAGGTGGTTAGTGTAAGTGCTTTGCGAAGGGCTAAGACTAACTAGACGGTGCATTAGCACTTGCTCTAGGTGAACCCGTTGCGAAAACATCCTGGCGAATGGCTCCAACAAAGACCATAGCGAGCCAGCAAGGAGGTTCTCCATACCTCGGTTTCTCACGCTAGAGGTGCAAATCATCATTGTTGTAATAAATCGATGTTGTTAGCATGAAGGTTTCAGAGATGTGAACTTTATCATCTGTCTTTTAGGTTCCTTGACACAATTGAAAATTAATCCGCTACCTTATTAGTGGTCGCATTTTGTGTCTGTCTAAATTGCGTGAGAAGTTTCTAGTTTGTGACAGCGTATATAGGCAAACTAAAAAAAAAAAAAGGTCTAACAAGTTTATTGAATCTTTGGATAGGATTTTATCATATTCTGTACACTTGAGACATTACTTGTTGTATAATTAAATTGTATAATAAGAAGGCAAAGTAGATGATATTCCATAATAAATTGAAATTTGAAATGAAGGCCAAAATGATGTGTCGTTCTGAAGTTCATAATACTAGTTCAAATAGAAGACTAGGGCGCAAATAGAATTGATGAAATGGCTTATATTTTGTGGGATATCTTTGTATCATATATGAGACATGAGATATTGCATAAGGAATGGTCTCTCACACTAGGGAAATCATTAAGATGAAGATATTGTGGAGGGTGGCATGACTGTAACAGGGGTCCACAAAAGCTTTGCCGAAATATATTAGCGAGAAATAAGCAAAAAAAAGTATATACACACAAATTACAAGCCTTCAGCGAAGGGAAAAATATGAAGAGGCACTAACCGTAAAACCATAGGAGAGAAGAAAACTCAAAACACCAAGAACAAACACAAAGGAAGAACACGCTACTTAAAGACCTGAGCTTTGGCTAACACAACTACCACCAATTATTGACGCAAGCAAACTTACGTTTTCTCAAGCTCTCCTCTAAACAAACTTTAGTACCACCAATTGACACGAAGACATTGTGTAAATCATTGTACTGTTGCTCTTTCCCAATCTTTTTTTATATTTCCAGGAGTTTTAAGTCTCATGAATGTCAGTTCCCAAGAGACAAATCATTACTATTCCAAGTCTAGTCCTCGATTCACTATCCGTCGCCTCACCCACAACATATTCCTTTCTTTGCATAAATGAATTCAAGTGTCAATTCCACTTGTCTCATTGTCGGTCGTTCCTTGGCATTAGATTTCACACATATTGCTGCCAATAGAGAGACATCAACAACCTCACCGCCTCCCTCGAAAGTGACTTGTGGATCTATTATATCAACTAAGTTGCTTTCGGAGAGAGAGTAACAAAATGCTTCACAAGACCATAACCTTGAGCAGATCTATAGGAAACAGGCTTTTTTCTTGTAAGCAACTCTATAAGAATCACACCGAAACTATAGACATCACTCTTTTCAGTAAGATGCCCTGTGCTCAAATACATAGGGTCCAAGTATCCAAATGTTCCTTGCACAACCTGTATCCACCCCTCGTTGGTTCAATTGGAATGTGTCTCGAAGCTCCAAAGTCGACAATTTCACAATTAAGTTGTCATCAAGAAGTATATTAGGAGATTTGATATCCCTATGCATTATTGGCATTGAGACCAGTGAGTGAAGATATGCTAGTGCCCCTTAGTTTTCAACGGCAATCCTCAATCTATGTCTCCATGTTAGTGATGTTTGATATTCGGCATGAAGATGATCATAGAGGGTGCCATTAGTAATGAACTCATAAACAAGTAGTGGAACTTCAGTCTCAAGGCAACATCCATGTAGTTTCACTATATTTATATGATTTATTTGAGAAAGGATAGCGACCTCATTGATGAATGCATCAATTTCTCTTTGAACCACAATCTTTGACTTTTAATTGCCACAACATGTAGACTAGATAGAATTCCCTTGTATACTATGCCATGGCCTCCTCCACCAAGCACGCGAAAGCACTATCAAAGTTATTAGTAGCCTTTTCTAGCTCTTTCAAAGGAATAATCATTCTTTCAGCTATATCAGACATTTGGCATACCAATTGTTGTAGTAACTGCCCACGGTTTTGCTTGAAGAATCTTTCCCTTATTTTTCTCTTTCTTTGCTTCTTGATTTTACGCAGTACAAACATGGTCCCTATAACTAGAATGAGAAGTAATGCACCACTGCCAACTCCTAAGCCAATACTCAGGCCTGAGAATATGTAGACAAAAAGTATTACTAACTTTAGAAACACAAAAATAAATCACAATAAAAGATTTTGGTTATTTGTATTACAACTATGTTTCTTTGGATCTCATGGAGTGACTATGACTAACTTGTGTGGGTTGTGTAAACACAAGCTTTATTGACAAATGGTGACCGACTTAACTTTATGTGTAGTTCATAACCAATTTTTTTCTTGGTTCTTTTTATATGACATTATAGTCTTCCATGTTGCTACTAGGTTTTGGAATGCGATCTAATTTAATATTTGAATGTATTTTGGCATTTGGTATGTTCATTATGTTTCTTAAATGAAGAAGATGCATATGAGTATACTATGTAAATTAGTAAAAAAAGGGTATCGCATGAAAATCAATAAAAATGGAAAAACACTATACCAAGGGATTGTCATCTTGCTACTCCCTTAGCCAACAATTGTAATGATTTCTGACCTAATCTACATGAACAGTCAGGGTTTAACAATGTTATTTATGACACTATTTAATTCAAGATTGGATTATTGAGTGATACATGCTTTCTTTTCCATCCCTACTTTAGTTGTCTTGAAATCCCCCATAATTCTTTACATTTGGGGATGGGGAGTGCCAAATAGGCTAAATTCTTTGAATATGCTAAAAACCTAGCTATTGCCTTCTTTCCATTGGTAGGTCTTTGCATTATACTCATTTTTTAGAATCTAATATCTATAAGGTCGCTAGAACTCTAAAGTTGTGGTTTATCACTTCAAAGGTGGAGTCATGCGAGTCACGCGAATGGGCATGGAAGGTATCAAGATTAATGGTGGATACCAATAAGTGATAGGAAATAAATCTTAATGGTGGTGCATCCACGGGGTGATTTGTGAAAATCTTTATTGGGAGAAGTTGTCTTGTCAACACGGTAGGTAGTCAAATCTCAAATGCAAACGAATGTAAGGTTGCAAAATCTAACGGCTGTAGAGGCAAAGTTACACACTGTTGGAAGAAGGAAGACGTGGTAGGACCAACCATGCAGTATGAGCAATCGAGCATGTGGTGTTCAAAAGCGGTAGAAACCTATGGTATGGACGGTCAGAGGCGGTATAAACCTATGAGCAATCGAGCATGTTGTGTAGTTAACCGAACTACACAACAAAGAAGCTCTTAGGTTTAAGGTTCATGTATTCGAGGATAGACTCTAATACGCACATTCTGGTGACATGCATGAGCCCATTTGGTAGAGGCAGTCTCAAGGTAAGAGTATAAATATAAAGGAACCGATTTTGTGTGAATTCTAGAAGGAGCATGGTGAATTCGAAAGACTAGAGTTAAGGGTGGAGATTGTTATAGTGACTCAAACCATATTTGTTGTAGGATTCAAAATATTGGTGTGCTATTACGACTTCTAGTTCTATTAGGATGATAGTGTAGAATTCTAATAAACTCCTACTTGCATGTACGGGGAACTTGGAGGGGACTATATCAACCAAGGGGTAGAGGCCATTGGCATCAACCAAGCCAACACAAGGGCCTCAACCAAGGTTGTAAGGAACAATTAGAAGTGCTCAAGAGGATTAGTCTAGAAGTTCTATTGCACTAGATTCTTATAAAGGTCTAGAATTATAGGGTCCTAAAGGATCATGTAGAGCGACAATCGACCACTTCTACTCTCTTGGAGTTGTGCTTTTTATAGAATTGCAGTCGCCTTCACTAAAATCCTAATCTCTTGTCCTAGTTTCTTCGACTACATCATTCTTAATATGGTGCAAGCATGTGTCATACTCGCAATATTCTTTCAAATATTTGTAATGTTGTTTTTTGCATAAGAGATTTGAGCATAAATTCATTGGATACAGAGAGAAAGTAATTAGCTAGCTAGGATTACCTGTATGTAATTTTGCACAACCATTTGGTATGGTTGGATCACCACTGGTTCCACGTGGGCATGTACATGTGTACGTGCCAGGCAAATTAATACAACGACCATAGCACTTTCGAAGTGCACATTCATCGATATCTAGTAAAAAAAAAAAAGTAGATATATTACAAAATATGTATATAAGAAGAATGTTCTCCAAGAATTTCGATACTACTGCACGATGTGTGTGCATATGAATATGATAAATTAAAGATGACGCGTGCTTACGCGCGTACTGTGTATTACGTACCTTGGCATCCATCGTGAAGATAGGGATTCCCTTGATATCCTTGCCAGCATTTGCAGGTGTAATCTGTCGCCGTGTGGCCGCCAATGTAGTCACAGTTTTGACGGGTGAAGCGTGTGCACGAGCTGAAACTGCTGTGGCACCCAACAGTAAGGCCGTCTTGAGGGCATGTCGCGTTGCCATCACGCGTCTGATGATCACTTGGCCATTGCAAAGTGTCGTCGGATCCAACGACGACGGCCCATGAAAGCACCACAGGAATCCTCATCTTTTCGGCCTCAGGCAAGGCCGTGGATAACGTGACGTTTAGGTGATCGAACCAGGCTTCCTCCGCGATGAGCACCGAGTAGTTAAAGCTGACGTGAGTCCTGCCCACCACTCTGACGTCGTAAGAGTCGCAGCCCACATCGATGGGTGCCTTGCAGCAGCCGATGCCAGAGCACCTGTTGCAATGCTGCCCACTGCGGTTGCTGGCCGCCGGCGCCGCCGCCGCCTGTAGAGAGCACAGCAAGGCGGCCTGCGCCTCTTGCGCAGGGACAAATCCTCCAGCGCTGCAGATCGAACCACAGCTGCTGATGCCTCGAGTGCCCCTGCCCGTGCCGTCCTCGGCCCCGGGCAACAGAAGCTCGGCGAGCACGTCGCAGCCGGAGAGGAGGAACACGTTTTGCGATACCGACAGCACGTAGGGGCCGGCTCCCGGCAGTCCCCACGGTCCAACGCCCCATGAGCCCCAAGCTTCGTACAGTCCTGGCACCTGCACGATTGTGTGTATGTCTGGGCCCAGGACGCGCACGGTAGAGTTGTCGAGGGAGATATCAGTCACCTGGAGGGTGCCGTTGCCGAGGAACAGCCGCGGCGGCGTGTGGCTGTCGTCGCAAGTGAGGTCGAACCCCGGCAGGTGGCACCCGGGGCTCAGACCGAACGGGAAGGGTACGCTCACGTCCCCGCACTGGGTCCTGCAAGTCCCCAGCCCTATCGCCGCCGACGCTGCCAACAACGTCGCCTGCGACGACACGGCGATAGCAGCCGCTGCGAACGCAGCTGCAACCACTGTGAACTGGAGCTCACCCATACAAGGCACTGATCAGGGCAAGGCTCGGTGCGGTGTGGTGGCCTGGGCACAGCTGGGGTGGCCGGCAAATGACTGACTCCCGGCAGCCGCCAAAATCCAACAGGATTAATATAGCATTGGAGTAGTCTACTTGCACACAGTGTTAGTGTTAGGAGATAATTTTAAAGTGACGGACAAACCAATGCATCAAGCATGGATGCCACCGTCACCAATTGCACCATGCGAAAAGAACAAATGTACATTTGGCTAGCACACAATGTAATAAACTACTATACGACTGTCCTTTTGTCCTTGTATGTATTAATTATACAGAAATACTACTCCCTCTTGTATATATTAATTAATTATGCAGCAATACTAGCCCCTCTCTTCAAATTTGTAGGTCATTTTGACTTTCATAAATAGACAATTTTTATTCGTATGTAGACATATCATATATATGTATCTAAAAGACCCAAAACGACCTATAATCTGGGCAGAGGGTGGTACATATTATTATTACAATAACTAGTCCATCAACCCGTGCTCCTGCACGCGTTAGATTGAAAATTAGTTTGTGTTTCTTTTTTTTTTTTATCTAATGCAATAGGAGACACTCTAATCCCATCTAATTGTGATAAACTTGTCTTTAACTAAATGTTTTTTGTTTACATATGCATAGTATTTTCCTTTGCTGTCACCGCTGTGTAACTTTAATATGCATTTAGTTGAGACCACAACAGCTTAGGGTTAAACCATAATGACTATTGTTGGAGCCCATACCATATATGAGATAATGAATCTAATTATTTGATTTAAAATTTTTATTGTAAATATTATTAATTCCCATAATTTTTTTATCTCAAACAAACTTGAAACTCTTGTGCTTATAATATCTATAATGAACCCTCCTTTTGTAGTTTCTACATATAAGAATTTTTTGTCATAAATTACACTCTTAAGTACGTACTATAGGATGGGGCTAGCGATGCTAACATCAAGAAGATATGTAATTTAAATTGCTTTACCTTTTTCTGTAAAGGCATTTGGTTCCTTACTTCATATGTTACGAACAAATCAGGCTTCTAGGAAATTTGGTTATAAACTATTGACACTAGTGTGCCAACATATGGAAACTACATAAAATAAGCACCTCAATTAGTAAAACCTTATTCTCTCTCTATCTCTAGTAAATGTTAATACATTTTTATCTTTTGCATAATGAAAATACGTGATAGTCATAAGAACGACATGTAAAATTATTAGCATTGTACAAACCATGCAAATTAAGACATATATAGATCTAAAGATCATTTCCAGCACGATTCTTCTTTCCTAGAATTTTCTAATATTTCAAGGGCTTTAGGTCCCATGAATATTTGATCCCCCAGGAGAGAAACCATCATTATTATTCCAAGTCCAGTCCTCGGATTCACTATTTGTCGCCTCGCTCTCAACATATTCCTTTGCGGCATGAATGGCTTCAAGTGTCATTTCTACTTGTCTCATTGTCGGTCGTTCCTCGGCATTAGACTTCACACATATTGCTGCCAATAGAGAGACATCAACAACCTCACCGCCTGTAACACCCGTGTTTTTGCATCATTTTAAAAATCACTAAAAATTTGAACTTTTCGAATTACAACTAAAATTTGATTTATTTTTTCCGCTAAACCGAAAACCCCCGTTTTAAAAAACCTGCATTCAGGCTCTCACCATCTAGAAAATAGGAACCCTTGCTTGTTGCTTGTTGAACCTTATGGTGACCGAGGATGCAAGGTAAGCCCTAGATTTGAATTATGGAAATATATCGCATGAGAAGTAATTTACAAACTTTCTCCGAGAATAAAATACGAAACACATGTGTACCAAAAATATATATGAGTATTTTTATGAGCACAATAAATAAATATTCTCGACAATAAAAGTCACGAGGGTGTAATCTGTGCTTGTGAAAATATTTATAAAATATAGTACACATGAAATAAAGAAATTGGGAAACGAGTGTGCATAGATATATATAAATATTCTTACAAGTACAAATAAATATCTCCCTGAATATAAAACCATGGGAATATCTAAGTGCTTGTAAGAATATTTATAATACATAGTTACACACATAAAATAGGAGGGAGAAGAAATAAGAAAGGGAAAGAAGAATAAAAGGGAGAAAGAAAATGGAAAAGGAGAAGGAATAAGAAAAGAGCTCACAGGCTCATTCTCTCCTCCTAGCCCAGCCCAACTCTCCCTCTCCTCCTTCCCTTCCGCTTCCACCCGAATGGGCCGCCAAACTAACCTAGGGCACGAGCCCGGACGCGGACAAGCCCAAGTCGAGGCTGCCAACGCCGTCGTCGTCTACCTCTATCCACGCACGGTGCGACGACCGCGACACAGCGCCACGACCCCAGCTGCTCCCCGCCGTACCAGGCAAGGTGGGCAGCGTAGACCGACGCACAGGGAAGGTCTAGAGCTCCGCTTGCCCGAGACGTCACATCGGACAGGCCAACTTCGCCCCTCACCTTGACCTTCAGACACGGCGCCGACGGCGACCCACGTGCGAGGGAAAAAACAGCCAACCGCCCGGGCAAACCGCCACGCGGCGGCGTTGTTGGCGAATACCGAGCACGTAAAACCACACGGGCCACGTAGAGGCACTCGTCACCTAGCCGCCCACAGCCGACCCGACCACGCCGATGGAGGGCGACCTCGCCAGCCGCTGGCCGCCGGGGGCCGACGACACTGACGGAGAGGACGCCCGCCGGGGGCGACCATGACACGACGCGCAACGACCGCCCGAGCCCGGCAAGGCCACGCGCACCTGCCACACATCTTTGAAAAATATCGGCGCCACGGAAAACCCGCCGGCGAAGCCCCACGCGACGAGGCTATAAACAGCCCTACCCGGAGCTCCGCTCGCCGCGCCAAGCACGGAGAAGCTCCGCGGAGCACAAACAGCGTCGTGCTTGCGCCCGGCTCCCTTCCTCCCCCTCCCTATCTCGCTCGGGAGAGATTCTCCCCAAGTCGAGATTTCCGCCGCCGCCGTGCCGGAAACGAGAGCAGCCGTCGATTGGGTCGTCGTCAGTAAAATTAGTGGCCGGGTATGTCTTTCCCATCCTCCCTCTTCTTTTTTTCCCCACAAATCCTGCTCTATTGTGTCGTAGCCCAAAGAACCGCGCCCGCCGCCGGGAGCCGCCACCTACGCCGCCACCATGACCGGAGCGCCGCCCCGTCGCCACCACCTACCTCGGACAGTTCAGGGTGACGAGAGGAATCCAACGGACCCTCTGCGGTGAGCTTTGAGCAAGGGCAACGTCGTTCCGCGGGATTCGGCGAGCCTCGCCGTCGGGCTCGTCGACGGGGTCCAAACCGACGTCGCCGTCCGCACGGTAACGCCGTCCGGATGAGGACCAACGGGAAGACGCCACGCCGCTCTACCGTTCCACCGCGCCCCGACGCCGTCATGTGCCACCATGACCACTGTGAAACACGTGGCGCACATGTGGCAGCCACCGTGGCGTCCACCCGGACCCACGTGGCCCACGTGTATGGGAGGCCCTCCCGCAGGTACACAGAGTCAAATGCTATGTCTCCCCAACTATTGTACACAGGATATTATAAGTAGTGTTTCCCATGTCAGAAAAATTCCCAGAAAATTTGTAAATTCATTATTTGATTTATAGAATTTTATCATGTAATTAGTTCCAATTTTATTACATGATAAAATTATATTATAATATTACCCTAATGATTTAATTAGGGATTAATATTATAAAATCTATATCTCATGCAAATTAACTCCGTTTCGCGTGAAACGACTTTCCATAATTCATCTAAAATCTAGCTCTATGCATCTAACCCATTGCCACCATAATGTTCTATGCTTGTTTTGGTTGCTCTAGTTCAAGCTAGGTTATCAACGTACGCGTCGTAGTTCTACATCGACCCGATAGGAGTTTTTCGTCCGAAGATAGCTAGAGACGTTCGACGCCATGCCGATTCGTAAGAACCTCCCAGGCAAGTCCTTACCCCCCCTAATCATGACCTTAATTAATGAGATGATAACGATGATGATATGATAATCGGATTAGTAAATAGTGGTATGAGCCCGATAACGTAGCTAGGGAGCTAAGCCGGGATGACGTAATCATCCACGTTATCTACGCCATACGTTGTAATCAAGAGAAACAAGAGATCGCCTAATGAACCCTAACCAACAAAAGAGGTGAGTAGTGGTAGTCTGGTAGAGCCTAAATACCATATCGGGAATCGCCGCAAGGGGTTCCTGCGGAGAGATACTCGCCTCCCCTAAGGACCAGTTCATAGACCTTCTACCTAGTGTAATATTACGTACAACCACACGCCAAGATGGGACGGCTTGATTCCACACCCCGTTGGGTTGAGGTATAATTGGAGCCAAGGTGGTCGGAGTAGGCGAACGACCTATTGGGAGCAGACATGGGGAGAGTGGCCCCATGGTCCGGTTGGCGTGGATGCTAAGTGATCTTCCACGTAAGTGTTTGGGCGCAGTGGCACAGTGCTAGGTGCACATATTGATGATTAATGATTGGGTTTTGTGTCGACAAGATAGGTTGGGTAATAAGGTATTACCGTAAAGCCGTGGGTGATTTGGTATCACCATATTGTCTAGGATGATGCGTCATCCTTCCAACCCCTGAGAAGTCGTGGTGAGGATTATACCAATATACCTAGGAGGCATCCAAGCGGGTACGGAATCTCGTTAGGCGTGTCTAAGCCAAGTCGCGGTGGTAAGGGCAGTGCCTATCGTGTGGGGAAATTTGTACCACCTCTGTAGAGTTAATTGAATCTATTCGAATAGCCACGTCCTTGGAATGGGCAAGTGCTAGGCCGGAACATCTATGATTAGATACACTTTGATGATGACTAACCTGTGATGCCATGACAGTGATGATATGAGATAACCCGAACTAGCGAGAGCAGCTTTTTAGTGACTCGCTAGGGCCCAAACCCTTAATAATTACAACCCCCGGTTGGGACTTGCCGAGTGTTGACGTTTCTTAACGTCGCAGAAGAATCCGCAAGCGTCATTTAATTGTCGTTGTAGCTTTCACCCGGAAATATTCGAGGGTATCGTATTTTCCACGAGGAACGGAGGTACTCTCTCCTAACTAGTTCGCCCAAGGACACACAAGGCCAAAGATGGGGAGGATTATTGAGAAGGATTCGTACACCTTTAAGATCTATGAATAGCCTCGCTTTAGAGCTACTTGTTCACTTCGGGCACCGGCAATCGCCCAAACTGGGATGGAGACCGGCATTTAGCACTGCGCCACACCCGAACGTGGGGGATTACAAGGGACGGACAAGGTCGTCACAACCCAGCCGCCTACCCCCTCAACCGTGGGATGCGCCACAAAAGATAGGCAACCCCTAGCCCAAGACACCACGTCTACACTAGTGATTATTATTCTAGCGTGTTAACAAGGCTTACCCGGCCCCGGGGGTCCTTCTACTAGAGCACCGCCACAAGGGCGACTATCAATCCCGCAAACAAGTAGATAATGCTTGGATAAACATGAGACAATAAAGGTTATCGGAATCGTGGAAACTTACTTAGCCAAGATCCCATGAGGGAGGCGAGCACGAATCCACCGAGGTACAAGTCCGGGAGTCGCCGACAAGTCCCGCACTTCCCCGCCCCGCCCTCACATCTCTCCTCCGCCGATCTCTCTACTACTAATGTGAGCCTAAGCCCATTGGAGTGAGGTAGAAGAGTAGAGGGAGAGCTCTCTAGAGGAGAGGGGAGAGACTCTTGCCCTTGGAATTGGTGTGTCTTACAATGAAGAAATGGTCTCTATTTATAGGAGAGAGGGGAGAGAGGCAAGGCTAATACAAGGAAACATTTCTGCCGCCTCCACCGCATGCAAACCTTTTTTGGGTATGACGGTAACAATGTTTCCTTGTGAGCTGCGTCAAAACCGGCGAAGAACCGCCAGGAAGGCCTCGAACCGGAGCCAAACCGGTGAAACCGCGCCGGTTGTCGACAATTCCGAAGGTAATCGGCGCGCGGGCCTACCTGAACCGCCGGTCCGGGGCGGTCCCGGCGGTGAACCGCGCGGCCGCCAACCGAGCTCCCGCTTCCGCTCGAGGCCGCCACGTGCCCCCTCCGGCGAGGTGAACGCGGCAGCGGACCGCTGCGCGTGCGCGCGCGTTCCAGCGTGTGGGGACGCGGTTTGGCCACGTGGCGGGGTCCGATTGGCGCGTTTGAATGCGCCGCGGCGTCGCGCTTCGCCCCCCGTGGGGGCAGCCGCCGGCCCGCCGCTCGCCCGCTGTCGGCTGCTGCCAGGCGTGAGCGAGCGGGGCCCGTCTGTCGGTCATGGTCGGCCGGTCGGCCGGCGGCTACCGCCTGGCCGCCGCTGATTTGCCCCGCCACGTGTCCGCTGCGATTGGATGTGCATGGTTACGCTCACGTAGGCATGGCACTTCATTTCATGTGATTTTATTTATCTCATATCTTTTCCATCCGGAGTCCAAATATATCAAGTAATATATCCATTTCGATCAGCGTGACGAGCTCTCCGCGATGGTGCACTTGGTTTTGCCATATAAGATACTTTTTATTGATGATAAATGGAGAATTCCTGCATTGCACTTTGAAATACCAAAACTTGTGGAACTTGTTAGATTTAAACCCTATCACTAAGTTTGATGGTAAAAAGTGAATGTTTTATGCAGGTGTTGACGGTATAAAATAGGTAGTTAACGACCGTCAACACTGAGTACGTTTGTACTCACCCCTCTATTTTTTACAGATATCGGCACATGTGAAGGTAAGATCGACGACAAGATAAAGGATAGCGTATCGTAGAAGTTCGTAAGGTGTTCGCTTAGGAGAAGGATGTTGAAGCCCAGATTTCATCCATGCACAAATCTGCCTGTGGAGTACGGGGCAGTGTCATAGTTAATCCACCGCTTCTCGGTTGGCCAACTCTGATATTGTAACCCGACTTGGTGACCCTTCATCGCCACTGTAAGCCCCTTTCCATCCTATATTTCTATAGCTCGGTTTACTATTAATTCTGTTTACCATCATCTGTTACTAATAGACGTGTTTGTGGCATGATCCTAGCGCAAACACGTGTGATTAACGACCCATTAAAAGTGGGTTGTGACACCGCCTCCCTCTCGAGTGACTTGAGGATCTATTATACTAGGAGGACTCTCCGCGCGTTGCTGCGGGAAGCAATTAGCTGTTGTCCTTGAGGATCAACTGTAGCCATTTGGTTTAGATCAAGCTTTCTTTTTGCTTGTGAGTTGCTGCAAAATGGAAGAAACGATATATCCTGTGAGGTTAGTTGAATTGCAGTACTAAGTACAAACTTGACATGATATGATTGACGACTCATTCACATGATAGCCTCCTTTGATCATATATAATATACTAAGTTGCTAGGCAGTAACCAAGATTCAGACATGATACAGTGCTGAGCAACTGAAATAGTAAGTTGGTAGCCAGTAACCAAGATTTAGAAAAAGAGGCCTCATCTGGCAGTTCTCATGGAATTAAAGTTTAATATTCCAGATCATCATTGTTGATCTCCAAGAGTAGAAAGAAAAGGTGGTAAAATATTGTTGTCCATGATCTGACAACATTGGTTTATTCTTGATCAGACATTTAAAGTAAGCATTCTTGAACAGTATGATTCATCTCCCAGAAAAAATAGGATGATTCGGCTCCCAGGAAAACATGATTTTCTATTTGTCTTTCTGTAAATGGTCACATATAATTTAAATGTGGCTCATTCAAAGGGAAAAAGGATTTGTTTATAGCTAATAGGATTATCAGAATAGAGCTTGAGAAGACTCACCTTGGGTTCGAAATAATATGAAATATTGGTAGATGGAATGATCCTTGATCAAGTTGAAGTTTTAGGATGAACCTTTTTTTTAAGTACTAAATGTGCAATTTAATTTTCCTCAAGCCAGTATTCAAGTGTTGTATGAATGTCCGATTGTATTATTGATTAACTGTCCCATTGTATTGAATTTTATTTTAAAATTATGTCACATTAATTGGCCTAATAAGTTCTCTAATGGCATAAATGTTCATCTAAACCTGGACATGTTGTTGAATATCAATGGTTAAGCTTGAATTTAGACCATATATGTAACTGCTGGGCGGCATGGAACATCGCATTCCATTAAATTTCATAAATGGAGATGTGGAATAGGAGACCATCTTTTACAGATATTTAATGATGTAGTCATGTAGAATCTATGAAGAATTATTTACCTGTCCTGGGCTGATGTGGATTGCATATTTTCAGTCGATGGAGGTTGAGGATCAATTGGAGCCACCTGGTTAACATTGAGGTTTTGCTTTCCCTGTGAGCTGCTGTGAAATGGAAGAAAAAACCGTAAACTTTCATCAGTTTTGCTGAGTCATATTTTCAGAGGGTCAGCTTGAGCAGTAGGTCATAGTAAAAAAACCATGTTTGGTATTATTTGTAGCCCAAACTTGCAAACAGGACCATGGTTTGAGAAACCAAACAGGTTGCTATGGTCAGACCAAACAGGTCCATGGTTGCACAGAACCTCTCAAGTTTGAGTCAATAGGTAGATAAATTCTTGGGCCCAAGAAAGCAAATCACAATAACCGTAAACTTTTATCAATTTCGCTGAGTCAGATTCTCAGATTGTCATCTTGAGGAGTAGGTCACAGTTAAAAAGTCATGTTTTGTACTTGCTTACGTTTACTTGACAAATTTCAGAAAATGAAATGAAATTGCATACTGTAGGATTTAAAATGCACATATGAGATAATCAGCAACCTCCCGGTTGTCCTTGATCTACCTGTTATACTAAATCAAAACAAAAAATGTTCTTTCCTCTGGATTGCAAATACGATATGTAACAGGTAAAAATTTGAAGAAACTTGATTTGGACAACGAACCTGATTAAAAGATTAGATGGTATTCTTCATGATCAATCTTGACAACTGGCACAAATCAAGCATCCTAAAATTCTGTATGATGTTCCCTGCAAAATTAGAGGGAATTGTTAATGCCAATTACGGGTATGAAGGAGGAATACAAATGGATTAAGAGATGTCGATGTATGTGTTGGTCATGCAGAACTTCGTGTTCCTATCGAGGCTTCTCTACAGGTCCTTGTCATCCGTTAGCTGCAACAGCTTCTTCAGCAGACCGACCATGACGGGGTGGCTCTGCACCTTATTTTTGAAAACCAAGAGCATAAGTCTGTTAACACTTCAGCTGATAACCAAAATGGCAGCAGATTTCAGATGAACAGAAGACATACGACAATGCCTAACAATTTTTTTTCCTTTTTCAATTAAATAAAATTGCATTGCTAATATTGCTCTACTTTTTCAATCACCTAAAATTGCATAACAGTATGACAGCAGATGCGCTAAAAACATACTGTAAATTCTGAGAATAGAGAAAAAGGACTTGGCAGTTTTCAGTCAACTGTGCAGTACTAACATATAATATGCAATTCAGGAGAAACAACACTGTAACATATGGATCTATTAATTCTGAACTCATGAATAGCTGTATTTTAATCCAGTCAGTTAGACGCTTCTTGGAGCATTCAGAATGGATGGCTTCATGCATCACAGTCTGTTGGATTACACGTCTGTTCTATCATTCTATCATCTGCGTGCTTCACGACAACAATATATGAACTGTATATATTTTGGAGAGGAACCTGATTCGAAGATCTAACAGCTCAAATAATAATGCATGGACTCTGAATAGATAAGCAGCATAACAGTTGGCACCAATGCACCAATCTATAACTGTGTATCACTTAACCTGCACAAAATTAGAGGGTAATCGTAGATGAGCTAAAATGTTGATTATTTCAAAATTGGAAATATGGACACAACAGAACATACAAACGCACCTTGAACTCCGATGGGGATGATAATCTGAGAGAATATCGACATGGAGTATAGCTATAGCATACATATAAATATATGAATAGAAGACTTGGAAACGAAGAGGCATAATCAATTATGATTAATCATCGGTTATACAGAAATAATCCCAAGGGAAGGGCAAGAACGGCGGGAGTAAAGAAGGGGATGAGAAGGCTGTCCATGTGGGTCGGTGCAGGAAGGTAAGGAGATGTCGGAGGAGAGGACCACACATGTGCAGGATGACGGCGACAGGGCGTAGTAGCAGCAAGAAGGGGAGGGGAAGGGCGATGCTGTGGATGGGCGCACAGGCGGCGGGCTAGCGAACTTGACCGGTAGGCAGGAGGCGGCGTTGGAGGATTGGGTGGAGGGGAGGGGAAGGCAACGCTGGACGACGGGGTGGAGGAAGAGTGGAGGCGGAGGGTTGGGGAAGGGCGGTGGGGTGGCGCACTTGCCCACCCGGGAGGCGGCGCTGGAGGACGGGGTGGTGGAGCCTTAAACTGTAGATGTGTTTCCTTCGTGCGCTGTAGAGGGGGTAGCCGAGGAGTTGGAGATGGGCGAGGAAACTGGACGGACGGGAAACGCACGCGCTGGATGACGGACGGGAAACACACCGACGGGAAACACACGTGTGAAGTGTAGGAAGGAGTTTCTGGTGACGTGGCTTCACCACAGGCCAGAGAACTCCTAAGTGGGGATTTCCCATATAGAAGGTTTAGATGAACTAAGTTGCTTTCAGAGATGAGAGTCACAAAATGCTCAACAAGACCATAACCATGAGCTGATCTATAAGCAACAGGCTTTTTTCTGGTAAGCAACTCTATAAGAATGACACCAAAACTGTAGACATCACTCTTATCAGTAAGATGCCCTGTTCTAAAATACATAGGGTCCAAGTACCCAAATGTTCCTTGCACAATTGTATCCACCCCTGTTTGTTCAATTGGAATGTGTCTAGAAGCTCCAAAGTCTGACAATTTCACAATTAAGTTGTCATCAAGAAGTATATTAGGAGATTTGATGTCCCTATGAATTATTGGCATTGAGACTAGTGAGTGAAGATATGCTAGCGCCCTAGCAGTTTCAACAGCAATCCTCAATCTATCTGTCCATGTTAGTGAAGCTTGATATTCAGCATGAAGATGATCATAGAGGGTGTCATTAGTAATGAACTCATAAACAAAGTAGTGGAACTTCAGTCTCAAGGCAACATCCAAGTAGTTTCACTATATTTCTATGATTTATTTGAGAAAGGATAGCGACCTCATTTATGAATGCATCAATTTCTCTCTGTACCACAATCTTTGACTTCTTAATCGCCACAACATGTAGACTTGACAAAATTCCCTTGTATACTATTGTAACACCCTAAAATTCTTTTTGCTAAATATGGATTAAAGCTGTGCAAAAATTATTCACTTAGCAAAAAAGAAAAGAAAAGAAAAGAAAAAAACGCTACAGTAGAGTGCTGCTACAGTAACGCCCAGCCCTTCACGTGGACAGCCTGTGGTTTTTCTTCTCCTCTCCCCATCGTGACCCTAGCAGCCGCCATCGTCGTGCCGTTCTTCTCCAAGTTTCCATAGTGGTGACGATCCCATCGCAACGATGTGGATAGCCAGTGTCTCATCGTCGTACTTGTTGGGTTAAACCTAGGTGAGATTTCAGATCATAATCCCCTTCTTTGGTTCATGTTTTGTGGATCAAATCATCCAATTGGAACGGGTTTGGATGGATTAATTCTCGAAATTCCCTAAACTTGATCTCGTCCACGACCTGAAAACCCGTCAGATTGTGTAGTTTCTGTTCGTCGCCATTTTAGGGCATCTTAGTGGCCTCAATAAATTTTGACGAAGTGGAAACATTTGTAGAGGACTTCAATACCTTTCTTTTGACCCCAATATCACCCTCATAGACTCTATATTTTTGGAGTTACAGCCATTCTTAGACGGCTGTTTTGCAGTGACGAAATTCTGGACAGATTCTAGATTTACCCAGTTTTGGCTCCCGTAACAGAGGAATTTGAACTTGTTATCTGAATACGAATTGTAGAGGTTTTCTTAAGCTTTCCAGATTGGTAGAGAACACAATTTTTGTGACTTATATATCTCCAGTTTTCAATTTTACAAGACTGTTGTCCTGTTTTGACTGACAGAATCTTCAGTCAAGATGCAAAGATGTTTATGTTATTTTCTAGACTTCTTATGCCAAATTTCATAATACGGAAGTTGTAGCTAAATGAATGTTCTATGTTCTGGTAGATTTTGGGAATTTATTATAATATGGTTATTTGTCTATGAAAAAGATAAGAATCTGTGCTGCTGTTACAATCGGTAGCGAGACGATAGATGTCCAAATAGCGGGTTTGGGACGCTTTATTGTCTATCTTGATTTCTTGATTTGTTTGTATGATGGAATTGGTATTGAGATATGCTTTTGGTCAGGTGGTGCACCTCCAGATCGTGCTTAGCTCTCATTTTTTTATCTTCGTTGAAGGCAAGTAAACGTGGCGATGTGGTCCACATGCTTTAGCTTGGTTATTTGAATTGCCTCCACTTAATTTTAATATTTCACACTAGCAATATAATCTGAATCTTGAAGTTATTTTTATTACTTTGAAGTATTATGAATACTTATCTTGTGGAGTCAATGTTGAATTATGAAGTACATGAATTACTCAATGCAACATTTGCATTTGCACTCTTTCCATTGATATGCATTTGAAGAAACCGTAGCCAAATTGGTGCGGTAAGTACCGTATAGCAACGCACTTTGATGAGCATTGTGGTTGCAGCCTTCACTCCCTCTTGTTGGGATATGTGGGTAGAAGTGAAGTCATGCATTGCATTGCATCAATCTCATTTGCATCGCACTGTACTATTTTGAGATACATTATGAAGTATATTAAATGTGTTATGGACTAATTGATCTATCTTTTACCTTGATTTACCTAATTGTGGATCTTTTACTATGCTAATTAAATCTGATGTTTAACTATATTATGATTTAAATAACTTGGTTAAGGCAGTTTGCTTGCTGAGGTTTTCCATAAACCTCACACGTTATTATTTCCCCAGGTGCTTCAGCTTGGAAGATGGATGCTTGGGACGGGAGTAGCAGCACGTGTGCACGTCACCTATGAGCTACACATATCATCAGGACACATGTGTTGTGATAATAATTATGATGACTTTAATCATGAATTAGTTGGTTTGTCTCTTGTGTGTTTACATTGGATCATGTTTCAGATGGTCAAGTCGTGGTATGTTAGTGAATAGTAAATTTTATTCATCATTATCCTCTATGATTATTGTTGCTTCCGCGTACTCCTTTGTAATGGTCTGAAGTGTGGTAACTCTCCAGAAGAGTTGTTGTTTTCTTCCGGGGTGTTACAACTATGCCATGGCCTCCTTCACCAAGTACACGAGCACTATCAAAGTTATTAGTAGCATTTTCTAGCTCTTTCAAAGGAATAATCATTCTTTCAGCTATATCAGACCTTTGGCATACCAATTGTTGTAGTATCTGCCCACGATTTTGCTTGAAGAATCTTTCCCTTATTTTTCTCTTTCTTTGATTTTTTATTTTACTTAGTAGAAACATGGTCCCTATAACTAGAATGAGAAGCAATGCACCACTGCCAAGTCCTAAGCCAATACTTAGTCCTGAAAAAATATGTAGATAAAAATAATAGCCAACTTTAGAAACATAAAAATAAATCATAATAAAAGATCTTAGTTATTTGTATTACAATTTTGTGTCTTTGGATCTCATAGAGTGACTATGACTGACTTGTGTGGGTTGCAACTGAAGCTTTCTTTCCATCCCTACTTAAGTTGTCCTAAAATCCCCATAACTCTTTACATTTGGGATGGGGGTGCCAAATAGGCTAAGTTCTTTGAACATGCTAAAACCCTAGCTCTTGCCTTCGTTCCATTGGAAGGTCTTTGCATTATAATGATTTTTTTAGAATCTAATATCTATGAGGTCACTAGAACTCTAAGGTTGAAATGTGGTTTATCACTTCAAGGTGGAGTCATATGATTCACTTGATAAGGACATGTAATTATGGAAAGTATTAGATTAATGGTGGATAACAATAAGTGATAGGAAATAAATCTTAATGGTGGTGCAGCCATGGGGAGATTTGTAAAAATCTTTATCTTGTGATGTCGTCTCGTCAACATGGTGGGTAGTCAATCTAAATTGCAGACGAATGTACGGTTGCAAAATCTCATGGTTGTAGAGGCAAAGTTACACGCTATTGGAAGAAGGAAGACGTGGTAGGAACAACCACGCATGTGGTGTTTGGAGGCGGTAGAAACCCACGGTATGGAGGGTCATATAGGAGAAGGTGGCATAGTTAACCGACCTACACAACAAAGAAGCTCTTAGGTGTAAGGTTCATGTATTCCATGCGAGCTAGACTCTAATATGCACATTTTGGTGACATGCATGAGCCCATTTGGTGGTGGCGGTCTCTAGGTGGGAGTATAAATATAAAAAAAAGGAACCGATTTGGAGCAAATTCTTGAAGGAGCATGGTGACTTCTAAGGACTAGAGTTAATTAAGGGTGGAGATTGTTGTAGTGACTCAAATCATACTTGTAATAGGTTTCAATATAAAGGTGTGCTATTATGACTTATAGTTTTATTAGGATGTTAGTATAGAATTCTACTAAACTCCTACCTGCATGTACGGGGGTCATGGAGGGGACTATATCAACAAGGGGTAGAGGCCATTGACATCAACCAAGCCAACACAAGGGCCTCAACCAAGGTTGTAAGGAACAATTAGAACTGCTCAAGAGGATTTTTTTGAAAGCTAATTTGGGGGGGGGACGGAGAGAGCTTCCCCACCTACTTGTTTCAAAAAAAAAAGTCTTGTTTTTAGGGAACGGGGAGGAAACCCTTCGTCCGGTTAATCATGGAAAACCGGACTAAAACCATACAACATCACACAAGCACAAGAAAGAAAGAAAATTACAACGCAAGAACACATGGACTTCTTCAACGATGCCTCCAGGGAGGTGGATGACGTGAAAGCGCCACCATCGTCGGCCAAGCAAACAGAGTTTGGCAAAAGCTTTCGCCCGAGTCTTGTGTCCAAGGAGTTGAGCGGAGTGGTCGGAGCAGGAGCAACGCAGGAGGTTCTTCAGTGACGCCTTCAAGAAGGAGATTATCGTCACTGGCCCAGAGTAATCCGGGCTAAGCTTTCGCCCAGAACCTAAGGTAGAGGCCACATCGAGCTGTGTCACGCCGGGCGAGGTCGCCGTGCATGCCACCGGCACACCGCGGAGCCGATCGGACTCGCCGACGGCGACGAAGGGAGGCGCGCACCGCTGAGCGCCGCCGCCCCGCTGACACCGCGGAGCCGATCGGACTCGCACGCGACGACGGGAGCCCGCGACGATGGGAGGCAGAGCGCCCGGCGCCGCCGCCACACGCCCGGGGAGCCGATCGGGTCTCGCCTCGTCCTGCGACGATGGGAGGCGCGCCGCACCGACACGCCCGACACATCATCATTGGTGGATGGGCATTCCGTCGAACACCTGGCGCACCACCGAATGGAAGAAGCACCGTGGTGACAAAGAACGGCTTTGTACCTTGACACGAAGAGAGCAACAGCATGGACGACGATGAGCAGCATCATCCACTCAACCTGCACGGGGCCCTCCGTCGCCGCCGACGCGGGGAGAGAGCGCTGCCACCGGTGCTGATCCACGCACGCAGCGCTGACCGGAGCGCGGACGACACGTCGATGCGCCGGACCCCGACCACGAACGCTGCATAGGCATTCCATCGAACGCCTAGCGTGCACCACCAACGACCAGCAGCTGTGCAGCAAGCAGCACAAGAGGACTGTAGGACGCCCCCAAGGAGGTAGCGGCATCCGCAGACGTCGCCGTCCGAGCTTTCGTCGTTGCCCCAATCAAGCCCGCCTGCTGCACCACCTCGTCGTGGGTCGGGGACGCGGCCGCAGCCGCACAGCCAGTGTTCCTCCGGCTGGGAGCACCGCGAAGAGCTGGCGCAACTGTTGCCGTTGGCCGCCCCATCGACCCAGTGCTGTTTTGCCCACCACGCACCGGATCCGGGGAGGAGGTCGGTCGCAAGCTGTGGATCCGGCCAAGAGAGCCCGGCACCGGCCGGACGCCGTCTCGCGTCGCTGAGGAAGATGTTGTAGTGGGAGGAAGAGCAACGGCGGAGGAAGGGGCCTGCAGACCCGAAAGTGGCTGCAGCACCAAGCGGATCCGGCGGCAGGGACTGCAGATCGGCGGCCGGAATCCGCCCCGCCGGTCAGCTGCCCGCCGCCGGAGGCAGCTCACCGCCCGTCGTCGGGGGGAGGGGAGGAGAGGGGGGGGGGGAGCGAGGTGGGAAACACCCCTGCTCAAGAGGATTAGTCTAGAAGTTCTATTTGCACTAGATTCTTATAAAGGTGGTCCTAAAGAATCATGTAGAGTCAAACAATCCTTTCTACTCTCTTGAAGTTGTGCTTTTATAGAATTGCAGTCGGCTTCTGACAAAAATCCTAATCTCTTGTCATTGTTTCTTTAACGCCATCATCTAGGGTTTTCTACGTGATTCGACTACATCTAAGGTTTTGCTGATCCAACCACCCTTCCTCGGCGATGAGCACCGAGTAGTTGGAGACGGCGATAGAATTGTCATTAATGGCGTAGGCCTTCACAATCACATAGCCACAGGGATGGGTGCCTTGCGCCTTGCAACAGCCCATGCCAGAGCACTTGTGGCACTCGACGCTGCGGTTGCTGGCCGCCTCTGAGAGGTGTTAGCCTAGACTAAATTGTTGCACGTCCTTTATTCAGTTTGTATCGAGTCATATATCAATCTAGCTAGTGGATGGGCATGATCGGTGGCGTGCCGGGTCATGACTCTATCCTGAGTCGATCAGGTTACTTGGCGCCACGGCGAGTATCGCGCACGCGGCGTATGTCGCGGTGAAACGGCATACGTACGGTGCACGGCGTGGCGCAGGGGGCCTAGTTCATAGGTCTATATATATGAATAAACATTGATCGTGTTGGCCACGGTGGTGGCAGTTTTAAACCCTAACTTGTGTTCAACGTTCTCATCTATTGTCTGTCGTCGCAACTACTTGCCGTCGCCGCCGGTGATCTCGGGTGCAGGACCTTGCCTGCGCCGTCAACTGGTATCAAAGCCGTGGTGGTGCTGCGCGCGACGAGAGAAGCTCGGTGATCGTTGGTCGTGAGGAAGGAGGCCGCCGGAGTCGTCGGAGATGGGTTCAGGCAGCACCGACAAGGACGTCATGGAGCGGGCGTACAATCAGGCCACAGCAAACCTGGTATGGCCAATGCTAACCCGCACGAACTACCAAGAGTGGTCGTCGCATATTCAATGTAATCTTGAAGGGATGCTGCTGTGGGATGTGATCGAGGATGCCAAGGTTGAGCGACGTCGGGACAGGTTGGCTCTTGGAGCCATGCTCCGCGGCGTGCCGGCAGATATGCACTCGATGCTCTTGAACAAGAAAACTGCAAAGGAGGCGTGGGAGGCTATCAAAACCATGCGTCTCGGGGCAGATCGTGTGAAAGAGGTGAATGCCCAGAAGTTGTTGGCAGATTTCGAGTCAATCTCGTTTAAGCCGGCAGAAACCATCGACGAGTTTGCAATTCGTATCACTAAGCTGGCCACAGATCTTCGTGGGCTGGGGAGGAAAGTGTCACCGATACACGTGTGGTGAAGAAATTTCTCCGTGTGGTGCCGCCGGCATATCATCAAGTTGCGGTCACCATAGAGATGTTCAGTGATATGAAGAAGCTCACCATCGAGGACTTAGTCGGCCATCTGAGAGCGGCCGAGGTGCGTCATGAGTCCTCGGGTGATAAAGGATCCGACAAGGAGAAGTCGGCAACCCTGTTGATGACGGAGGATGAATGGGCAGCGAAGAACAAGAGTAGATTGATCTCTGACACTTCATCGTCATCAGGCTCGAAGGGAGGTGGGCGTTTCGTCCGCAAGGACAAGTCCGGGGCACGTGGTGGCGGCGATACACGTGACTCTGGAAACAAGAATGCGTCCCAGAGCACTCCTCGAAGAAGGGGCAAGTGCAACAGATGCAAGGTCTACGGACATTATGCAAGAGAATGCAAGAACAAGCCCAAGGCCGAGGAAAGACAGGAAGCTGCGCACCATGGCGCTGCCGATGTGGAAACTGGGGCGCTTCTGGTGTCTCAGGTGTGTTCCGTGATGCGTTCCCCAGTGAAGGGGTGCAGGGGTGTTCCTGAATCAGGAACGTGTTTTTCCAGCTGAGTATCATCAAGGTGCATGGATTCTTGACACTGGAGCGACGAATCACATGACAGGGTGCCGAGAAGTGCTGTCAAGTCTAGATGAATCTGTTCGTGGTGCAGTACGTTTTGGCGATGGGTCCACAGTGGAGATTCAGGGACTAGGCGCAGTGGCAATTGCTGGGAAGAATGATGAGCATCGTGTGCTCACGGAGGTATATTTCATTCCATCTCTGAAATGCAATATAGTAAGTCTTGGGCAGCTAGAAGAAGCGGGGTGTCGTGTTGAGATTGATCACGGTGTCATGGAGGTATTTGAGAAGAGTCAGGCTCCAGTGAAGCAACGTGCAGTGCTGATAAGAGCAGAAAGAAAGCACAGACTCTATGTCATGAAGATCAAGTTGGCATCCCCGGTGTGTCTGCTGTCGAAACTTGAAGAAGCAGCGTGTGGTTGTGGCACGCCAGATACGGACATCTGAACTTCAGATCGTTACGTGAGCTAGGCAGCAAGGAGATGGTGAATGGGTTACCCCCAGATTAGGGGTGTGGAGCAGGTGTGTGATAGTTGTGCACTTGGAAAGCAGCACCGTGCACCGTTTCCTCGTGTATCGTCATACAGAGCTGAAGAAGGATTGGAGTTGGTCCATGCTGACTTGTGTGGTCCGATAACTCCTAGCACCCCAGGAGGAAAATCTTATTTTCTACTTGTCGTCGACGACTATAGCCGGTATATGTGGCTAGAGCTGCTGGAGTCTAAAGCTGAAGCTTTCGAGCAGTTTAAGAAGATAAAGACAGCAGCTGAGCTTGAGTCGGGGCGACGTTTGAAGGCATTCAGAACTGATTGTGGAGGAGAGTTCAACTCTGGGATGTTTGTGACTTTTTGCAGAGATTCAGGCATCAAGCACAATACAACCACACCGTACACGCCTCAACAGAACGGTATTGTCGAGCGAAGAAACCAAACAGTCGTAGAGATGGCACGTTGTCTGTTGAAAGCCATGAGTGTACCGGGCAGGTTTTGGGGTGAGGCTGTGAAGACAGCAGTTTACCTTCTGAATCGATCTCCAACCAAAAGTCTGAATGGCAAGACTCCTTTCGAAGCCTGGTTCGGGGAGGAGACCGGGTGTCAAGCATTTGCGTGTGTTCGGTTGCACTGCCTATGCAAAGAGGCTTGGCCCGGGGATAACAAAGCTATCCGACAGATCAACACCAGGAGTTTTCTTCGGATATGAACCTGGAGCGAAGGGGTTCAGAATTTATGATCCTATCAGAGGCAGATTGATGGTGTCTCGAGATGTGATTTTCAATGAGAAACAGGCATGGAATTGGGAGGAGAAGAATGCTGAAGATCCAGGGAGTCAGGCAAGCACGTCAGCACCGTGGGTTTTTGAAGTGGATTACAGTGATGCGGGCTCTGTTGGTGGTCCGACAATAGGCCACGAAGCAGGTCAGGGCAGTGATTCGTCTGAAACAACCGGCGGTGCAGAACCGGCCTCCCCTAGTGTGACTTCAATTCCATCCCAAGCAAGTGCTAGTGAGCATGGATCACCTCATACACCAGCCAGTACAGGATCAGCACATCACCCGATCCAATGGGCAACACCACCCACAAATGGTTCAGTCGATTCTGAAGGCGTTCCAATGAGGTACCGGATAGTTTTTGATCTTCTGGATTCTACAGATGAGATTACAGATGCCGAGTACAGTGGAATTTGCCTTGTTGCTGCAGAAGAACCCAGCTCTATCGAAGCTGCCTTAGCTGAAGATAGCTGGAGAGAGGCCATGCAGGCCGAGATGCAGTCCATAGAAGAGAACAGGACGTGGGAGGTCAGTGATTTGCCAAAGGGACAGAAGGCCATAGGCCTGAAGTGGGTTTACAAATTAAAGAAGAATCCAGAGGGCAAGATAGTGAAGCATAAGGCGAGGCTAGTTGCCAAAGGTTATGCTCAGATCCAAGGGGTCGACTTTGAAGAAGTTTTTGCACCGGTGGCCAGAATTGAGACAGTCAGGGTGATGTTAGCACTAGCAGCACAAGGGGGGTGGCAAGTTCATCACATGGATGTAAAGTCAGCCTTCCTGAATGGAGATTTGACAGAGACTGTTTATGTCAAGCAACCTCCAGGCTTCATTGTTGGCAATGGTGACAAAGTTTTGAAGTTGAGAAAAGCCCTCTATGGGTTAAGACAGGCACCTCGAGCATGGAACTTTAAACTCGATAAGGAATTGATTGCTCTAGGTTTCGTCAGAAGTAAGCTGGAGCATGCGGTTTATAGGAAAGGCAGCAAGGTTTCTTTTCTTCTTGTCGGTGTGTATGTTGATGATTTAGTCATCTGTGGACCAAATGTCAGTGACATAGAATGGTTCAAGCAAGAGATGAGGAAGAAGTTCAGCATGAGTGATTTGGGTCTCCTGAGCTATTATTTGGGCATCGAAGTTAAGCAGGGAGATGATGGGATCACGTTGAGTCAGTGTGCCTATGCAAACAAGATTCTGGAAAATGCAGGTATGTTGAACTGCAATTCCACAGCAACTCCGATGGAGGCTAGACTCAAGTTGTGCAAGAGGATAGAAGATGAAGTTGTCAGTCCTACAGCTTACAGAAGTATCATTGGTAGCCTCAGATATTTAGTCAACACAAGACCTGACTTGGCATTTTCGGTCGGTGTTGTCAGCAGATTCATGGAGGCACCAAGCAAAGCACATTGGGGTGCTGTAAAACAGATACTAAGATACCTGAAGGGAACAAGACAGCTCGGCTGCAAGTATGCTAAAGGTGAAGGACTGAAACCTTTCTTGCTGGGGTTCAGTGACAGCGATTTCGCTGGCGATGTTGAAGACAGGAGAAGCACAACTGGTGTGGTTTATTTCCTAAGCAACAGCCTGGTCACCTGGGCTTCACAAAAGCAAAAGATAGTTGCATTATCCTCTTGTGAAGCAGAATATGTGGCAGGTGCAGCAGCAGCATGTCAGGGTGTCTGGTTGAGTCGGTTGATAGGGGACTTGTTGGGAACAAAGGAGGTGTCGGTGAAGCTGCTCATGGATAACAAGTCGGCGATTGCTCTAAGTAAGAATCCAGTGCACCACGATAGAAGTAAACATATTGACACAAAGTTTCACTTCCTTCGTGAATGCATAGAGCAAGGCAAAGTGGAGGTAGATCATGTTGGCACAGCAGATCAGCTGGCGGATATCTTCACAAAGGCGTTAGGGCGAGCCAGGTTTCTGGAGTTGAGGAAAGCTCTCGGCATAGTTCAGGTGCATCAAATTTAGGGGGTGAAATGTTAGCCTAGACTAAATTGTTGCACGTCCTTTATTCAGTTTGTATCGAGTCATATATCAATCTAGCTAGTGGATGGGCATGATCGGTGGCGTGCCGGGTCATGACTCTATCCTGAGTCGATCAGGTTACTTGGCGCCACGGCGAGTATCGCGCACGCGGCGTATGTCGCGGTGAAACGGCATACGTACGGTGCACGGCGTGGCGCAGGGGGCCTAGTTCATAGGTCTATATATATGAATAAACATTGATCGTGTTGGCCACGGTGGTGGCAGTTTTAAACCCTAACTTGTGTTCAACGTTCTCATCTATTGTCTGTCGTCGCAACTACTTGCCGTCGCCGCCGGTGATCTCGGGTGCAGGACCTTGCCTGCGCCGTCAAGAGGCACTTGAACGGCATGTCAGTTGGGACTCCGTCATTGCAGACCGAACCACAGCTGCTGATGCCTCGAACTGGCATGTCGCCCACGGGCAACACAAGCTCGGCGAGCAAGTCGCAGCCCAATAGGAAGAACGCGTTTTGCGATACCGACAGGGCGTAGGGGCTAGCTTCGGGTAGCCTCCACGGTCCAACGCCCCATGGGCCCCGAGAGGTCAGGGTGGTCACTCCTGGCAACGGCACGTATGTCTGTATGTCTGGGCCAAGGACGCGCACAGTGGAGTTGTCGAGGGAGATTTCAGTCACCTGGAGCGTGCCGTTGCCGATGAACAGCCGCGGCGGCGTGTAGCTGGTGTCGCAGGTGAGGTCGAACCCCGGCAGGTGGCACCCGGGACTCAGACGGAACGGGAAGGGCACACTCACGCCCCCGCACTGGGTCCTGCAAGTCCCCAGCCCCATCGCCGCCGCCGCTGCCAACAACGTCGCCTGCGACGACACGGCGATAGCAGCCGCTGCGACCGCAGCTGCAACCACTGTGAACTGGAGCTCACCCATAGAAGGCACTCTGGGGCAGGTCGATCTCGGTGGTGTGGTGGCCAGGGCAGCTGGGGTGGCAAATATGACTGGTGTGACTCCCGGCTCCGCCAAAACCCAACAGGATTTTGCATACAGTATTGGTGTGCTGGACTAGCTTGCGGTGGATATATATTGTTAGGAGATAATTTTAAGGTGACAGCCAAACCAATGCATCAAGCATGGAAATTACGGGGAGAGTAGCTCCATTGATATCACCGATTGCACCATGCGAAAAGAACAAAAAGTAGGCGAGCACAATGTAAACTACTACTGTACGTACTACTGTCCTTTATCCTTGTACTGTATGTGTTATACAGAAAATACTACTCCCTCTTGTATATATATATATTATACATAAAGTCACTAGTACAGGGTGGACCTCTATTCTCGGCTCGGTTGGGCCTTTATTCCCGGTTGTAAAACTAGGAATATGAGTTGGGGAATAGAGGTAATTACCGAGCCGAACAGAGGTAGGGGCTTTATTCGGTTGCTGGTACCTCCAACCGAGAGTAAAGCGCTTTTTTTTTTTTTCCTTTTGATTTCATTTAAGTTCTTAATTTTATTTTAATTCCTAATCGGTTGGGGAATAGTGCATAATTCCTAATCGGTTGGGGAATAGAAGTAATATATACATATATTAAAGCACACGTATATATAATTAATGTACACATATATTACACATTAATAATTGTTTAAGCACACATATATTAAGGTGTTCATACATGTGTCGATCTACATATTAAGATGTCATTACATGTCCCGATTACACAGGCTCAAGATCTTTTGGCAGCCATTTGTCTTCAAGATTGAAGTAGAACTCGCCGGAAGGCTCTAGGATTTGGATCATGGAGCAATGATCATAAGAAAGTGATATTTTTCGGCTGGCATCTCTTGAATCTCTATTGCCATATGCATACCTTGGTCATTGTTATTTGGAATATTTGCACCATGGTAAGTCGCCAAAGCTTCAGCTTTTGTATTGTATTTTTGTAACAATTTCGTGGTAGCGATGGACCCGAGCATGGCAATCCGCTGGGGTTCGATAGATCCCAGGCACGCGACCAACATGCACTACATACCATGCCATGTTACTTACTATCATGCGCCAAATTAGAGGGCCCAATGGGCCATGCGCCCACGCCAAGACGGAGAGCGGCCGCCCTAAGCGCCCGTCGCCGCCCGCACCGTCGTCATCGATTTTTACATTAAGTAATGGATATTTAGGGAATAAAAATAGGAATAAAATAGGAAATCAATCGAGGGATTTCTTTAGATGCAAGTCTCCCCGGACTATAAATATAAGGGACTTGTAATCAGTTGCAATCAATCAAGAAAAAATTTAAAGGGGTAACACCCAACAACTCCTGTCTCTCCTCTCTCTCTCTCTCTCTCTCTCTCTCTCCTTTAACCTAGCGCACGTGCGCTGCCACCATCAGCGCCGCCGCCGCCGCCCCTGCCCCGGACGCTGCGCCCCGGGCGCCCTGCGCCAGCGTGCGCCGCCCGTCCCCATCACCGCCGGTGTACCATGCGTCATCACTTTCGTCTTCTACGCCGCCGTTCGCCGTCGGCCCTACGTCATCACGTCATTGATCGTTGTCATCACCGCCCGTCACGCCGCTCCAAGCCGATCGCCCCGCCCCAATGTCGCCGTACCCGCGCCTCTCCTACCTCTCACTGCCGCCCCCACCACCGCCACGCCATCGCCAACACTCCGAACCCCCGCCGGCGTGTCACAACCGCCCAATCTAACCGGTTTGTGACACTTACACATGTGACCAAATTAAGTTGATTCCTAATTTAGACTACTAAATCATGAATTACACAATTTGGTAAATCAATGTAAATTCCTCATTTTTCTAAACAAAAGAAATTTAAAGAAACAACGATATTTATATAAATTGCAAAAATATGAAATGAATGATGAAAAATGAGGGAAGTGAAGTTGACGAACCTTTATTCCCGGTTTGAATGAAAAAAACCCAGAGTAAAAGGGTGTTGTCTAGAAATTTGGTGGAGAAAAGGGCTGAAAATTTCAACGCTGCGGATGACATATATAGGCGTGGACATTATTCCCGGTTAGAAACACGAACGGGGAATAAATGTGGAGCTTTACTCCGGTTTGTCCCACGACACGGGAATAGAAGTCGTGGGCGCTGGGCGCTACCACCGCGCATGGCTTTTTACTCCCGACCGGGGAGTCGAACAGGGAGTCAAGGTCCAGGGCACATTCCTAGCCGGAGTAACCGTGTTTTTACCCTCGAGAATAAAAGTCAGTTCTGCAGTAGTGAGTAGGCGAAAAGAAGACATCTGAATGTGCAACGCACCTCGTGTGCATCATGTGTCTCACTAGCGACTTGGAGACAATTGAATTGAAATCCTCAACCCCCGAAATGAACCATGTCAACAAAAAAGGTGGGTGGTGATAGTCTACATGGAGGTGGACAAATCACACTCGTGAATGAGTCCCGCGGAGAGATACTCACCTCCCTAGGACCGGTTCATGGACCTTCTACCTAGTGCGATTATAATGCGATGACCACACGCCGGGATGGGCGGCTTGATTCCACACCCCGTTAGGTTGAGGTATATCGTATGTCTAGGTGGCCGGTGGTAGGCGTAAAGACTATCGGGAGCCGACTCGGATGCTAGGTGATCTTCCGAGAAGTCGGGTTGGCGTGGACGCTATGTGATCTTCCACGTTAAGCAATTTGAGATTATTGATTATATGAATTATGAATTGTTGTTGAGCGGATGCTATGTGATCTTCCGCAATCTTTGTGTGCTAATGGGATGCTATGTGATCTTCCCATTTCCAACCCCCGAGAATCTTCAAGAGAAGATATACCAAAACCTAGGTTGGCTGCCAAGCGGGTACGGAATCTCGTTAGACCTGTCGAAACCATGACGATGGTAGAGGCAACGCCTATCGTGTGGGGAAATTTGTACAACCTCTGCAGAGTTACTAAAATCTATTCGAATAGCCACATCCTTGGAATGGGCAAATGCTAGGCCGGGATATCAATGATTAGATGCACACAAGATAACGGGATGTGACCTGTTACCTTAAGCTCTTCTAGGGCCCAAACCCCTAATGGTAACCTTTCACCTCTGGTTGGGACTTGCTGAGTACGAAAGTACTCACCCCTCTCCTCTATTTTTTTTTTAAAATGCCAGCTGCAGGAGTGTATCCAAGGATCAAGCTGCAAAGGACTACACAAGGATGGACCCACGAGATGTACACTCGAAGACGGAGCCGAAGGAACTACGAGGGGATGCTATGATCGAGTCATAGGAACGTACCATAGAAAGAAGTCCTAGGGGTTTGTCCGCACTCCAAGCTTGCCTGTAGGAACGGAGCCCTATTATAGGTGCTGCGTTCGAACTCTGATAGGTTTAGGAAGATAGGCCTAAGGCCGAGTCATGTAAACCCAAACCATGTATTATATTTTTTCAAGAGCAATAAAAGTATAGTTTTTGATATCATATCTATACTTAATTAGGGCGTATTTGTGCGTGATCCCGGCGCAAATACGTGTGATTAAGGAACCTCGTAAATGGTGTGTGACACCAGCCACCCACCCATGGCACGCTCCTCCCCGTGCCTTAGAGTAGTGGCAAAATCGACCAAGTGGGTGGCAGCTTAGCGATGATGATGCCCGCCACAAACTTGTCGGGAAGCACACACTCCATGTTCTTGAGTTCCTTAACCAAGATATCTCACGAACCTGTTGGACCACAGAACAGTCATTGACCATTTTGAAGTCATAGTACTGCTCCATGATGTACAGCTCTCTACCAGCATCGGAACCCCAAACTTGGACTCAAGTGTATCCCACATGTCCTTGCCCGTGGGCAGATTCATATACACCGCATCATACTCTTAGGTATAATGCTAATGAGAGCACCTCGAACAAGGTTATACGCCTCATTTGAAACTCATTTCTTCCTCGCCAGAAAAAGAGGAGGATCGGTCGCTTTCCCCGCATCACATGCTCACATCTCATTGCGGTAAACCACAACTTGGATCGGACACGCCGGATCTTATAGTTCAAACCATCATCATTCAAAGGAGGTGGTTTCAATGACGCAGCAAAGCTAGCACTCGTAATAAACCTATCAAGTTTTTAGATTGTTGAACATTTAGGAATATTGCGAGATATATTAACCCATAAAAACGATGACTTGTATGCTAACAGGAATAACAGAGACACGCCACTGCCACTAGCATAATATGCTAAGCCTACTTGAACAACAACAATAAGCAAAAGCATAAGCAAAGTGTTCGGATTATACCCATGGGTGAGGGTCGCCAAGATACCCGCGGCATGCACATCACCGGATCCGTTGCAGCAGAGCGTTGGCGTCGGAGGCACTCCTCGCCGTCCGAGCCATCGGTCACGGAAGGAGCGATCACGCCTGAGAGCTCCCAAAAACTTGATCGCCCGCCTACCCGTGCAAGTACGCTTTGACGGACGGAGTTCTGGAGGCCTGCTCGCCAGAGTCCCTTGTGCGCGCAGGGAGCTCAGGCCGAAGATGCAGAGACTTGAGATCAAGCTCAGATCAGTGGGCAGGGAAGAGATGTGGCGACTGGAGGTAGGGATGATAGGATGAGGCTGTCTTATTTATAGAGGGCGGCTAGGGCACACACCGCACAAGTGCATTTACCCTCTTGCCCTCGGCTAGGGCGCACACCGCACAAGTATGGTCTAGTCGACACACGCATCTATATGGAAGTAGCAATGACTAAAACTTCAACAAAACAAAACCCCACATTTGTAATTTCAGATTGAGTATCATCTCCATATTTGCAATTGAGTTGCTTGTTCTACCCGTTCTTGCATGTTCTTCGATTGCTTGCGTGAATTACCCTAGTGGTTTGGTTGGTCGTGCATCCACAAGATCGTGATCAACCGCTGGAATTGGTGTATCGATCGCTAAGGCGCAACATCCTTGGATGGTTGTAGTTGGGTCGTGAACGCCGTTCCGGTGTGAAATCGGTTATCCATCTCCACCGAAAGATCGAGACACCCAAAACCACATCGATCGGCCACGGGCAAGGCGGCGCTGACGCCACCGGCACGGCGGCGACGGCGGCGTGCGTGTGGCTCCCCATGTTCTCTCTCAACTCCTCACATAGAGCACCAACTAGCTCCCTATTTAAGTTAAGCACTCTCAGTGAGTGTACCATGTGGTACTAATCCCACTCCACTTACCATAAATGTGTGAGACTTTGGAGTTTCCTTGATTAATTGCTAGTTAACTAATGGGCCAAACCCAATTAATCTAACAGTTCTTGGGTTCCTCGCCTAGGATGGGGGCCAAGGAGATTTGGAAGACATCGGCACCACCTAGAGTACGGTTCTTCTTTTGGCTGATCTTCCACGGTCGGTGTTGGACGGCGGACCGTCGATTTAGGCATGGCCTTCAGACAACACCCACTTGTATCATGTGTGACCAATTGCCGGAGACCATGGATCACATCCTGTTCGGGTGTGTCTTTAGTCGGAAGTTTGACAGCTTTGCCTGGTCAGGCTTCACCTCCAAGACCTGATCATTGTGGCGGAAGAGCATGCCCTGCAATGGTGGCTGAGAATGCGTAAGTTGGTGCCCAAGCAACTGAGACGAGGCTTCAACTCTTTGTTCTTCCTAGTTGGGTGGATGTTGTGAAAAAAAGAAATTCCAGGACCTTTGATAGAGTTGCATTGACAGCTGCCCAACTTGTGGTCAAAATTCAGGAAGAGGCGGAGGCGTGGTGCTCATCAGGGTTCAAGACCTTTGATAGAGTTGCATTGACAGCTGCCCAACTTGTGGTCAAAATTCAGGAAGAGGCGGAGGCGTGGTGCTCATCAGGGTTCAGGCATCTAGCGACCATGCTTGCTCTTCAGTAGTTTGTGGTCCTTCTTAGTTGTTGCAAAATCTGTGACCCATGTAGTCCATTTAGGTTTTTCAGCTTGTGTGTGTGTGCTGTAGCAAGGTAACTGTTGTTATCATGGCCCTGTTGTGTGTACTAAACTCTATTCCTGCTTAATGAAAACACGTCTTTGACATGGTCGGGAAAAAAAGTTACACCGAGTAACAGACAAGGAACGGGGAATAGGAGATCACCGAGTAAACAAATCGGAACACTCGGTGACTCCAGCATATTCCCAAACAAACAAACGTCGCCCACGGATGCGAGCGCTCGGAGAAGCAATTCCGTGTGCTTTTCGGCACTGCCTCCGAGTGGTCACTCGGAGACTTCCACCGATCTGGCAAGTCGTCTCATATCCTCGTCTCTCCTCTCCCTCCCCACCTGCCACCGCCGCCGCCCTGCTGGCTGCTTCCCCCTCCCGTCCTCTGGTCAAAGCCAGCGGCTCCCAAGATTTGGACAGGACGGGGACCGGATGCGCGTCCTCCGTCCTCCGGGCCTGGACCGGATGCTCGTCCTCCTGCCGCCGCTCCGCCTGTCGGAGAAGCTGTCGGCCAGGACGCTGCGGACGCACCTCTTCACCCTGATCACGCTCTGGGTCAGCTTCTGGGTCCTCATCGCCTCCAACATGTACCTCTCGATGAGCTCCCAGGCCGTCGGGAAGCGCCGGGAGTCGCTCGCCAGCATGTGCGACGACCGCGCGCGTGTGCTCCAGGACCAGTTCAACGTCAGCATGAACCGAATCCAGGCGCTCGCCCTCCTCATCTCCACCTTCCACCACTCCAAGACACCCTCCGCCATCGACCAGGTACCTGGTACCCCTTAGGTGCTGCTAGTGCTATCTTATCTTATGGTAGTTTCCCCACATCAATCCAAATCCAAACAAGAGTTCTCCGTCATCGGCCGGCCGTAGCGAAATCACCCTTACTTGCCTGTCGTTGTTGCAGAAAACGTTCGCGACGTACATGGAGAGGACGGCGTTCGAGCGGCCGCTCACGAGCGGGGTCGCGTATGGGGTGAAGGTTATGCACGCCGAGCGGGAGCAGTTCGAGCGACAGCAGGGATGGAGCATCAAGAAGATGTACTCCTCCAATACCAAGAACCAGTCGCAGGGACCAGGGAACGCCGTGGACGCCGAGATGCAGGAGCCGGCAGAGGAGTATGCTCCCGTAATCTTCGCGCAGGACGCCTACAAGCATGTCATCTCCTTCGACTTGCTATCCGGCGCCGTGAGCACTCGCTCTGCTGCCCTCAGCTCCTCCCTTCCCCCACGGCCGTAAAAAAAGCTACAAACTTTGGTCTTCACCATATGCTCACCAGTCATCATCTGTTGCTACCCCTTTTCCCCCTCGGATTTTTGCACTTTCTTTTTAATCCGGGGATCAATTACTCATGGTAAAAAGAAAGTCATGTCACGAGCAACAGGGTGTACCCACTAATCTCTATTCCTCCTTTTGCTCTTAATATAATACAGGCTGACCGCGACAACGTGCTCCGAGCAAGAGAAGCTGGGAAGGGTGTTCTTACAGCTCCTTTCAAGCTGCTCAATAATCGCCTCGGGGTAATCTCCACCTATGCCGTTTACAAGTACGAGCTTCCCCAAAATGCCAGGCCACAGGAACGCATTCAGGCTGTTATAGGGTAAGCTTTACAGGATTCGGGCCTCTTGTTTCTAGTCAGTAATCGTACAACTGAATTACCGCCGGCCATTTTTTTGTGGAAACAGCTATTTAGGTGGCATATTTGACATTGAAAAGCTTGTTGATATGTCGCTTCACCAGCTCACGGGCACGCCATCCATCGTGGTGAACGTTTATGATACTTCTAATGAGAAACCGATCAGTATGTATCGTTCGAATGATACAGGCAGTGGTATGTGCCAGGTCAGCACACTGAACTTTGGTGACCCGTCAAGGAAGCATGAGATGCACTGCAGGTGACTCATTTCCTCTTCTAAGAAACCCTGTAACTAAAATGTGTTATCCCCATGGTCTACTCTTTCTCTGTTTGGCTGATCGTTTACGATCGAGGCTGATAAGCCGACTGATGCTTTTTTATTGTGAGAGAAAACGTGGTACCATGGCTGATAAGCTGGGCTCATAAGTTCAAGCGAACCTGTTTCTCATCCGTTTCTCTTTAATAGGTTCATTCAGAGCCCACCTTGGCCTTGGATGGCAATAACGACATCAATTGGAACTCTTGTGATTGCTTTACTGACTGGATACATAATTTATGCTACTGCAAAACGGATTGCCAGAGTTAAAGATGACTTTCGGGAGATGAGTGTGCTCAAGAAGCGCGCAGAGGATGCAGATATTGCCAAGTCACAGGTGATTGGCTTCCTGCAAATAATAGCTATGCATGTCTGTGTGACCGTTTCTCTTGGAGGCCAAAGGCTTGTTCTTTTCACTCTTTTTTGAGCGAGGGACCAAAAAATGGCACCTTATTAATTCAATGTCATTTCTGCATGCAGTTCTTGACTACTGTTTCTCATGAGGTCAGAACTCCAATGAATGGTGTTCTAGGTGAGGTTCTAGTCTATCTAATTTGTACAGTAGCCTTCATTGTTAATTAGAGTGAAAGGAGGTTTGAATGTTTCCGATTTTGCAGGGATGCTCCAAATGCCCATCGATACTGATTTGGACACAACACAACAAGACTATGTTAGAACCGTACAGGTCAGTGGCAAAGCTTTGGTATATCTCTCATCAACGAGGTTCTTGATCAGGCAAAGATCGAGTCTGGTAAACTTGAGCTTGAGGCGGTGCCCTTTGATCGTAGAATAGTTTGTGACGACATTTTGTCTCTCTTCTGTGGTAAAGCTCAGGAGAAAGGACTGGAGGTAATCAAAGATCACAGCCATGATTTGGTGATTTCTTGCAGATACACTCCCTTTGTGATTTACACGGTTCTCGGTTGGCTCCACAAGTTATGCCACTGGAGTTACTGAGAGATATTACAAATAATTTCTCCGAGAAACAAAGACTTGGTAGTGGGACATTTGGAACCGTATACAAGGCAAGTAAACTCCGAGTATTGTTCAATAAATATAAAATACTAGAAAATTTACGACAAGCACTTTTACCTGTTGGGATCAAGTTGGACTGTTAGCAGGACAAGCGAATCAACTCGATGCACATATTACATTGAAAAAATGTAGATGCATTTTCTATAATTTATTATAGCTAACGATGCCAGGGAAGGTAGGTGTCGGTTCCCGCTAGATTGGGCCGAACCGACACGTAGATTGGGGAATTGGGAAGAGAGGAGGGGAGGAGAGGGCGATGGCGGCGGCGGGTGGAGCGGGCGGCGGATGCCGCGCCGGCCGTGGAGGACAGCCTCATGTACCATTGCTGAGCTCCTCCCGTGAGATGATAGGAGGCGCACGACGCACCTGCTCTGTTGCTGGCGTACCTTGTCCTCTGAAGAATTGTTCGCAGCGGTTGATCCATGGAAGGGGATCGTCCTTGCCATCGTAGGTGGGGAAGGACAGCTTGTGCAGGCGAGGAGCGAGACCTGGAAGGGTGTCGGCCGGAGGGGAAGGAGGGGGTGGCGCATGCGCCCGTGATGATGTACTGCCGATTCGCTTTTCGGCCCTCAAGTAGCCCTTCATCAGGTTCTCCAGATCAGCTGCTGTGACGTGATTGTCCTGGTTCTGCTTGCCATCAGTCCGCTTCTTGATGAACTCGCGGGCTGTCGATTCGAACATAGCCCGCATCTCGATCTCGGCATCATGGAGTTGTTGACAGTGCTTGAGCAGAGCTGGATCGTCGCGTGAGAGGATAGCGAGCTTATCATCGAGCTTGTCCATCCCGGTGTTGATCTTGGCGAACTCATCCCCCAAGTTCTTGATCGTTTCTTGGCTTCAGGGTCCATGGTGGTGGGTGGATCGTAGTGGTCTCCGGATACTCACCGGGTTCCAACTAGATTGGGCCGAAGGCCGACATGTAGATTGGGGAATTGGGAAGAGAGGAGGGAGGAGAGGGCGATGGCGGCGGCGGTGGAGCGGGCGGCGGATGCCGCGCCGCCGCTGAGGCGCGGGCGGCGGGCGCATGGCGCGATACAAGCTGCGGGCGGGCGCATGGAGCGGCGGCTGCGGGCGGGCGGGCGGCGCGGTGGGGGAGAGGGAGGGAGGCAGGAAGATGGGATAAAAATTTTTTATTTGCTTGTTGCCCTGAAAGATTATGCACCCTTAGTTATATAGCCCGACTAGTGGGACTTGTATCTCAAGCAATCTCTCTAAAGGTTTCCTTATTGATTGGAATACCTTTTACAAGCATATCCTATTTATTTATTTTCTAATAAGGGTCTCCCTTATAGATGAGATAGCCTCTTGCACACCAAAACGCCCTAAAGATAATCCTAGATATTTTCCTCCTTTATTTCTCGAATTAATTGCCGAAGAATCCGCGGAAGGGAAGAGATGGGCGGGCGGGCGGGCGCAAAGGCGAGCCCGGAGGGGCGGCGCCGGGCGCTTACGTGGGCCTGTCGGGCCTGTCCTCCCCGGGCCCTATTTCCCGGGTCATGACATCTCCCCTCCCCCGTCTTCTCCCGACCCGGGCGCGTCCTCGCGCTGGATGAATGTCCATTCGGGTCACCCCGGATGGAGAGATCGCCCCGGAATGATGAGCTCAACTCGCAAAGACGAGCCGACCCCCGCACCGGATTCCCGAGGATCATATTATCCCTTGTACGCTTGGGGTCAAATTCCAGGAGATAGTGAAGGTTGCCGATATAGCCGTGGTAGATGTAATGATGAACAAAGACGCCCCCGCCGCTGGGTTGCCCGACGACGGGCCGCTAATAGTAGCTCCTTTGAACACCCACCTCAAGGTGCCGATGCACCATGTCGCGGGTGGGCTCTCCAGAACAAGAAACGCCGCTAGGAGGAGCGTTGACGAAGAGCGAAGGAGACGCCGATGGTGATGTCGCGGTGTGTAGGAGGAGTGGCAGCCAAGTTCAACATCGCACCGCATACATGAAGGAGCCGACGCCGAGCGAGAGGGCGAGAGCCGATGGGCACCTCTATCCGCATCGTTGTCGATGTGGATGTTGTCAACGCGGTGAGGAAGAGGCGATCCATGCCGTCAAGGAAGACGACACCGCCGGGCCGACATGGTGGCGCCCTCGGCCACATGCCGCCAAGCAGGATGGCGGCCTGTGCAGCTGAGGTTGGCTCCGGCTGCGTGTATGCTCCTAAGGCGAGGAAGTTCGTCATGCGAACTCGCCCGGGCATGGGGGCCTCCAAGCAGATCCGGTAGTAGCGAGAGGAGGCCGGGAGGTAGAACCGCCGTCGAAAGAGTAGGAGGTCGCCCTCAGCGCCCATGCCGGGCGGCGCCGCCGTGGTGACGCCGAGGGCGATGCGGCGTAGATGCCGATCCTCCGCCGTAGCCCGGGCTCAGCCGGACGAAGACTCCGCTGAAGTGTCATAGAGGTCCAAGCGCCGCATGCCTTGAACGCTTCCCAAGCCATGTCGTAGGTGTCCGGATGCCGTGAAGATGCTCGACCGAAAGGTGCCAGGGCCGGGCGCCTGCGCTGTGGGGTGGGAGCCGGCGAACGTGTTTCGCGACCCTCACGGTAGTATCGCAGCGTGTGGGTCGCTAAGTCCCACGCCACGCGCCCCAAGCTTGCCGCCAAGGCATGCCAAGGATGACGCCGACGCCCTTGCCTAGTGTCATGACGCAGGGCGCCGATGTCGGAAGTACCGGGCGCCGAGTCGCAGCGGCACATCGAAGGGTGGCGGCGCGGCATGTAGACGCGGGCGCCGATGCCGGGGTGATCAGACACGCGACCGGCCGAGTCCGAGGCCCGCCGTGGTCACCACGCGGGGTCGATGTAGTTGTGCGTTGCTCCCGAGTCAACGATGATGTTGACGCCTCGTGTTCGAGATCATACCAACGAGGTAGAGAGAATGAGCACCACGCACCGGGTCGGGGTCCCCGGTGAGGACCTTCGGATCACCTGGCTCCTCCTTGACGTCCGCTAGAGGGGCATTCGGCCCGATCGCCTGGTGTAGTCGTTGAAGATCGTGATGTCGAAGAGATGCTTGCACTTGTGACCCCGTGAGAATGGCTCGTCACGCTTGAAGCGTAGACCAGCCTTTGCGCCGTTCCGTCATCTCCTCCGTGTCACCGCTTGAACGGTCGAGTCGTGAGCTGCCGATTTTTGGGGCGCGTGGGCCGGCCAACAGGCGGGGCCAGGGGCCCCGCCCTTTGCACGTGTTGGCTTGCCGGTGTCGTAGAGGATGGCGAGGCGTCGCTCATACGCCTCGGGCGCGAGACATGGCTGCCTCCATGTCCTTGGGGTTCGCATCTCGACGTCCGTCTTGAGCGGTTCGCCCAAGCCCGCTATGTAGATGTTGACCCGCTGGCGGGTCGCCGAGGTTGCCCGCTCATGCCACATGTGCCGAGGAAGCGCCCGTGTACTCATCGGCGGTGCTGTCTTCCTTAATGATGCCGGCTCACCCCCGGATTGCGTCGTTCACTTTGGGCCAAAGCGTTCGTTGACATATTGGGCTTAAGCTTGCCCAATCGCCACCGGTTTCTCCTAGGACAGCCTCATGTACCATTGCCGAGCTCCTCCCTCGTGAGATGATAGAGGCGTACACGGACCTGCTTTCATTGTCGGGCGTACCTTGTCCTCTCTCAAGAATTGTTCGCGTGATTTGATCCATGGAAGGGGATCGTCCTTGCCATCGTAGGTGGGGAAGGACAGCTTGTGTAGGCGGGGAGTGAGACCCGCAAGGGTGTCGACGGAGGGGAAGGAGGGTGGCGATGCGCCCGGCCGATGATGTACCCGCCGATTCGGCTTTCGGCCTCAAGTAGCCCTTCATCATCGTTCTCCAAATCACCGCCGTGGACGTGATTGTCCCGGTTCCGCTTGCCATCGCCCGCTTCTTGATGAACTCGCGGGTCGTCGATTCGAACATAGCCCGCATCTCGATCTCGGCATCATGGAGTTGTTGACGGTGCTTGAGCAGAGCCGGATCGTCGCGTGAGAGGATAGCGAGCTTATCATTGAGCTCTTCCATCCTGGTGTTGATCTTGGCGAACTCATCCCCAAGTTCTTGATCGTTTCTTGGCTTCGGCGCCCATGGTGGTGGGTGGATCGTAGTGGTCTCCGGATATAATACCGCCGGGTTCAAATTTAGATTGGGCCGGAACCGACATGTAGATTGGGGAATTGGGAAGAGAGGAGGGAGGAGAGGGGAGGGCGGCAGCGGTGGAGCGGGGCGATGGATGCCGCGCCGCCGCGGAGGCGGGCGGGCGGCGCCGGGCCTGGCAGCGTCTTGGCGCGCGTGGAGCCGGGGCGGCCGACGGGGCGGGGCGCGTGGGGAGGGGAGGCGAGTGAAGATGGGATAAAAATTCTTTATTTGCTTGTTGCCCCTGAAAGACATGCACCCTTACTTATATAGCCCGACTAGTGGGACTTGTATCTCAAGCAATCTCTCTAAAGGTTTCCTTTATAGATTGGAATACCTTTTACAAGCATATCCTATTTATTTATTTCCTAATAAGGGTCTCCCTTATAGATGAGATAGCCCCTTGCACACCAAAAAACGCTTAAAGATAATCCTAGATATTTTTCTCCTTTATTTCCGATTAATTCGTCAAGAATCCGCGGAAGGGAGGAGACGGCGGATGGGGCAAGGCGCGAGCCCGGGGGGGGCGGCGCCGGGCGCACGCGGCCCTGGCTGGCCCTGTCCTCCCTGGGCCCTATTTCTGGGTCATGACAGTAGGGTGTGCAACAGTACATAAATACACTACAACATATTTAAATTACAGTTAAATACGCCATGGATAAGGTGGCTCTCGTCGCCTAAGGAGTGGAATAGGGTCGAGCCGCCGGTCCGACCGATCCGACCTCGAATGTCGAGAGCCGCCGTCACTACTACACACGGCTGATTTTACATACTACCGTTTGGAAATAATTTTTCATGGCGGTTTTTTAGAAAACCACCACCATTAATCGGTGGCCCGCAGCCCCCGCCAACCGCCTTTTTTAATCGATTAACCATGGCGGTTTTTTCTTAAAAAACGCCACCATTAAAAGGCTAAGGCCCAGCCGGCCCAGTATGAGGCCCGATAGACACACGAGTATATATAGCACCTCCTTGGCCCGCAAATGCTTGCTCGCCTCGCCCGGCCGACCGCCTAAACCTAGGCACCACCGCTTCGGCCCGAACCCTAGCGCCGGGAGGCGTAACCGAGAAGTGATGTCGCTGGGAACAGAGTTGCGCGACCGAGAATGGGAGGAGCAAAGGCCGGTCCGTTTAGGATAGGAGGGTAGTGTGGTCTTTTTTTTTTCCTTTTTCTAGTTTCATAATCATTTTTGGGGCCTTAATTTTTGGCAACCCGACGGAAGTGCAAAACAAGGGCAAATGGTGCCTTTGGTTTCAAAAACCGAGGGCAAACATGTAAAGTTTTTTTAAAAAAAAATAGGGAAAATGAGCAATTAGCCTCCGTAATAGGGGTAGTTGCACAATTGGCCCAAACCATAAAGCCGACAAAATCTGATTTGTGTTGTCATAAAGGCAATTAACAATTTACAATTATTTCTATAGTCATACAAGGACAAAATTTGATATGTCATGACACAAAAACAAATAACAAAACACAAAAGTAATACTTTGCTTATACTAGTTGGCGGTACAAGAGTGTTGCCTCGAAATCATCCTAAAATTCAGACACCTGAAATATAGAAGTGTGAAAGTATATTAAAAAATAAAGGGAACAATAGCTATATCAAATAATATGTTTGGAGTAAGGAAATTTTAATTTAGGTGATAATAAACATGCTTGATGTAATAAACTTCTGTTTTTCTCTAATATAATAATGCCATCAATGCCAAATGTTTTGATGTTGATTAGGGTGAACTAGATGGCAAAAGAGGTTGCCGTGAAATTGCTTCATTCAATGTCACAAAGACTCGAATATGAAAAGGACTTCATGAAGGAGTTTGAGAACCTTAGGAGACTCAACCATCCTAATATTGTACAGCTACTTGGCTATTGCTATGAAACAAAGCGTGTTGGCATAAAGCTTGCAGGAAAGTATGTTCTTGCTGATGACAACTATAGAGCTCTCTGCTTTGACTATATGCACAATGGAAGTCTACAGGGGCACCTTGACGGTGAGATGATGGTGGTCCTATACATATGTATGTATAATATATTGGCCATGTTTCTTATCATCACATTTTGTCAATCTCCCTCTGTTTGTTTGTGTAGATGAATCTCGTGGACTGGACTGGCAGAGACGCTTATAAAATTATTAAGGGGTTTATGAGGGTTTGAAATACCTTCACAAAGGATTGGAAAATCCTATGTTTCACTTGGATATAAAACCTGGGAAATATATTACTCGACGAGAATATGATGCCAAAACTTGCAGATTTTGGTTTATCAAAGCTTGTCTGTGACAACCAGACTCAAGCCACATCAAACTTTTTGGGAACAATGTAACTTAATACCTCTCTGAACCGAATTTTCTAAATCAACTAATAAATCATGTTTTCTAACACTCTTGCATCTACAATATTTATAATGTCATACAGGAGATACTGTCCTCCCGAACACTTTAAGGGCTTCCTTTTCTCCAATAAGTTTGATATATTCAGCTTGGGTGTTATAATGATAGAGATAGTTGCTGGGTCTAAAGGCTACGACAAGACAGCTGAAATGACTTCCCAAGAATTTATTGATCACGTAAGTTAGGCCCCTTGTATCAAGATCACTGGATATACTCCATATACAAAACTTGAGTAATAGTATATATATAATTTATAACACTTTCTTTATGGATCGATCTTGTAGACACAAGAAAACTGGATAAAAAGGATACATAAGGCAACAGCGGACTGTACATCACCAAAATGTGAATGCTATCAAGTGAAGAGATGCATTGAAATAGCGCTAGAATGTGTTCATCGTGACCTAATGCAAAGGCCTGACATTGAGGATATCATAAGTAGGCTGAACGAAACAAAAACAACATTGAGAAATCAGCCACGACTTCTTCCTCACAAAACAAGAAATGACACAGTGCTTTGACATCTACACAAGGTAAGAAATCAGCAATATAAATGTTCTTATTTTCTTTTCAATTGAATGTTTGATGATTTTTATTTGTCCATAACATTACATAGAAATTCCATGGACGATAAACAAAGAAAATTATGGTTTTCCTACTCCATGCCAAGAAGCAATGTAAAGCCTAAAGAAGGGAGGAAAGTATAGCCTACTCTTGAGCGGAATCAGCAGGAGCTTTTCCGTTCATGAAGTCAACTGCACTTGCAGCAGGATCGTCGTGTTTACCACAGTTTTCCTCTCCAGAGGAAGGCTGTCAGGAAACAAAGATTAGTTTCAGCATTCGGTCCAATAGAAGTATGACCATTAAGTAAACAGCATAAAAAAAAAGAAACAAAGGAAACATAATACCAGAGAAATGTCAACAGTGTCGTCACCAATGGCTTTAGTGTGCTGTTTTTTAAAAACTTCTGGGAGCACATTAAAAAGGATGCTATAGAACTATTCAATGATTTCTGGAAAAGGGATCTTGATATTAAAAGATTGAACTATGGGGTTATTACCTTAGTACCTAAAACAAGGGAGGCAAATAATATCAAAATGTTTAGGCCTATATGTCTGTTAAATGTAGATTTCAAATGGTTTACCAAATTGCTGACTGACAGACTGGTTCCCACTGCTGCCAAAATAATTGGTGAAAACCAAACAGGTTTTGTGAAGGGAGGAACATTTTGGAGGGAGTAGTAATATTACATGAGGCTTTACATGAATTAAGAAGAACTAAGAAGAGGGGATTGATTTTAAAAAATAGATTTTGAAAAGGCATATGATAGGGTTAGTTGGTCTTTTCTAGAGAATGTGCTTGTGGGAAGAGGGTTCCCAGATAAGTGGATCAAATGGGTCATCCAAACTGTCCAAGGAGGACATGTGTGTGTGAATGTGAATGGGGAAAGAAGTTCATATTTCAAGACTTTCAGAGGTCTAAGACAAGGGGATCCCTTGTCCCTCTACTCTTTGATTTAGTAGCAGATGCCCTAGCTGTAATGATTGAGAAAGAAGTAGAAAAAGGACATATTAAGGGAATCTTAGATCATCTTCTTCCAAGGGGTATATCTCACATACAATATGCTGATGACACAGTATTAATGATTGATGGATCAGACTCTTCCATTACAAATCTAAAGTTGATCTTATACTGTTTTGAATGGTTGTCTGGTCTGAAAATCAATTATCATAAGAGTGAAGTTTATGCTTTTTGGGGTGTCGATGCGTAAAAAATATGATATGGCTAATAAGCTTAACTGTGTGCTAGGGGAGTTGCCAATGAAATACTTAGGAATTCCTGTTAGTGATAAACACTTAAATGTGGAAAAATTTGCTTTTCTTTTAAATAAGATGGGTAAAAGGCTAGACCCTTGGATGGGTAAACATATGACTTCGGGGGGTAAACAGCTTCTTTGCAATACATGTCTGAGTAGCATTCCTATATAATCGTATGGGTTTCTATGATTTGCAAGGCAAGTATACATCTTTGGAATGGATGGTTCGTGAGCAAACTTTCGCGTGGCAAGGAGCCGACAAAAGTTCAGATATCATATGGCCAAGTTTGAGATGGTAGCTAGGCCAAAGGATCAGGGAGGGCTAGGCATTATTAACACCAGTATTATGAACGAGTGCTTATTGGTGAAATGGATATGGAAAATACACTTAGAACCTAATGCCCTATGGTACAAGATTTTGAAAGCAAAATACATGAAGAGACATAATTTTTTGGGTCTAAGACAGGAGGAAGCTCACAATTCTGGAAAGGTCTACATAGAGTTAAACACCTTTTTAAATGGGGAGCTATATTCAAGGTGGGGGATGGGAAATTGTGTAGATTCTGGGAGGACTATTGGGTTCTGCAGTTTCCTCTCAGAATTGCATATGAGGATCTTTTCAAATTAGTGAGAAATCCTGATGAACTAGTAGCTGATTGCTATGAGGAAGGAGATTGGGTGGTTGACTTTAGAAGACCACTTTCAAGCTGGGAGTTTGATAGGTGGCTTCTTTTGAAGGAAGATCTCAACCAATGTACCTTTAAATGAAAATAAGGATGTAGTAAAGTGGGCCTTAGACAAATCTGGGAAGTTTACCACAAAATCTTTGTACAGGTTCATCACAGATAGGGGAGCTACTAGCAAGGTAGCTAAACATATATGGAAGAGCAAGTTGCCTTTAAAAATCAAGTTCTTTCTTTGGCAAATCTTTAACAACAAGTTACAAGTGGCAAAATGTCTAACTAGAAGGGGCTGGAAAGGGTCTGATAAATGTTGTCTTGATGATGGTACGGAAAACTGCCAATCATCTTTTATTCAATTGTCACTTGGCTAAATTTGTCCGGAGTATGTTTAGAGACATTTGGCACTTACAGGATACTCCAAAAACATTGATGGAATTCTCAAGTTGCTGGCTCAACGGCAGGGGCCTGTGCCAGCAAACTTGTTGATTTTTGTGTTTGCATGTTTCTCCCGGGCCATTTGGATCACCAGGAACAAAATGGCAATTGAAAAGAAATTCCCAAATGCTCCTGTTGATGTCATCTATGTGGCTTTATCCTTGATGCAGAAATGGATGATTCTACTTAAAGAAAAGGACAGGAGGCGCGTGATGGAAGCAAAGGCGGCGATCTGGGAATGGCTAAGAGGATTCTCCCCAGGATTAATGGAATCTACAGACATATTCGAGTTGTAATTTTGGCATTAGTCTGTGTTCGTTTCCTTTAGCTTTCTGTTTACTGCTTTCATGTAAGCTGGTAATCCCAGCATGATGATACCAAAACGCTGTGGCTTTCTAAAAAAGACGAGTTTAATAAAGCTCTTTTAAAAAAACAGTGTCGTCACCAAAGGTCATCCTTTTGCATGCTGAATGAATGTTTTTGTTCTTGTGTTTCTTGTTCTTTAAGTGTTAGCCTGACAGACATACTGAGACTCGAGATCGGTGTCTGCAAAATAAGGAGGTATACAAATCAGAACCTCGGACGATGTTTCGTAAGTTCATAGAAGCTTAGAAAGATACAAACGAATGCTCAATATCACCCGGAGGTGGAGAAGATCCCTTTCCTTGTGAAAGAGTGAGTTCACTGCCAGCAGTACCAGAACAAAGTGATATGACTACTAAACAGATTTTGTGGCCACCCAAAAAGCATGGACTACCAACACAGAAAAGCTAAAATTTGCTACCTATCTAGCTTCACCAGTTTGTATAGGTTTATGGCGCCTAAACGCAGTCATCTACCATATTGTTTTGTTCCCTTGCGTACGTAGTCCCTGTATACCAGATCAGGACTGTCATTGAACTTAATAATCAGTACAACACAGTTTTATCAGTCATTTTAATGGCGGATGTTTTTTTTTTTTTTGTGATAAGGAAAAATTCCATTGATACTAAGTTACATCCTCTCATTACAAAAAGTAAACCAACACAGTTTTATCAGTCATCTTAATGGCAGATGTTTGAAAATGCTACAAAAACTAAGAGCACTGAAAAAAAAAAAAGATACGGCAGAAACTACTGCATGGTCGAGATGAAAATGCATTGCACGTTAGCTATAGGATGTATATTAGTTTGTACATTATGATAGTGTGCCAGGAAGATTTATGCACTTTACTAATGCTCTTCATGGAAGATGTTCATCATGGTAGTGTGCCAGGAAGATTTAATCAGAATCAGTTTCACCAGGATGATTTTCCGAGCGGGCATCAGGTGTGAACCTGAGCAGTGGCAAACATCTTCCATAGAGAGCCTCTTGCGAGGCGAAGAGCCTGAAGAAAGAGCGTCCAATGGTGGTTAATTGCTCTCAAATTTCAATCTTGCAGAAAAACAAAAGGACATGTTTAGATGTTTAATTACGAAAACTACATGGTTCATCAAAGATTCAGAAATATTTTATACAGATTAAGTGTCTATTTGCTTCTTCTGTGACACTGGATAACCAAACAACAGATTGCGATTACAGACACCTATCTATCGAGGAAATTTAATTAGGAGTGTCACGTTCTCAAGATTGTTCAAAGAAAAGTAAAGATGAACTAATCTGGTGGCAATAGCGCGCTATGCTCAAAGAAACACCAATGACTACGACACAACAAGTTATTGGCTTTCTCCAACGACTAGTTTTTCTCATGGGAAGTTATGTACCATCATGGCAAGCCCTTTGGAGTGTTTTAGAGTGTACCAAAGATATTAGAGTCCCAACTGCGCATTCTAACCACCACAAGTGCTTATTAGTAGAAAATTCGGTGGTTAGTGTAAGTGCTTTGCGAAGGGCTAAGACTGACTAACTAGACAGTGCATTTTCGGTCAAAAAACTAGACAGTGCATTAGCACTTGGTCTACGTACGTGACCCGTTGTGAAGCATCATCCTTGCGAATGGCTCCAACAAAGACCATGGCGAGCCAGCAAGGTGGTTCTTCATACCTCGGTTTCTTAGGTTAGAGGTGCAAAATCATGGTTGTTGTAATAAATTGATGTTCTTAGCACGAAGGTTTCAGAGATGTGAACTTTATATCTGTCTTTTAGGTTGCTTGACACAAATGAAAATTAATCTGCTACCTTATTTGTGCTCGCATTTTTGTGTCCGTCTAAATTGCGTGAGAAAAAAAAATCGTATATAGGCCACAGAGAGAGGGGGAAGGTGGACATGCATGTGGGCTTCCAAGTTCCAAGCAAATTGGTCCACCTAGGAGAATTAGGTGTTTAGCAGATCCACTTGTCAGCTGCGTCCGAACCGTGTCACATGCGGGTTATCCTCATGGATTTTTTTTTTTTTTTTTGGAATTTTCTGGCTTCACTGCTGCTGCAGTGCTGTGGCTCAACGCTGGCGGCTACAATTTGAAATCCTCGCCAAAGAAATCTATTTGCTTTTTTTGCAGACTGTGTAATTCTTTTAAAAAAAAAACGGCTGCAACGAGAGCACCTGAAATGGGCACAGCCGGGACTCGTGGGCTGCGCTTTGCAATTTATAAGTACGTGGGCCTACACGTTGGATACGGCCCAACAAGCAAGCAGAGTAGTGGCACGGGCACGGCGCCTACCCCCGACCCCACCCCCCGAAGCAGAGCTTATCCCCTCCCGACTCGGCGACTCCTTCCGACTCCGACGAAACCAAGCCAAGCTGCTGGAAGGAGCAGATCCCGAGCCACCGAGCGACTTCTCCCCTCACCCACCACCTCGCGCCACAGATCCCGCCGTCAGCCAACCAACCAGCCACCCACCCATGGCGCGCTCCTCCTCGCAGTCGCAGTCCTCCGTCGGCGGCGGCGGCGCGGGCGCGGGCGCGCGCCCGGCAACCGTCGGCCCGCGCGGCACGGCCGCGGCTGCCGCCGGGATGCGCCGTCGCCGCGCCACCTCGTCCGCCGGGGAGGAGGCTTTCGGGCGGAGGCGGGAGCAACATGCTCCGCTTCTACACCGACGAGGCCCCCGGGCTCCGCCTCTCCCCGACCATGGTGCTCGTCATGTCGCTCTGCTTCATCGGCTTCGTCACCGCGCTTCACATCTTCGGCAAGCTCTACCGCTCCCGCACCGCCGCGGCCTCAGCCTGATCCGATCCATCCACACATCGGATCGGATCGGATCACAGTACCAGATCAGACGGTTTTTGGGTGGTGAATGAATTATGTATGGCGAGCTTGTTGTTGTTGCCTAGCGTTTGCTTGATCCTTACTTTCTCGAGTTAGATCTCAGCTAGATCTGCAGATGGAAACCCTACATGTCAGTCAACTTAATGGTGCCCTTTCTGTTATATTTTCTACTTTCCTTACCTTGAGAATTATTACTGCCTGATGATGCAAGGAATGGAATAATTATGCCTAGTTTCTTCTAATTCTGCCTGTGTTTGCTATCACACTAGGTATTACATGTGCATCTTCCTAACGTAGATGTGCCCCGGTGTCTGTTGCTCCATTAATTACTTTCTGCTCTTGCCAGGTACATGGTTTTAGTATTTCCTAACTGGAGGGAGAGTTTGATTGTTTGTTTGCCTGTTCTGGTAATTAGGTCATTGCTTCACCTGTCACTTTAGCTGCTAGCCTGCAACCATCACCATAATTCTACAGCATGCTGCGTGCTCCTTTAATTTGTCTGTGTTTTTTAGCCCAGCAAGCTCTTGTGCTCAGATTATAGCTTCGTTTTCGGCTGTTGTATATGACTTGTAACTTGCTTGCTCGTATTAGGGAGAATATGTATTGCTTTGAATGATTCCCTGCTGACAAGGAACATAGGTTATTCTACATTTGTACAACATCACAAGTAGTTATATTCGACATGATGCTAGTGTGTGCGGGATTCTATTCAGGGTCTGTTTGGATATGTAGTTCTGAGATCCAAATAAATCCAGTTATATTCGTTATGAGGTTATTCCAACATGTTGTTGGTTGATTTATAAACCTAGAAGTTAGAATTAACAAGCATCTGACAGGTCCAGGTGTTCCTTGTTGAATTAGGCATGAACTGATTGCTGCTATTAATTCATTGTTAGAGTGTTTTGATTTGATGAAGGTTTAAGCATATTGGGAAAGGGTATGGATCATCACCTATGTTTGGCCAAGTGTTCACACTTCACACTTTTTTTTTCATGATAATACTACTACCGTAGGTAACATTTGCATCATCAATGGTTTCACTGTTTCTAACAGTTGATTTCATAACAATGGGTTTAAAGTTTAAACTTATCGCTACAAGTAGTATTGATGGTCTGTCTCCCATTGTGGGAAGCCCTTTCAATATCAATCTTTGACAGAACAAATGATGAATGGGTACTGATTCATTTGGTTTACACTTGATCTGAAATGCTGATTGTTTGATATCTTGTTGTCCTTGCTAGTGGTATTAATTGAGTAAAGCTATGATGTTTAACAATACTCCCTCTGTCCCAAAAGAATGACGTTATGGGAAGCGTCAGCTACCAAACTTTTTCAACTTTGACTACGTTTGTAGAAAATACGTGCAACGTTTAAATCTTCAAATAAATTTGTTAAAAAACTAGACTTTAAAGATCTTTTCGATGATACTAATTACTTAAGATAAATATTTATATATTTAAATATATAATTGCCGACATTTCAAAACGTTCGTGTCGGCGAGAATGACACTTATTTTGGGGAGAGGGAGTAGTGTCCAAAGGCTGATCTATCAAGTGGCAAGTGAAGTCTGTTGACGGTGCTGTACTGCTGTGTATCAGTAAAGTAGACCTCAAGGTAGTTCTTGCCTGGATTATTGTGAAGAAACAGGAGGTAATCAAAATTGTGTGTTCTGGAGGTGTTTGATGATTAGCAGGGCACTGGTATGGTCGCTTGAGCTTAGTCGTATCCGTGTTCTTTCCATCTGGTATGACAAGTCAAATATGTTATAATGATAGTTTTGTCCTCTGAGGTGCTGTGATCAGGTAGTATAGAAATACAAATACTCCCTCTTCTGGTTATCTGGTAGATGCATATAACATTTTAACTCTAGCGGATTTGCATTGTGTAGCATCAGTGTTGAAGTTGTAGTGTTTATGTGTTGACTGATAAAGCAGATGGGAATTGAGAACAAATTGTGTGTTTCTGCATAAATACTTAAAGATTATATACTGGTAGAGGATACGAAACAGATCAGTGTGATTGTGGAACATGGCACATTAGGCAGATGGTTTGAAGTTGTTTGAAGATTGGTTTTACAGGATAGGGTTATTTTCTGGCTTCAGTCTCCTGATCCTGTTACCATGAAATTTGTCACGGATGGACCAAACGTGTTTGTTTGTTTAGGTAGCATTACTAGCTGAGTCGGAGATACACGGCGCTTCTTTCAGTATTTTGTTGGCTGTCCTGTCCAGAACAGCAGCACACACCGGCGGCGGCGGCATTCTCGTGGTTGCCCCTGACGACCGGCGAAATGCCGGCCTGACTGTTGTGGTGATTGTCGCCGACCGCGGGATATGACGATTGACGTTTCAATTTGCTTGACGCAGACGAAACGGTCGTCGTGTCATCAACGGCGGGGGGAAAGTGAGCCGGCCCACCCAGAGTCCACGCCACGGAAACGCATGCGACGCAAACCGGACGGCCCACTGTGTGATAGGAGGGCCGAACAAGAGATGAAGGCCGGTTTGGCCCATGTAATTTCCCTCCTGTTGTCAAAAAAAAAAATCCCTCCTTTCCTCAAAGAAATTCAATGCAATTTCCCCGCGGCAACAGTGTTTTTTTTGAAAATAAGGTGGAGAAAGGTAGATTTAGTATGATCACATACTTTATGTTTTTAAAATATTAAGACCTTCTTTAGATGTATTCTGTTTGGCATCAATCCGTATATGTGTTAGAGTGAATTGGAGTGGAATTTTAATTAAACTAAATTACATCCTAATCAACCCAACACACATGGATTAATGCCAACCAAATAATCCAAACATGGCGTAATTGATGATTGTCCATAGATTACTCAGTTGTTAGTTATGATATATACAGATTTCATTTCCAAGTAAATTAAATACACAAAACCACCTGAGTGATATTTACCTATCAATATGCATGCACTCAAAACTGATTTTTGCAGCAGTACACACATGGTCGCACGTACTACAACGAGCGAGCGAGCTTACCTCTGTTGTGCATGATGCATGATCCTCCTGCAGAGAGAACACATGCATGCATGCGCATCTGATGCGTTTTATATGTTCCAGGTGGGCACAGCAAGGAGATCGAAATCGTCCAACTAATCCCGATCTCGTCCTTGTTGTTTCGCTGCCACAAATTAAATATATATATCGTGTCTTCCTCTGATCCCAGCATGCATGGACGACAGGAGTGAGAGGGAGCATGCAACACTGAAAAAGCGCATGCAAATACGGCCAGCTACCAAGCAGAGACGACGGGAGTAGAGACGGGACACTCGAGCTCATCTCACCAGGTGTGTGGTGTATTGTATAACTCCATATTGTCGGCAATATAAAATAATTTGTTTTATGGCTATTTTGAATGTATATTAATTTATTTACGAGCTTAGTATAACATTATCATAAGTATCATTATAAGTTACGTATAGCAATTAGCAACACATGTATCATAAATGATAAATATTTATTTATTTCATCAAGATCCGCCCGCCTTACCCCTTCGAAGGTGCTCATAGCAGGAGGGTTTTTGCAGACGTGTAGTGTGCATGCGTGTTGAGAGTCCGCGTTTATCTTGTGTAATCTTAAAAAAAATAGTATAAACATTATAGTGGATGGCTATACATAATAAGTTTTATTCTATGACTGGCCACAGATTAGCCTTACGAAAAAATCATTTTTGCTGCTATGATGTAGCCGGAGTATGTGATCAATACCAAACCATCTGAGCTTTTATGTAGGTCAAGTATACATCAAGTATATACATAGGATATAAAGTTAGACTTATTCTATATAGTGTTATACAATCGTATTATAAGATATACTATACTAAAAAAATGTGGGCTATGTTTTTTTTTTTTTAGCATAGCAATTGCCCTTTTGGGCATGGCTCCGACTTCTTGCAGCTCTTGCCAGGAGCCGCGTGTCAAACAGTCATTAAAAACGCCTCCTTTCAAGGAACTTGGAGGAGCTAGAGCTATGAAAATATAGCTTCTCTCAGCTCCTCCTCACTAACTTAACATAAATTATTATAGAGCTGCCATTGAACCTGTTTTTACCAGACATTTCCAAAACAATTTGAGCTTCAACTCTACCAATGAAACTGCCACAAACCGCAAGGCAAGGGGCGGCGTGACACGTGACGTGGCGGCGGCTAGGGTGGCACGGCGGCGGGCGGGGCGGAGTGGGCAGGCAGCGCGGCAGGGGAGAGTGGCGGCGGCGGCTAGGGTAGAGGAAGGGAAAATTGATCTTTATTGCTTGCCCCAAAGAGATTACATGCTCCATATTTATATGGCCCTCCTATGGAACTTATAATCTAGGCAATCTCTAAAGGTTTCCTTATAGATTGGAATCCTTTTACAAGCAATCCTATTTATTTCCTAATAAAAGATTTTCTTATAGAGTTGGAATATCTCTTGCACACCAAATCGCCTAAAGATAATCCTAACCAAACTCCGACTTTATTTATTACTTTAATTATCAAGAAGTCGTGGGATGGTGGCGCGGGCCTCTTGGGCCGGCCGTCCCGGGCCCTATCTCCGGCACATGACATCTCCCCCCCTTCTCCGACCGGCGCGCCCTCGCACCGGATGAAGGTCCATTCGTGACACCCGAAGGAAGATCGGGGGTACGGCATGATGTGCTCCACCGTAGAACGAGTCGGCCATTCACTAGGTTGTTGAGGATCATGTTCTCCCCGGTGCGAATGGGTGCGAACTCCATGAGGTAGTGGAGGTTGCCGGCGTAGCCATGGTAGATAACCGATGCACCGCACGCCCTTGCGGTGTCGTGAGTCCCGACGACGGGTCGCCGCCAGGTGTCCCTTGGGATGCCGCCAAGAGGTGCCGATGTAGCGGCGTCTCGAGGAGGGCTCTCCAAGAACATGAAGCGGTCGTGGGGAGGAGGCGTGATGTAGAGCGGCATGAGACGCCATATGGTGACGCCGCGACGTGTCGCGGGCGAGGCAGCTAGGTTCAAAGATCGCACCATACATGAAGGAGCCGATGTCGAACATGCCGGGGAGAGCCGATGTGTCTCCCCGCTCGGGCGTCAGAGTTGATGTAGACGGTTGTCGACATCAAGAACCGGGCGTCCAAGTTGTAGAGGAAGATCACGCGGGGCGTTTACGCAGTGGCGCGTGGCCACATCCCGCCGAGGAGGATCGCCGGCCGGTGCCGGGAGACGCCGGGCGCCGTATAGGCACCCAAGGCGAGGTAGTTCCCCCGCGAACTCCTCCTTGAAGCGTGGCGTCCAAAGAACCGCAAAGGCGGAGAGGATGTCGAGGTAGAAGCGCCGCCGAAGAGGAGGAAGCCATCCTCCAAGATCCAAAGCCGAGTCGCGTGCCCATGGTGACGTCGAGGGCGATCCGCCAAGGTGCCGCTCCTCTAGTGTCGCCCGTCGGGAGCCGCACGCGACGCCGCGGATGTGTCGAGGTCCAGCGTAACCGGGCGCGGCCGGGCCGGGCTTGCCGAGGCGCTGGGCGGCCGCTGCGGCGCGTCGGCGGCGGTCGCGACCGCAGCGGCCCAGGGCCTTGGTCCGCGGTGTCGCCGCTGGGAGGGGCCCCTGAACGCCGCCGCTTGTCCCAGCCCGGTAGTACTCCCGCTCGTTGGAAGTCCCAAGTCACCTTGCCTTGATCATGACCAAGGCATACCGAGGATGACGCCGATGTCGTTGCCGACGTGCAACACGAGGCGTCGATGTCGAAGCGTGTTGGCGCCGGCGCGGACTTGAACAACATAGGTTGCCGCTGGCAGGTCGAGGTGGCGCCCGTGCCAGCCGTGATGGTCACACGCACCGGCTATGTGCGTAGGGCCAGTTGTTGCCACCCACGCCGAGGGTCGACGTAGTTGTGCGTAGCGCCGAGTCGACGACGATGCCGACGCCGGTGCACAAATCATGCCGACAAGGTAGAGGGAGTGGACACCACGCATCGGGAGTTGGGATCCCGAATAGGACCCCCGATGGCGGCAATATGGGCGGCACCCTCCCCGGGCAATGTCGCCCTTGTCATCGCCATCGTAGTTGTTGAAGACCGTGATGTCGAAAGAGGTGTTGCGACCAGGACCCCTTTTGAGAAGGGCTCATCACGCTTGAAGCACTAGCCGCTTTGCGCCGCCGGGCCATCTCCCGGAGTCAGCCGCTTGAATGGCCGTGGGTCGATGTTGCTGGACGTTTTCGATGTCGTGCCGAGGGGGTGCCACGGTCGCCAGCTTTAGGCAGGCGGTCGCCCGGTTCTGCCGCGTCGCCTTGCCGGAGTTGTAGAGGATGGCGATCGACGCTCAGACGCTCGGCGAGACATGGTCGGCTCCATGTCCTTCGTTCGCCTGGCTCCCCGGCAGGTAGATGTTGACTCGCCGCTGGTCATCGAAGTTGCCCGTGCGCGCGACGCGGCGCCAGAACTCGCTTCTGCGGTACTCGCCGACGGTGCCGGGCGGCGGCGAGCCGTCATAACCGGCTGCGCCGGTCGCCGGGGCCGGGCGCCTTGACGCATCGGGGCGGCATGCCCACCCGCCACCGCCTTCTCCGGGATAGGCACATGTACCACTGTTGTGCTCCTCCCGTGAGGTGGTAAGAAGCGCACCCGTGACTTGCTCGCGGGTCGGGCGCACCTTGACCTCTCAAGAATTGCTCGCAAATGGTTGAGCCATGGGAGGGGATCATCCTTGCGGCGAGACGTCGGGAAGGACAGCTTGTGCAGGCGGGGGAGGTAGGGGGAAGGGGTGGCGCGGTTGGGCCGCCATCGCCGCCGCCGCCGCCGTACCGGGCGGCGGGCGCGGCACCGAGGATGGAGGTCATCCTCTTCTCCATCTCGGCGCCATCACCGTGGTTCGACGGCCGCCTTGGCTTTCTCCTTGTAGCCCCTTGATGAAGGCGCTGGCGTCGCGAGACTTTTCCATGCACGTCTTCATGTCCTTCTCAAGATCGAGGAGGACCTTTGTGGTTGCGTTCCTCCACCGGATCGGTACCGTAGAGGATGGAGACTTGGTCGGCGGCGTGTCGAGGAGGGTGGTGATGGTGTTGAACCGCTTGGCGAGGTCGATCGCCAGCCTTCTTCGAAGTCGGCGCCCATAGTGGTGGGTGGATCGGCGGCCTCCGGATACCGGCTGTCACAAACCGCAAGGCAAGGGGCGGCGTGACACGCGGGCCAGCTCGCCGGGCGAGGGTGGCACGCCCGGGGGGCGGGGGCAAAAGGGGGATGTAGGCTGCTAGCGGCAAGGAGAGGGCGGCCGGCGGCTAGGGTAGAGGAAGGGAAAATTGATCTTTATTGTTTGCCCCAAAGAGATTACATGCTCCCTATTTATATGGCCCTCCTATGAGACTTGTAATCTAGGCAATCTCTAAAGGTTTCCTTATAGATTGGAATCCTTTTACAAGCAATCCTATTTATTTCCTAATAAGAGATTTCCTTATAGAGTTGGAATATCTCTTGCACACCAAATCGCCTAAAGATAATCCCTAACCAAGCTATGACTTTATTTATTACTTTAATTACCGAAGAAGCCGCGGGATGGCGGCGCGGGCAGCGGCGGCGCCATACAAGACGCCTGGGGCGTGCCCCGCCGTCAAGGCCTCTTGGGCCGGTCATCCCGGCCCTATCTCCTGGCACATGACAGAAACTGCTCCACAAAAGCAGCCGGATCCATTTTAGGAGAAACTAGAACCCTGCCAAACTGGCCTTATTATTTTTATTATGATTTATAAAACATCTTAAAATAATCATATAAACATACTCAAATGAATAAATGAGTACGCACCCATATGCAAAGTGGTTTACTGAAGATGTGAGTAGCTACAATAAAGTAGAGGTAGAAAAAAACTCACACAATTGTTATTTAGCACCGCCCGCGTGTGTCATGCAAAAAATATTAACCTATCGATCCCAGCTGATCATCGATCCTTGCCTTGAGCTTGCAAGCAAGCGAGCTGCATAGATGCTTCTTCTTCCTCAATACAAAAGACACAACACAAGATATCCTATATATACAAGAGGAAGTCGACATCACAAAAGTTGATTAGCATGTGAGGATATGAGCCCACCAGTGATTAGCACAGAGCTTATTAATTATTAATCCTAGGTATATATCTTAATCAGCCAATCAGTACTGCCTATGCCTTAGCTTGTTAGTGCTAATTGTTTATGCATGCTTGGTTGCTTCTAACACTGGTGTCCACTCAAAGATAGCATGATGGGTAGTGCTCACTTCAGTCACTCATATGTATTCTTTTCATATTTTTAATATTTTGCAAAGCCTTTACTCAGTGATAATTGACATTTCAAATGTCAGTATGGTACAATGATCTATTAATAACTTCATTATTCTAGTCCTTGTGTTCACAAATGTATGGCATTTGAGAAAGCTTACGGTTTGTTGCTGTTGTTGTTTCAACGTGGGGGAGAGAGCAACCCCACCTAGATTTTATAGATTCACCCAAAACGACCTATGGAGATTAAAGAGAAAGTGTACTGTTTATTAGCTTGCAATCCTTCACCCCAGTTTTCAATTGTTGCTAAAAAGAAGCTTTAAGAGGGAGAGGGGAAGAAATAAATAAAAGGTTAGGGGATATTCACACCCTGAATCTCAAAACTAGGCATTGCCAAGTAAAAACCAACAGAACACAGTTTTGGGATACTCAAGTTTTCATTTGATCTATATGCGTCCAACCTTGATAGTAGTAGTAGGTCATATACATATACACTACTACCGTACCTGTTTAAAGAGATGGGCAAAATGAATTTGTAGATGCGAGCAACACCTCTAATAAAAATGAAAAGATATACAAGGGCAGCCATACAGACGACTATGTTGTTTGTATTTACAGAGGTTGGTGTTTATGTTCGCCTCTGAAAATCATCGTAAAAAAAAAGAAAGGTCACGTATGTCGTGGTCACTGGTTCCACATCAACCGCCAATGTCCTTCGCTTGTGCAAGATCCAATCAGTGTCCGCCTCAACCAGACTAACCAGCCACTTGCCATGGCAGGATAAGAGGAAGAACCAAAGAGGGAGGGATTTTATATAGGACAAACCTGGTGGAACAATCCTCATGCGCGGGCATACCACGAAAGATATCTTTAATTTACCACCAGAGATGACCCACTGAGGCATCATCCCCATGCCATGAAAAAATATCTTTACCATAGATATGTCTTAATAGGTCGCCTCTGTAAGTTGATTTTTTTAGAGGTGGGCTTCTCCCATTGGCCCTAAGATTATTTACAGAGGCCATGGAAAAATGGCCACCTATTTAAATAAGATATAGTATGCCCAAAAAATATTTTGATCGTTGTAATATTTAATTTCAAAAATGAAATGAATATAAATATATCTATCTAATAATTAGCCACATGTACGCCTCTTCCGTTTTCTTTATGAGCGTTGCTAACATCTTTTGTCTTCTTCATGGGATTAATTAATTAATTAATATATGCTCATAAGATGCTCACTAAATTTCTTTAGCCACTTAATAGCTTGTCATCCAATTATCCAACACCAACATAGGGGAGGCATAAATGCCTTCCTCAGATTATGGTCATATATAACATCATTAGATTTATTTATGAAACATAATTTTGATATACAAATATGATAAATTGGCCCATATTCTCTGGTAAAAATTTTGTATGCATAGAAAAACATAGTGTTTTATGAAACTATTATAACGACAAAAACCTTACTCCTGCTCAACCTCGATATGGATATGTAAAGTTGTATTGATGGTCTTGAATAGATTATGTTCCAGTTTAAGCCTTATTTTATTTACTGATTGAAGTGTGAATCTAATGCCCACTCCCTCCTCCATGCCCCGCACCCCAATAATTAGATTAAGCCAGCTTTTGGTGAATTATAAGATCTCATGTAGTGCTTGCAATTCATTACTACTAGTTTACTACTACTAGAGATGAGATCTTATACCTCTCTGCAGAGCAACACTTGCATGCACAACATGCGCATGTTCATGTCACTACTAAACCGGATATTTTGTGAGAGTGAAAAACAGTCACGAAAACGGTTTTACTCTCACGAAAATAATGCGTGAGAGTACACCGCCACGCATTACTTCTCACGATATTGCACTCATGAAATACACACTTTTCGTGAGAGTTCACCGCCACGAATTCTTTTCATGAGAGTTCTCGTGACGTCACTCTCATAAAAAGGTCATTGCCGTCGATTTGCATCGCTCTTTTCATGGCGGTTTTTTTAATATTTCGTGAGAGGCCACCGTCACGAAGTTATTTCGTGAGAGGAAGGGTATTTCATGAGAGCTCACCGTCATGAACTTATTTTGTGAGAGGAAGGGTATTTCGTGAGAGCTCACCGTCATGAACTTATTTCGTGAGAGGAAGGATATTTCGTGAGAGCTCATGTCATGAACTTATTTTGTGAGAGGTAGGGTATTTTCGTGAGAGTCACAAGTCACGCAATGAGTTTCATGCGAGTTTGAAAATTCACAGGAAATATAGTATTTCATGAGAGTGACCCACCACAAAAAAAAAGTATTCGATTTGAGTCAACCGTCATGAAAATTACCCAACAAAAGCATCTCAAACCAAATTCCAAATTCACACATGATCCAAATGTCAATCCAACACACATAAAATCAATTCCAATACATCCATATATGCCAACTGATTCCAATTGCAATACATTTTAATTGCATCTAGCTGTCCAACCATTACAAGGCTTACTAGCTCATAGTCCTAGACATCCAACATGATATATAAGTTATAACACATAGTCCTAACAAGTTCCAGCACAAGTCCTAACCATTTTTGTTTTACTCCCATCAACTGCATCAGTTGTCGCCTCTTTTGGATCCATACTTCATTAGAACATATGTGTTCAAAGCGCTAGCCCTCTTGGAGCCAAACATATATTCCTGCATGACCGCATAATGAATAAAGCTGAAAAATAGGCTGAGAACATGGCTGGTAAGTAATTTAAATTATGGCAATGGTCAAAAGTTAACTTGAAACAAAATAGGTTCAAATTAGCATGCTAATGCTGGCTAAATCAAGCTATGGACAGTAAATAACACAGATCATTGCCTCCACAGATCCTCAATTCATACCTAAAAGGTTGCAAGAGGCAATCTTACACAGGATGAAGCTATCAATGAATGACAATCACCATTCACATGGGTAATAATGAAGGGAGCTTACCAGCCAAGCAAAAGGCACAAGCTACTCAAATGAATCCTGAAAAAGGTACAACAATGTATTTAGCTATGGATAAGTTAACTACATAAATAATAAAATGTGCAGTTCCTTGACTGAGCAATGACAACTGTTGTGTGACCCAACAATTCAAAGAACCCATGTATTTTAGATCACATAAATATTTTAGTTCACAATTACCAATCCCAAATATACAGATCCTTGCTACCATAAAAAGAAGCTTTCAGATCAAAAACAAGATATGTACTCAGAAAAAAAAAATACAGATTTCTAGCTTATCAGAAATTAATAGCAATGGCAATAGTTTTGAACGAAAACTGAAATCAAATGAATACCATGTCCCCGTATCAGGACTGACCTCTGAATCTGCAGGTTTCAGATCCTATTATTTTGAATCAGGTAAATAAAAGAACCTTTAGCATCTACGTGAAGCTGGAGATGTGCAGGCTGCCGGTAGCCTGGTGCCCGGTGGATCTGCAGCTGTGCAGATGCGGAGCCCGGCAGCCCTCGTAGGAGACAGGGAATTGCCGTACGCGGGGAAGGTCGGTACGGGGGCTCACCTCGTCGACAGTGGTTGCGTCGTCCAGGTCGGCGCCGAGGACTCCACGATTTGAGCACAGCTGCGTATGAACTGCCACCCGCCGGCCGTGCAGTGCTCGCCACACGCCTGCCCGCCCACGCAGGGAGACGTCGCCCACCCACCGCGCGAGCAGGAGACCTCGCCCGCCGCCGTGCGCGCGCAGGAGACGCCGTCCTCCCCCGCTGCCCGCCCCAGGAGCCGCTGCCCGCCCACGCCGGAGACCACACCCACCCACCGCGCGAGCAGGAGACCTCGCCTGACCGCCGCGCGCGCGGGAGACGCCGCCCTCCCGCTGCCCGTGCAGGAGCCGCCGACCGCCGCCGCGCTGGAGAGTCGCCCAATTTTTTCTACTCTCGTACGCTGGTGTCGGAGTGGGGGGACGCCAAACGAGTGGATAAGCCACGCCGGTGGGACACCGAGAGATCCTTTCTTTTAGGTGGGCCAAAAAATCAACGCGGGAGACTTGGCGCTTTTTTTTCGCAGTTTCTATGCGCGGCGAAACAACGCGCGCTGGGCTAAATTTCGTGGCTGGGTCAAAAAATGGTGACCCTCAAGGTTATTCCATTTTGTGGTAAGTGGTGGTAATTCATTTATCCATTTAAACCATAAGTATATATTCTGAGTTGTCAAACTCTAGCATGGAAAAAGTTTCAAGGATTCAGCCTACTAATATATGTGTTTTTTTCTAAGGATTCAGCCTACTAATATATGTGTTTTTCTAATTTCGATTTATGATAACTTTAAATTTAATTTGAGGCTCATTTTAGAGTTTTAAATGCAAAAGTCATAAATAGAAAAAAACGGTAGAATACAATTTTTGTATTGGTACTTTTCAAAAATGATCTCATTTTGAATTATTCAAATTTTGAATTTGAAAACTTGAAGATTAATACCAAACCATTTGAATAATTACAGGGAGAGAAGTCGCACACGGAAATTCAATTAAATGGAAAAAAGTACCAAACCATTTCAAAAAAATCTCAAACTTGGTGGTTCCTTCACATAGGTTATCTAAAAGCGTGAGAAAAAGTTTAAGGTCAAAACCTCACTGCAAAGCGCACAGACCACACAACCATGGGAAACTTAAGTGTTTGGATAGGGTTCGGTGGAAGGTTTCATATACCTTTGTGAAGCACGCCTAGTCTACCGATGTCAAAATGCCTTGAATTTTTTTTTTTTTTTTTGCACTCATTTACACCCAAAAATATGGCCCCACGCAAGATCCTAGGTTTTTTCTCATCATTATTGAAATTATCAGTATTTTCTCAGGGCGTGGCGTGAGACCAAATATGGTGAATTACACAATGAAAACACAATAATTTTGGACCGACCTCCACAAACTTTTTTGTCTTCTAGGGCACAAGAGACCCTGTGAAAAAGTCCGGCACCGTTCGGATCTTTTTGGGGTGGTCTCATTCAACGATATAATTACCAGGAAAAGTAGCGCGAAATTCAATTAAACCGGAAAAAGTACCAAACCATTTAGGAAAAATCTCAAACTTGGTGGTTCCTTCACATAGGTCATATAAAAGCTTGAGAAAAAAAGTTTGAGGTCAAAACCTCACCGCAAAGCGCCATGCATCACACAACCATGAGAAACCTAAGTGTATGTATAGGGTTCGGCGGAAGGTTCTATATACCTTTGTGAAGCACGCCTACTCGCCGATGTCAAAATGCCTTGATTTTTTTGCACTCATTTACACCCAAAATATGGCCCCACGCAAGATCCTAGGTTTTTCTCATCATTATTGGAATTACTTGTATTTTTCTCCGTGGCACATGAGACCAAATATGGTGAATTACACAATGAAAACACAATAATTTTGGACCGACCTCCACAAACTTTTGTCTTCTAGGGCACAAGAGACCCGGTGAAAAGTTTGGCACCGTTTCAGATCTTTTTGGGGGTGGTCTCGTTCAATATATAATTACCGAGAAGTCGCTACGAAATTCAATTAAACTAGAAAAAGTGCCAAACCATTTCGTAAAAATTTCTCAAACTTGGTGGTTCCTTCACATAGGTCATCTAAAAGCTTGAGAAAAAGTTTGAGGTCAAAACCATTTCAGTATTTAGGCAATTATTTTTCTATTGCAAAATACCCAACCATATTTCAATTGGTGTTTTTATTAGTGTTTTTATGGTATTTCGTGAGAGTAAACCTTCACCTAATGGATTTCGTGAGACTTTGGTATTTTTATGAGAGTTCACCTTCACAAATGGATATTGCCACTAGGTTTGCAATCGATGTTTTCATGGATTTGTTTTTTGAGGTATTTCGTGGGGAGTAGACCTTGACGAATGGATTTCGTGGAGACTTTGGTATTTTCGTGAGAGTTCACCTTCACAAATGAAAGTTGGCACCATGTTTTCATCTGTTTTTCATGACTATTTTTTTTTGGTATTTCGTGAGAGTAAACTCGCACAAATGGATTTCGTGAGACTTTGGTATTTTTCATGAGAGTTCACCTTCACAAATGGATATTGCCACTAAGTTTGCATCGGTGTTTTTCATGACTTTTTGTGGTATTTTGTGAGAGTGAACTTTCAACGAATGGAATTCGTGAGACTTTGGTGTTTTCATGAGAGTTCACCTTCACGATAATGTATATTGCCACCAAGTTTGCATTAATGTTTTCATGACTTTGTTTTATGGTATTTCGTGAGAGTAAACCTTCACGAATGGAATTCGTGGAGACTTTGGTATTTTCATGAGAGTTCACCTTCACGAATGTATATTGCCACCAAGTTTGCATCAATGTTTTTCATGATCGTTCTTTATGGTATTTTTATGAGAGTAAACCTTCACTTAATGGATTTAGTGAGACTTTGGTATTTTCATGAGAGTAAACCTTCACGAAAACAAGCGATTTTCATGACGTTGTGTCAAGTACTCTCATGAAAATATGTTTTCATGGCGGGATTTATATCACTCTCATGAAAATATTAATTTCATGAGAGTTCATTTTTCACTCTCATGAAAAGCGTTCCTCTCACAAAAATATCCAGTTTCTGGTAGTGTGTGAAGAAGAATTGAAGAAGACGACGGCGACTATAACGAAAAATAAATTAATAAGCAGATGCACATCTCTGCACAATCTTATCATGATCATGAACCAAGTGCGAATGTTAGTTCATCACTACCAAGTCAGTAACCGCCGAGCATGCATGAGAGATATATCTTGAGCTAGCTGTAGTCAACTAATGTAAAATGCTAAAAGGCGCAGCAAAATTATCACTGTGGATAATAAGCTTTTGTTACTACTATACTTGACGATCGAGCTAAAGATACGTACTGATCATATTCTAATAAGTATCTTGCTTTGCATTGCCAGCCTGCTTGGGTCAAAATATCTCCAAACTGAGCGAGAAGTGTGGTTGATGATGATGACCCTCACCCCGGGCGGCGTTAGTTTATTTTTAATGCAACAGCCAATATTTATCGATAGATAAACATTGACCCACGTAATCATCGTAAGTGTATATATTATTATACGCCTGGACGGTTGCCGCGGCGCTTGGTAAAATACGAGGATCAGTTTTATTATTATTAAGATCCTCTTTATTTTTGTGTGTGTGTGTGTGTGTGTTTTACAGAGTGTGCATACCGCATGCGAACCACAACAACTTGGGCTAGGTAGGGTCTGCTTACGAGAGGAGCACAAGATCCTCTTTATTTGACAGGGTTTCAACGGCTTTAGCTTAATTGCTACAGTAGACAAAAAAGTCAATAGCACGGAGGGTACCGAACCAGAATTCAAATCCTAGGCTGCACAAGAAAAGGCCACACATTGTGTAACTATCTACAGAAACATATGTGCTGCAATATACGTGTTGCAGGCGAGTCTTGAGCAGTTTGTTTTCAGGGTCTTTTCTCGACCCTGCAATTCAAGAAAACTTCTTCCTTCTTCTTTTTCTTTTGATAAAGGAAGGATTTTATTAATTCACAATTGTTACATCGAGTTGATATAATAACTGTGAACCCGCTCCAACCTCTACATATACAAGCATACAACCTAAAAAACAAGAGACTGGTACACTAATATTGGGTCGAGCGTTTTTAAATTCCACGAGAAGTTGATACCAATGAAGTAAAAAAAAAGAATAGCTTCAACGCTTCTAGTTCACTTGAGGAGAAGTGAGGGGAAAAAAACTCATGTATACAATGATATAAATAGTGCTAGCGCAGGTAAAGCCGAAACGTCTTTAAGTATTTATTATTAAGGTCGGCAAAAGAACCTAAGTGTGCATAGATCAGCAGATCAATCTTCTCTTTGTTCTCTTACTAAGAAATATATATTACAAGCAGGAATGATAATTTACTCATTAACCATATAAGAGTAAAGCATGCAGGGCTGGAGTCGCCAGCGTGCTGGCTACCACTACGGCCGCACTACCATTTATGCATGTGAATATGTGATCGATCTTCTACTACGCCATCCTACGATATAATAAGGAACTAGTGTGGGACCTCACGCTTCGCATGGGAAGGAGAAAAGGGGAGGAGGAAAAAGAAAGGGGAAACAACGAACAGTGTCAGTCCTGTATGAACAGTAACAGGCGGTATCGGGTTATCGGTTTGTAGCTATTCATTTGATCCGTACTGTTTTGTAACGGGTAGTAATGTTCCCAGGATCCATTATGTTTATTAACGGGTTTGTACTGTTTATGAAATCCATTACTGAATGATATTGTTGCAATGGAGCTAGGTTTCACTAAATGGTACTGTTGTTTACTCATCTGGAATATGCGAGTAGTTGTATTTGTATCTACCTGGCTCTGAATGAGTTGTTTTCAATTACTAGCTGATATCGTTGTTTCCTATCCTATTATTTACTATCAGCATTCTAAAAGCTGCCATCATTATTTAATTGCTTCAGTAGTCAGCAATTCTTTGATTGTGAACTGTAATAATAAAATGTACCTATATTCAGAAATGCTTTTCACGTATTAGCTACAGTAGGTTTAAGTTGCTTGTTTGCAGCCACACCTGCAGCCGGAAAAGCTGCGGCCAGCACTCTATTTGCGTGCAAATACTTCCATCTTTTTTTACCGGAAAAATACTTTCATCTTTACCAATCAGTTACTCGAACTTATTTCCTTTTTTGAAATGCAAATACTTCCAGCTGCCATATTCTTAGAATGAATCATTCTTTCCTTGAGCTTCATACTGAAGATGTGAGGGCAAAGAAACAAGCCCTGGTACTCTCTGGGGTACTGATCATCCTACTTAAGAATTGTAACACGGTGATTAACTGATAAATTGATAGTGTATGCAGGTAATTATGCCCTTTGATGTTCGAGAAAAAAATAGCAGAAGACCGTAGTGTTAATGTTTGCATTATTTCAGAAATTCCATTTCATAGTTGGGATGCAAATGTAGTGTTCATTGCACTTGTTCAAGCATTCAATCTTTTAATTGCACTTGTTCAAGCATTCAGTCTTTTTCAGGGTGCATCCAGTATGGTTCTATTTTTAGTTTTTTTTTTCTTGTTAATTTAACTGCCAAACATGAATGGTTTTACTCCTTGTTCATTGTACTAATACTATTCTCGTTATGGAGAAATATGTGTACGTTTGCACAGCCTTGCTGGTCTCTTTTCAGTGTTACTAATACAGTAAAAGTTGTAACTCAGTAGTGGTCATTTTTATAATTAAAAGTGTGCCTTTAAATCCAGCCAACGTGTGCCTTTATTTATATTGTATACTAGCCAGTGGATATTAATTTCTTATTTAGTTGTTTTTTTTTGCAGTTTCAGAAATGGAGCTTAGGAGTGAAACACTTCGGGCATGCATGGCTTTTGTTCTTCTATTTTGCTATATTATAGTTTCTATGCAAAACTTAAGTAGACTGGTGTAGTGATTTCATAATATTATTTGTGATTGTAAGCAAGTAAACACTGTTATTCGTTTGTAACTACTCAAGTATAAGTACTTACTCAACGCATGCAAGCGGTCAATGCCCTACACAACGGACACGCCGATTTGCTTGTGACGTGGCCGGCGCCCGAACAATCCGTCAAGCAGCGAGCGTAGACTAGATGAATCGCCCCTAACGCCGTAAAAGGATCGTGCCCAAGGATCACAATCCATCAAGCAGCGGCGCAGTATTTGAGATGAATAGGCCCGAACGCTGTAAAAGGATCGTGCCCAAGGATCTAAACAGAGCCGGGGTTGGAGCAGGATAGACTTTAAAATGGATAGGATTTGGATCGGATTATACCTATTAAAATATAAGTTGGATTAGGATCAAGTCACTTCCAAAATATTTAGGGCTGAGGCGGGGTTAGGGCTGGATCACGATCCATTCCCAGGACACTAATGTACCTACTACCTACTTAATCAATTACTAGTACTTAGTATGTAGTTATGACCTCAGCTAGCGATGATGATTATTGAGTGATTAGCTGTCAATGGGTGATTAGAGCATCTCCAAGCCCTAAATCCCTTCCTAATCCTTGGTTTTAGTAAGATAAGAAAAAATCCTCTCCAACAACTCCTAATTTATCCTCCTAATCTTTTAGAACTTCGGAAGAGTCACCCCATTCAGCGTAAAAGTTACGCTTCTAAGTCGTATGTATCTAAAGGTGGAAGGGCGTGGAAAGAATAAAGAGTAGGAAAGGGTTACTGATGCAAATGTACAAGAGAGAAAGAATATATCAAAGTGGTTAGGATAATTTAGAAATAGTATAGGATTCCTGATGTAAAATTATCTTCTTTATTTTAGGGGTAGATTATTAGGAACTCTTGGAGATGGTCTTCTTTATTCCTTCCAATACTTTTTAGGAGTTGTAAAACTATATGTTTTAGGAGTAAAATTTAGGATATTTTTGGAGATGCTCTTAGTACCAAGTTAAAAAAACAGCAAGTGATTTACTTGCATTAGCACATTAGTTAAGCTTTCTTTTGCATTGTTTGTTTTCTTTCTTTCTTTTTCCGTGATGCTTTCATTTGTTCTCAAATTTTTTTTCTTTCTCTCCCTATCTCCTACTCGCTCCTCCACTGACGCATGCATGCGTGCAGCTGACCAGTCAACGCGAGCTGCTTACGTGTGCATGCTTGTGGTCTTGTGGGAACCACCATGCATGAGCATGATGCATGTACATCGGCGGGCAACTGCCGTAGTACGCGCAACTTGGGACGACATGCATGGACGGTCAAATGGAGCCCAGTGAGATATTTTTTTCCATTTGATTTGAATTGGCGACTTGGCGCTACAGTTTAAAAATTCACCCCAACTGGAAGTTTACATAACCCATTGAAATTTCGTGAACCTTTGAATCCCTAGTGGGAACATCATTCCAACTTCCGTGCATGGTAAGGTCCAAATGATGATCAAGTTTACTATGCAAGACGACGAATCTGAAAAGAAAATTCTTGACCACGGTTTGAATTAAGAAAAAAAGTCTGAACCAAAATCTGAACAAAAGAAGAAAGATATAGTCCCAAAGAAGTGAGGAAGAAATGTTGAGAGATACATCTAAAAATATCCAAAGCAAAATAGGTGACGTCATGGCAATGGGCCCGTGGCGGAGCGTGGGGATAAAATCAAAGGTGAAGGTGGGAAACTATAGTAAAATTAGACTTTTTCTTTTTTTATGTGGCAGCCCTTACTTTTCGGCTGTGTTTACTTCCTCACTTCTCTCTCCAAAATTTACTATTCACCTATCACATCAAATCTTTTGCCTCATGTAGGGAGCACTAAATATAGGTAAATAAAAAAACTAATTACATAGTTTTGATGTACACGACGAAGGCGATTCTTTTGAGCCTAGTTACGCTATGGTAAGATAATATTTACCACAAACAAACGAAACGTGTTACGGTGACTTTTTGATGATTGAATGTGTTTTTTCAACCAACTAAACACACCCATTATCATTCGGCCGAAGCCTCGAACATAATTTGATCATACACGCAAGCCGGAGTTACATGCCACATCTCCGAGCGATGCGACACTGACATTTCTTCTTTTGCTAGAGAATGTGCTACCTTATTACAAAGTCTACTAACAAAAGAAAGCGTAAAAGGACTGAAAAGCAAGGCTAAGTACAGCAATCTCCTGCAACGTTGAATCAATAATCGATCGTTGAGAATCTGTCTTGTTCCACAGTTGCACCAGCTGTAGGCAATCGATCTCCACTGCCACGTTTTGCACTCCTAATTGGCTGGCAAAAAAAAAAAAAAGGTTGATAGGATAGGAGAGCTTGGAGACTGGTGGATAGGCTACAGGTATTGAAATTTGCTTTCAGAAGAGCTTCTCAAGAGAGATTGATGGGATAGGAGAGAGTTTGGAGATTTATGGATGGGTGCATGCACTAAAATTTCGTTTTAGATCAACTGATCAGGGGGGGGCAAGAGTCCAATATCACCTCCCTCCATGAGGCTCCCGCCCCTGCCTAAGACCCACAAACCGTGCGCTTGTGCACCTCGTCGTACGTATCGCATAGCTTCATCTTCATTCATGATTTGTAGCTATAGATCCAATCCTTTGCCAGGCGGAATCTGCAGGCTTTGCAAAGAAGCGAGCGAAGCTTTGCAAGCTCGAGTGTAGCTTTGTAGGTGAAGTCCGACCTTAAATTGGTGCTTTAGGTCTAGGTCTGAGTCGAGCATGTGTGCTAATCGTGCTTGGCCTTTTTATTAGCACACCATGTTTTTTGGGTTATTGGAGATGAGTTGTATTTTTCAATGCAGGTCGGGTAGTTTGAATTCTCATTGTAGGTCCGGTCGGGTCAGTTTAAGCTTATGGGACAATTTTTTCACTTGCCACGTCACAAGATGGGGCCCACAAGCAGGGTGACAGTGTGGACGGCAGGGGAGCCAGGGAGGGCAGCTCGCACGGCACACCTATAAAGGCAGAGTCCAGCCCCACGGCTCCCCTCCTCTCTGCTCTCGTCGTCTTCAGTTACTACTCCTGCTACTAGCAAGCAACCGCTCCGCAACGGTTTCCCTCTCGCCGCCGCAGAGCGTCCCTCCCTGCCGGTCTCTTGTCAAGGTGAGTACTACATGCTCCTGCACTGTCATCAGGTTCAGGTCCGTCCGTCCGTCCGTTTTTTCTTCCTTTCTTTCTCGGCGAACCCAGAGAAGCCATGGAGACAGAGGCAGCAGTCCCTGTTGCGCGCACTGCAGTTTCAGATGGTTTCTCTCTTCCATCCTCGGATTCCCCACACACAAAAATACTCTGCTCCGGCCGGTGAGCAGCATCATATCCGTGCGCGTGCACGCTGCTGATCGAGCTTGCAATCTCTCTCTAACTCTAACGACCTCTCTGCCTTGCTAATCAGCTTGGTTGGTTCTCCCCGGCCGTTTTCTTTCGATCCTGTTCTGTTCAGATACATGCTTCATTTCTGATGACGACTCTGCCTGTCGATTGTTGGCGCATGTGCACCGCCCGCTCTGCTCCTATTTTTTTCTCCCCATCTCTTCTCCACTTCCCCTCCCTGTTGCGCCTAGTAGTTTACTAGTCTCCCAGTTCGGCAGGTCCATCTCCGTCCAGCTGCATCGCATCGCAGCCGCACTAGCCAGCCAGCAGCTTCCTCGCGTTCTTCAGTCTCATCCTCATCAATACCTTACATTACATTACAATACTTGAGATTCAGTAGCTATCTCCCTTTATGCATGCTGCTTTGCTGTTGTATTTGTATACTATATATATATATTCTTGTTCTGGCCGGTCTATCTGATCACATGACCTTTTTTGACAGACAGGATCGGAAGACAGGAGAGAACAATTCAGCTGGGAGCCATGAGGACAAGGAATCCGACAATGTCAAAGGTTGGTCGATCGGGAGGACGAACATTTCCTTCTTTCTAATAATCCGTATATAAACAAAGTCGGTCAGCAGGAAAGGAATGCCTTTTAACCGAGTCTCTTCTTGTTCTGTCGTGCAGTCATCGTCGTGGCCAAAGGCCAAGACGGTGGTGAAGAAATGGCTCAACCTCAAGGACTCAGAGTTCCACTCCGACTGCATCGGCAAGCTGGGGCCCAGTCTACTGAAAACCTCCTTTCATCCTCTCATCTCTAGGATGAGGGTTTCGTTTCAGGCTGTGTGTAGATCCCAAACTTCAAAATTACAAAACTGTCACATCAAATGTTGCGGCACATGCATGGAGGATTAAATATAGACGAAATAAAAAAACTAATTGCAGACGGATTCTGTAATTTATTTTGTAATCAGTCCACGTTTAATACTTCAGATGTGTGCCGGAATATCCGATGCGATACTTTACACCATCAAACACACCCTTAGTTTTCCTTTAACCTCCAATATTTGACATCCTCTGCTCTAATGACAAGACTGCTATGTGCTTGCTTTCTTGACCAGATGCGAGCTTTGGAGGAGCGACGATGATGAGGAGGAAGAGCTGCTCCGACAGAGACGACCTGTCAGGTAGAGTACTAAACTGTACATTGCAACTTTTTCACCAAAAAGCAAGCACAACACCCTTTCTCGCTGTGTTGAAAAAGCAACCGACTTTTTCACCAAGCATCTGCATCCTTCTCTTCTCTGGCTGTGTTGAAAAACCAAAACCAAGCGATGAAAGAGAGACGACACAACACTGTTCTTGCAAGTACAGTCACCTTTACAGAGTACTAGCTGCTGCTATGCTTTTACAGTACAGTGGTTGCAATCTTTCTCTTTATTAGTAGTACCAAGAAAAATAGATACATGTTTTTTTTTGAAAAAAAATAAATTGTAACATCGATTCCTTCTTGTATGTATATACTATTTCCTGATGGCCTTGTTTTGTCTCCTGCCCATGCACGTCGACTGCTGCTGTACCTGAACTCCGATCCAGGTGGCTGGCTGGTGGAGCAGGAGAGCTGTGACGACGACCTGCGGCGACCGCCTCTTCCCCGCCCCCCGGTATGGCTCGCGGCGGCGCCGAGGCTCGACGTGGCGGCCTCCAAAACCAACTCCAGGTGAGCGAGCCTTCTGAGCTGGACGCTTCTCTCTGCGCCTTGGCTTGCGTCCGTCCTCCGCCATGGGAACCGTCGTTTTTAATCTGCAGCCGACCTCAGCTCAGCTTTTTATATATCACAAAAGAATGTTCAGAGCATGCAGCATGGGGCAAACAAAAACCACATCCTTGTGCATGTTTTCCTTCTGTGGGTGTTATATGTTTGCTTGTTGAGGAGTTCTTGCTGTCATATCATGCATGTCGACAAGATCGACGCATCCAGCCGTGAGTCAACCGATCCAGCTCATGTTCGCAAGTCAAATCGTGCTGATGATTTCGTCGAGTTCGCTCGCCGGATGTCAATGTTATGTTTTCTGAACGAACAGTGGCTGATGGTGATGGGAATACTTTGGGACTGCCGACCTCTGCCTGTAGCCTGTGTCTTGCTTCATTTTTGCTGGTGGCCTGTCTGTTAGTCCTAGAGCCGGCGGTTACAGTGGTAGACGATTGTATAATCTCGTAGCTATGCCTAATGATGCTGCCAGCTAGAATAGAATAATTTTTAGATTACTTCAAGAGAAAGAACAATTCTTCTTAGAAACTAGACCGTCGTGAATAATCCAATCCTGTATGTGTTGTGTGATTGAAGGAATGGTCAGTGGCTGTAACTGCTTCATTGTTATTCATTCAGGATGTTCGTTGGGACATGGAACGTAGGAGGGCGAGCGCCGCACGCAGGGCTGGTTCTCTCGGACTGGCTCACCGACGACGGCCCTGATTCCTCCTCTCCTCACATCTACGTCCTCAGGTACGTATTATGTTGGCAGCGTATTCATCATCTCTGAAACTTGAGAAAGCAATTCATCATAGAAACTCTGAACACAGCATGGTTGCTAATACTTGCTACCGATCGATTACTGAACACTGACAGAGCCAGGCATGAATGGTTTAGCTCCCGTTTCAGAGCTAATTCCTGCTTTGTCAGGAAGCTCCACTCCAATCCACTCTTTGGTAATCATGGAACCGGAGTGTCCTGACTCGCTCATAGGCCCTTTGTGTGGATTTCAGTGTAAAGTAGTGCACTAAACTAAACCGCACGCTGGCAGTGCCTGCAATTATGAGCAGTAGTAGTACGTCATTGTCATAGATTTCAACGTTGCGTTACTAGTTTCTGAAGCTAATCATGATGGTTACTCCGGCATTTGCCCATTTTCCTTTTCAGAAGCTATGAGTGCTGTAGGCTGTAGTACTCACTCACTCCTGGTACTGCACATAGATAGGGACATGGTATTTTGCACTCAATTGGTTTTGGTTTCTTCTTTTCCTGCCAAGTGTCATACCTTACCTGGAGAGTAGTAGCATAAACAGAAGAAGGTTAGAAATTATGTTGTGTCACGGCAAGAGAAAGCTAATCATGATGATTTCAGTTGGTTTTGACCTGTTTGTTTTACAGTCAAAGTCGTACCATGTCTGAAAACTGCAATGTTCCAAAACTCCTGTTGGCCTGAATTCCGTTGGTTGATCATGCATGTCGGAAACACATGCAGGTTCAGGAGATGGTGCCGCTGAACGCCGGCAACGTGCTCGGCGCCGAGGACAAGGCCCCGGCGCGCAAGTGGCTGGACCTCATTCGGCAAGCGCTGAACGGCTCCCTAGATCCGACGCCGCCGCCGCCACCACACCACCACCTGCTCGTCGGACATGCGCCTGGTCCAGAAAGCCAGCCGGGTGAGCTTCTCGGACCTGCTGGCGGCGGAGGACGACAGCCGCAGCAGGCCGAGCACGGAGTCGAGCAGCGAGGAGGAGCCGGCGGCCCGGCGGCGCGGCGGCGGGGTACCGGCTGGCGGCCAGCAAGCAGATGGTGGGCATCTTGCTGTGCGTGTGGGTCCGCGCCGACCTCCTCCCCTGCGTCACCGGCGTCAGGGCGTCGTGCGTAGGCAGGGGCGTCATGGGCTACATGGGCACAAAGGCTCCGTGTCCGTCAGTCTCTCCCTTCCGCGGTGGCGCGTCGCTGTGCTTCGTGTGCACGCACCTCGCGTCCGGCGACAGGGACGGGGATGGCGCGCGGCGTAACGGCGACGTGGCTGAGATCGTGAGGCGGACGAGGTTCAGGGCGGCGTCGGAGTCGCCGGTGACCATCTTGGAGCACGAGTAAGTAGGATAAAGCCATGGCCTAGGATTCCGGATGCATTCACGGACGTCGTCCACGTTCTCAGTCCATCACTGACCAAAGGGATATCGGAACGTGCATTGCGTGCAGCAAAGGTGATGGCTGGGCGAGCCTCAACTACCGGCTGCTGGCGGCGGCGGGCGGCGGGAACGCAGGAGCTGGAGCGGCACGAGTGGGCGGCGCTGCTGGAGCGGGACCAGCTGCGGGCGTTCCAGAAGGCCGGGCGCGTGTTCGCCGGGTGGGAGGAAGGCCCCATCGTTCCCGCCCACCTACAAGTTGGTGGCCGGCTCCGACGCCTACGCCATCGCCGACTCCTCCACCATCGCCGACGGCGGCGGCTCCCGGTCCGGGACAGGAAGAAGAAGCGAACGCCGGCGTGGTACTTACACGGACCGACGATCTTAGCTACTGAATTAATCAATGGCGGCGGGCTTGGCTGATCGCATGCGTGCTGTTGTTGCATTACAGGTGCGACCGCATCCTGTGGCGCGGCGAGGGGATTGAGCAGCGGTGGTACCGCGCGCGCGGCGAGTCGCGATTCTCCGACCACCGCCCCGTCGCAGCGCTTTTTCGTTGGTGACAAGCCGGCGCCGGCGCACTCGTCCAGGTTCTGATGATGGGTGATGGCACGATATGGAGTTTGGGGGTGCTGCTCCGCCTCCGCCCGCGATGACACTGCCAAAGACGTATGCTATTTCTATCAGGAAGCTAATAAGGGAACTCAGGATTATGTCTTGCTTACATTTCACCCCCTAAGCCTCAAGTTCCTCGCCGATCTTGACGACGCTCAGCTTTTACACTAGACGCAGTTCACAGAAGCGATCTAGCGAGAGTGGTTTCGTCATAATGTCGGCGATCTGTTCTCAATGTCCATCTCCAAC
>JADLZK010012725.1:0-141111 GCA_015847255.1 Hyparrhenia diplandra
GCATCATCAGCGGCGGAGATCCTTCATGCTGCTGAGCCCCGAACTCATTCATGAACTCTTTATGGAATTCCAGAAGCGTGGGATCATCGACATGATTTTGTCTTCATTAGGAAGGATCGTGCACCGGATATGGACCGTCCCAGAGGCCTTGTCATTGCATTGCACAAATAAAATTAGGCAATGAGGTATCAAAAATATGCACTAAATTGCTACACATATCAAGTTATGTGCAACGTTGATCGTGTGAGCTTCTTGTAGTCCTATATGTTTCTATTTTCTTATGTTCTACGACAAGTTAAGCTTCGAGCATTAAAAGTACAAAAGGCTCATGGTTCGTATACATACACAAAATGGTGGAATCCCTGACTGACCTGGTGGAACCCAGAGCCCGGCACAATGGCGATCCGGTGGCATCAAGCAAGCGGTGAGCGTAGAATGTGTCAGGTGATACTCCCTTGGACTTCGCGGCCTTGATCGCTGCAGAGGGAGATGGAGCCGTGGGAACAAGTACAATGCACCCTCTAAGCTGTTGCAGCTCACGCCCTCCATTCTGTTGAAAGCTTTCTCCAAGGTCTGCAGTTGCAGTTGCACGGAGAAGAGGGATCATGCCATTGCCACAACAATGCAAGGTGTACATCTCATACGCAATGTGTATATGTACGTATATAAGCAATTTGCACACCTTGGCACGCTTCTTGAAAGATAAACGGATCTTTTCCTTCTCATCATCAAATAACTCGAAAGACTCATCTCCTAGCTGCATACAGGTCACGAGGGAAGTTCAGTAAAAATACTCGGATTGAAGAATATTTTGTGATTATAGTGCAAATTTAAAACCTTCGGTGGATCCATTGCAAGGCTGACAAGATTTGGCCAGCTATGTTGGTGTTGGCTTGTAAATCTGATACTTCACATCATCACAAAACCAGTACCTCCAGCAGCTCACTTCCCCATAGCCTGCCAGTTCAGAAGATGGGAGAACAGACAAAAGCCTGGACCTCCCAAAGATATATATTTTTTTAGATAATAGAACTAAAGTTCCGGCTTCAGCTTCTCACAAAGAAGCATCAGACCAAACTTATTATAAACTCATTTAAAATGTTTTTTTTAAATATATAAAGAAAGGACTCACTCATTGAAACGGGTGAAATGATACCATGGAGAGGTCATTTTCGTGTAACCAAGAAGTGATCTAGCCACTTTTCTTGAAAGAATGGAATTGTTTGTTCTCTGCATAGATATTATCCTGGTATACCTGCTAATACATTTGGTAATTGATTTGAAGGGCAAGAATGTTCTTTTTCCCTTAGTGTCGTTAATCTGATTTGATAATGCAAAAGGCTATAATAATTCGACTTAGTACAAAACCTCATCAGCAAGTATAACCAGACCTTCCTTCCGACAAAAATTCTACTATCTCCCTCCTGGTTGGTAAGGACCCAGCACCCTATAAGAAAGGTACAACTCTGTAAAACTTCATTTGGATGTTCGTTTTTCTGTAAAGGTTTTAGGAAAATCATGTGCCATACCTGACCAGTAGGATTGCCGGGATTTATTACCACCATAGCTCTAACATTCAGGCCAGCTGAACAGGCCTCTTCAAGCATCTTTTGACTTCAAAATCTCAAGGCAACCTCTATCTTCAGTAATCGTACGGCACCTAGTTACAGTTCAGTTCGTAGTTATTTAAAAGCATAAAATACACGTATTCTGATTTGAGCTTGAACGGACTTTTAAACATGCACCCACTTTACTGCAGATTTGCAAATGTTTTGACTATCTTTTCAACTCTACTAGTACTTGTACCATCGTTTCCACCATGAGGGTGTGATGGAAGCCGAGTACACAGGGTATTCTGGTAGAGGCTCAAAATGCCATCTTCGTGAGACCTGATGAGTATTTGCGACTATCAAATTGATCTGAAAAAAGCAGAAAGGTTCACGGTCAGGTTGAAGATATTCACACTATTTGCTGTATATTTTGTGAAGGACACAATTTCGTGTGAATCTGTGCAGGTATTTTCTGAAATACAGAGTATTACTGCCGCGGAGGCTCCATCTGTCAGAAAATATCATCTGCTTTTGATGGAAAACCATCTCTTGCAGTAATCCCGTCTGCAACTATTTGACGTAGAGATTTGATTCCTGATCATATTAAGCAAAATGTCAACAGTGTAACCCATAATTGTGAAAGGAAAACATATACCATCCGGCAAACATCATAACAGCACCAATAATGAAAAAAGAACGTGTTTTGGGTTGCGTACTGATTCTCAAAAATCTGATTTGAGATGCGTTCATGACTCCCCAAAGTTCACCATCACGTGAATGTACTTTTTTAAAACAATGTTTGTAAACCCTCATGGCTATTAAGAGCCAACTATGAATGAAATTCAGGTGGGGATCCTCTCCCTCCCGTCGACTTATAAAAAAAAAAACCATTTTCACAATAAATAAAAATGTGATTCAGTTGGGAGTACCTGAGAATCGAGTATATCCACCAGTGTCTTTTGCGCCGAGGAATCCAATTTATGATCCTCCTAGCCCTTCTTATGCTTTACAAGGACTGTGGCAGTACATTTGAAACATTATCAGTAAAGCTTCTGCCAAGTTTACTAACTCAGCTCAAATTATAAGTAAGCTTTATTATTTTTTGTCGTGATTTTTTATATATAGACATATACTATATCAAAAGTCAAATCATTTTATAATTTATAATTTTATTACGGAAGAAGTATCGCCAGTAATTCTTACCAGATTTGGTGCTAGAAGTGAAAAATAAATTAATGCTCAGTTTATGAAGCTCCACCTAAATGCTACACTAAACAGAGTTCAACCATATAGTCAAACCTGAATATAAGGCACGTGCTTCATCTTTTATCCAGCAGGGTTGGATTGTCACACAGGCAAAGAACCTGAAGCCAGAAATTTTGAGCATGTAACAGAGGCGTCTTTTGCATCTCTTAGAATATTTTCGTGGAGCTTAAGGATGTTAACTAACCTCGCGAAGAAAGTTAATGGTGGCTGACCAAGAGCCTGAGGGATTCCCAAGATTGCATTATATTATCTGTTGGACAACATCAAAGACTGATCAACGGATACAAAGTGTGATATATGCATTGCAGAGGGAGGGTTTTCACCTCATCAAAGGGGAGAACCAGGATTTTCCTCCATCTCCTGCTGCAGCCGCTGAATGACACATACGGGGACATTATCCTTTTATTAATCACATCTTTTATAAATCACATCAGGGAATTTTGCATTTTTAGTGTGATGGATTATAAAGCAGCATGATGTTATTAAGAAGATCTAAATATCTGTAACGCAAGATCTGAAACGTTGTGTCTCCGTTTGTTACAAAAACGGTACAATTTTTTAAAAAGAAGTTAATTTTTGACACTTAAATGCACTACCGGATTCCCGCCTTTACACCGAGTGCTCGACCCTTGCCGTGTGTCTAGGTTCATTGTACGTGATAGATATATCAAGCCAAAGGAAAATAACTAGAACTATAGGGTTCAGGTGGTGAATCTACTAGTTTTTCTTGGCTCTTCAGCTGAGAAGACGGCGACGCGGCGAGCGGTGGGAATGGGAACGTTACCTCTGCGTGTGACAATCTCCCGCAAGGTGCGTAGTTTGAAAGAGCTTGACCTTGAAATGAACGCACACGTATGTCACCTCAGTTTTCAGTTAAATCAAGAAGAATATATGCACGGTTGTATGTAAACATATATTTCTGAAGAAGAAGAAAATGGCGATGCTGTGCAGAAACTGCAGGAAACGGGAGAGCCTCACCCTGGGATTTATGGTCTCGGAGGTGATGGACGGGGCCTTGTTGTACGACATGGCGCGTCCGGGCACCAGCGACAGGGGAGGCACTGGGGAGCTGGCCGCTGCGGCTGCGAGTGCAGTACGTAGAGCGAGGAGGGGTGAAGAGTGTGGAGCAAGGACGGAACTAGAAGGTGCTCTGCCACGTCCTGGCGCCGCGGACCAGCTTTGGAGCATCTCAGCCTCATTATGGAATCCTTACGCTTCGACCTCGATCAGGCGGGGGCACACGTGTGCTCGTGTCACTGCCTAGACCGCGCGGCGCCTCTTAACGCGGCGCGCAAAGGGAGAGACGGGAGCGAAATCTGAGAGGCGATGTTTGCTGTTTATGCAAAAACCGCGCAGGGCTGCTGCAGAAGGAAAGAAGAAGGATGAATGCAATGCTGAGTGTTTGTATGTGAAACAACACAAAACTCTGCACGGCGGGTATGTATATGTGGGGCTACATGTTGTAAAGCGAAGATTAGGATGAATAAAGAATGATACCATAAATGCTTGTGTCTACTTGTTCTACTTTCTCATCCACTACATTAATTGTGAGATGGAGAGGGGAAGGTCCTAACTACTGGCGACAAGTTTCCACAACACGTTATCGCCAGCGAAAAGCCTTCGTCGACATCGCCGATTTGAAGTCGCCGCCCGATCTTGGCGCGGCCGACGATGCCCGGCGCCACCGCCAGCGACTAACCCCGGCGCATCGCCGACATCCACGACGCTGTTAGCGGAACGATCACGCTTTACCTCGCCGCTATAAATACGGCATCGACTCCACATCGTCCACGCCCGCGTGTCCCACGGCCTGGCAACCGTCTTATCGACAGCCTTCGCTTTTTCCTCCCGAATTCAAAGAACAAAAGGTAACAAAGATCTAATCGCATCGCGGTTTGTGCTCCTTAGGCATTTTATATACTGCATACATACATGCATACATGAACCATACACACATATGCATGAAGATCGCTTGTACGATAGGCTGGTAGCCATCACGAGGGCCGAAAGTAGCCACCACGAGACCCAGCAAATTAAGATTAGAACTATTTGTAAGGATCCAGCCAAGATCCATACTCATTATTATTATAAAAGTGCTACTTGATTACACTGCGCCGGACTCGAAGAAGACCCGCGAACATATATTGGCAAAAGCCCTCAACAATCTTTATACTCCAAATTTAGATTGCATCCGAAGTCACACGTGGTTTGAATATAAACCGTGTTTCCCATAGTTATTTTTCTCGGTCACGCCCAGCCTGCATCGTCATTTGTGATATACAACCGCATGCCACCGCTGACAACATCACGATCCACATACGCCATAATTCCTGTGGACTGTCGTTGGTATTTGTTGCACACACCAACTTTGCATATCGCGGCCCGCACCGGGTGGTTTGTTCCTTCATTCACGACCCGCCGCTCGGCCCGACCTTGCTTTCAACCGAATCATTTGCACAAAATCTCGCACACCGCGGGACATGGCTGCCATGGGTACCCGAAAAGTCGTTGGAGCTTGTGCCTCCCACACCACGCCACTATATGAGTTGAGCTTTCGAATGCTTAGTATAACTCATCCGTACGCACTACGGTCACCGCACTATATATGAGCAAAAGAGGTGGTAACGGAATTCATAGCCATCGCCTTCTTTTTTATGTTGTAAAATATAAAAAAGAGACCGCGTTGACCTAGAAACACTATCGCTAGTTGCCGTGAAAGAGAGAAAAAGATTGTTGTGCCATGTAGGCTTCCCGTTTAAACTACAAGTCCTTCTTCCTTACAATATGGCCTATATCTATATGTGTCCGAATTGCATAGGTTTTTTTTTTAATTACTAAAAACGTGGGCCATATACATTCTGATACTTATTTTACGTCCCCATGTGCTGTAGCACCCTCATTTGATAGATTTATGCTCTTTTGAATGCATTTAATCACCATGAATATATATACTATGTAATTATTATAAGAATAAAATCTTGAATGGTTACACAAGAAAACATGCATGAGGTATAAGATATGAGCTCTAAAATCCTGCGGACCTTAGACTTTTCATCCTTTTGAGAGTCTCATATTTATTTTCTAGCATATGATTTTTTTTTTGGGATGAATGAATGCTTGGTATACATTCGAAAGTTTGCATATACCATAATCCTCAAAAATGCTAGGATGCTTCTAAGAATATTTTGAATAACCATTCAAGATTTTGCTACTTTCGTTTTACATGTAGTAAAACTTATATGCACATGATTTGAGTTATGTTAATATGTATGCCTTAAAAAGAAAAGCAATATCCTCAAATTACTCAGAAAAAGTATTTGTTATGGTCATTATTAAATCCATGTACCCAGGATATTTTTCTTTACCATTGAAGTGTAGTAGCTTCAAGATATATATTTTTGAATTACTCAGAGAATGAGTATATGGTAGATAAGTAACAAATGCATTGTGGGACTCATTGCATGAGTAAAATCCCAAATTATGATTATAGAATATCATATTGCATTGAAGGTAAATTTTGAAGTTGTATGTTTATTTTGCTCTATAAACAATAGCTTGAAGCTTTGTAAATGTCTAGAAGACAAGATGGTAAATAAAATTTTATCAAACTATATTCTAGAAGAAATATCTCTTGAGTATAGAATATCAAAGAGCAATATAATACATGAAGTATTTGAATTTACCATTAGAAATTACTCAAATTGAAAATTGAGTTAGAATTTTTAGACACTTTATGAACGAGGATATTATCGATTGCAATAATTTTGAATATATAGCTTGGTATATGTTACACTTCTTGAAGGCGCAGGACTACATAACTATTGAATATAAAAAGTATGAAGCTACCCCTTGTCAATTACGACATGCAAGAATGTATATTATTTGGAACATATAAAGTTTCTCTTGAAGAAGAACTTAAATCATGTGTTTATATATTTTGTTATCTTTGAATTCCATATCCTCGGTATTGATAGTAGTGGTGGGTGGTGCATTAAATTTTTAATTCCCGAATTTGAATTAAGTGGTTAATGGTTAATTTGTTAGCTTGGAAGACTAATATGAAAACGTTTAATATTCTTAGTTGCAATTACTTGAAGCAATATGTGTGAACTTCTCATGGAATAAATTAGATTTATATGTTTCACATATAAACAAATTGCCCTATTACCTATCAAAATAAATTTTGTATTATTTTTATCACTTAAAAGCCTTTTAATTATACGAGAAGGTTATAGTTCTTTGGCATCACTACCATGTAGGTAGATGGGAAATCAATTTTCTAAAAAGCACATGAAATAGTTGGACTATCTTTGGCATATTAACCGGTCTTAGAAGGATCGATTTGTAAAGAAATTGTATAATCCTAAGTATTTAATTTTTAATCTTGAGAACTAGAAATTATATTCTACCCTCGAGTCTTATGGTGTACACTTGAATAGTACATTGGATATCACTAATTTCATGTCATAATCATTGAATACAGGAAGTATGATTTGGATTACATGGATGCATTAAATTGATATTCATAGATAATGCTTGGGGCGCTTACTACTTGAAGTAGTTATGGCATGAGGGGAGAGTAATTTAGGATAAAGGCATAAGAAAATGTGGATAATATATATTTAATAGGCATAGCCATCCTAAATCAATTTTTAAAGTGCATGTATCGAGGGACTTGAAGTTACGCTGCGTCCCTTCCTACGAAGGTTAACTTTCTACCAGACTAATTGCAAGTAAACATAGCTTTGCATTTTGTTGTTATCTATTATGTTAGATTTGAATTCTAACGTTTCACATTACAATTTGCATATGTATCTCATTGAGCTACAAGTATCTCAACTCCCCCATGAATATTAGCATACAGGCTATAATAATTGTGGCTAGTAGCTATCTTTTGTGCTTCCCTCATAATCAAATTGGCTAGCTAGCATGCTATGTCTATATGGTTCCCGCTGAACTAAGGAATGCTTTTGCTTTTGGCGCATTGCATGCATAAGAATAGATTGACGAAATGCAGCAGCCTAAGATCGTGGGAGTGAGTTTATGAAATTTTCTCAATGGAGACTAACCCATTTGATGGGGATGAATTATCGTGGAACTAAGATGATGGATAACACAATTGCGATGATTTGGGATTTATGAAGAAAGGCATTAAGGATTTTTTGCATTAATGCAATTAGAAAAATTCTAGAAGAAATTCCATGTGAACTTGTATGTTGGGTGCATCTATACTTCTCGTAGTATATGGTCCATATTTTTTAATTGTATGAGTACTTGGATCAATTTATTAGGCTAAATAATAAAGAAGCTAGAGAATGAAATAGTTTTTCTAAACTATGTTTTGTGCATATACCGGAGAACATCCCCGAAGTTCATAGGAATGATGAACATTCTTAAGTGCACTTTTAAGTACTAATCAATGCATAATGAATAATAACCCCTATGTTTAAATATAAATTGAATATTTTTCATAAAACCTAATCATAGCATACATAAATGGCCTACTTGTAGTTGGAGGATATATGAATTTGAATTGTTTTAAGCCCATGATGAGGATATCTATTGAAAGGTATGCTTTATTAAATATCTAATATTAGCATTAGGGAGAAAGCCTATTTTGAATGCCAAATATTATTTTTGAGAGAAGAAAAATGATCTAGAAAATTTTCTTGAAGCTTGAAGCGGGAATACTATCACGCACTAAGTCAATTAATTGTTTTGACTAATGCTCTTTGTGAAAGCATGAAGCGAGGAGCATATGCCGATATTTTTATAAAATGAGGAGGAGTAGCTTGGAAGTTATAACCCGAGTAAGTTTTGTTTCACGAATAGTAAACTAAATATTGCATACTATCAAGCTAAAATCTACCGAGGGGGCCTTTTATTAGGTTCTAGTTTTTGTGTATACTTGTTGAATAGAAATAAAATAAAACTCCTCCATTCTCATGAAGAGAACACCTCATGAAGAAGGTTGAGCACCCTGCGAAGAGGATCATCATGAAGATGAAATCAACATACTAAGCGCCGCATCATTAGTATTTGGATATGTAGAACAATATACCATCTCTTGTTTTGGGAAATGGCGGAGATAAAATATTCTCACATTGTGAGAGTATTGGGAGAAGAGAAAATAGTTGTCAACAACACTACACCTCTTTAATTACTTAATGTTTCTCTTGTGAGAATGGGATCCTAAAACAAAGTCCATGGCAAAATCGATTGTAGCGATTATATCGGGTCAATGAAGAAAGCAATTGAGGTTGAATCTCTATTAAGAAGAAATGAATGTTGTTATATATCTCCGCAAATGAAACAAATGAATATCAATATCTTGATTAATAAGTGGATTATGAAAATCCATATATAATTTCCAAGAATATAAATCGTAACTTGTAGAAATCTCATACTAAGTATTAAAGTCTAAGATATATATATTTCATGAATGAATATTGAAGTCTCCAAGAAGAGCATGTCCTAGAAGGATTACAATCATTGAATGATTTTATAGTGAAATAACTTAACGCTATTGTGTGTATATCCGCTCATCCCTTATGTTAAGAGTATGTATCTCTATAGAAGAGAATTATTAATTCACTAAGAATTAAAGTATATTCCTCAAGAAATTAATCCATGAAGGATTTACGGTCAATTCTTGAATAAACACCATGCATCCACGCAAGTGAATATAGACCCGAGAGAGAAAATGAGGAATCTTAAACACCATGAAGGTGTCATATAAACACTGAGAAAGTGTAATGCTAGCAATGAATTTATCATCCCTCTAAATGCAATAGAAAGAATAATGGTGACTTTTGGTATTTAAATTATCCCCTAAATGCCAAAATGTAAGACTGATTTATTATTGAGTGATACTATAAAAATCTTGAAGATTTGTAGAATATACCATTTCAAAATCCACTAAGGAAGAACTATAAAGTATTCAAGCTTGTATAAGTTTGATACACTATCTAGAAAGATGTTGAATATGAACTTATTTTTCCCCGTAATCCTTTGAGAAAAAATTTATTATCTTGAAGGATAAAATTTATTTTGTTTTGCACAACAAGTGGTTCTTTTTGCACGAAGCATATTGCTCTTTGTTATACCCATATAATTCATGGAAGAATTATAAAAGCCATACTTTTGAGTCAAATTCAAATGATGGCTTTGTGAGGGGGGAGCAATTTTACTGAATTTACCTTGAAGGTAGTGAAACCATTAGAATTATAAAGATCATATTTGCTAAAACATTAAAGTTTATACATAGATTATGAAGATCAATTTCTATTCACGAAGAATAGAGTATCCCGAAGAATATATGACCAAGAAGGTTAAATGTTGTACTCTTTTTCCCTATGTGAGTTTTTACTAGAAGGTTTCTCACACAAGGTTTTTTAATGAGACAACATGTGCAATGGAGTTAGCTAATTGTACTCTTTTTCTCAAGAACCGTTTTTCCCACTTTGGGTTTTGGGATGGAGTTTTTGATGAGGCATGTGCATATCGTGGTAATCGCCCAAGGGGAGTGTTGTAAAACACCGCGGACTCTTTCCTAGAAGGAAAGGAGAAGGATGAATCTAATCCTAGTACATTTTGTATGTGGGCTCTTACCAAAACTCTCCGGCCTTTGGCTGGACTATATATATGTGGGAGCTCTATGTTGTAAAAGCGAAGATTGGATAGAATAAAAGAATAGTCTCCCTACATCTTGTGTCTACTTGTTCTACTTTCATCCACTACATTGATTGTGAGAGATGGAGAGGGAAGGTCCTAACCGATGACAAGTTTCACAACATTTTGCGACCTTAACCCTAGTCATTTCGGCCGGCTCCAGCGAGGGGCGGGCGGCCAAACCAAATCCCAAGCGTTGCAACTACTCTTATTTGCGTTATGTACGAAACATGTCCGGCCCGGTGTATTATTGTTGGCCCGAGTCAAGTGGATATGGCTACACAACAGCGCCGTTTGGTAGGTTTACCACCCAACGTTTCCCCCATTTTATCTTTTTTGGCATTTCGCCGAGCACCCAAGGGCGCTTCATCGCGGCCATGTCTCACAGCCAGGCTCAAATCGACGCCCGCGCCGCCGCCCGCCCGTCGGCGGCCTGGCGCCGCCTCCGCCGCGCCCGTACCCCATCCGGACACGCTTCCTCCTCCCAAGCAGGACCCGATGGCGCGGTCGGTCGCTAAGGAATTCCTCGAGCATGTCCATGCGCCGCCGCCGCTCTCCCGAGGAGTCCCCCTCGCCCCCAGCCACGGCCCCGACCGAGGAGCGCCGCCACCGTCGCAGAAATGGGCCACCAACCCACTCCAAGCGAGCCGCCCGGCTCCATCATCGCGGCCACCGCCCACAAACACAGCTAGCCACCGCCGAGGAGTGCCACCTTCTTTCCCGACCCAAGAACGCGAGGCCCACCAAAGCCGCGACAGGGTGGGAGGGGAACAAGGGAGCTATGGTGCGTATGACCGGCCGCTGGGGTGCGGGAACAAGGCCGCCTTGACGCTGGAGAGCTCCACCGGCCGTAGCTCGCCATCGGGGTCGTGGCCGTGGCCGCGCTGGCCGCCGTCATGGCCGTGGCCAACAGTGCCTCGAGCTCGCACCATGGCCGCACGGGCGGAAGGCGCCAACGGTCGTATGCGCGGCGGTGGTGGCGCCGGCGGCGGGAGGAGAGGAGGAAGGAGGAGGGTGACCGAGGTGAGAAGAGCTCCGCCTGGCGTCAACCAACGAGCCACCCCACGCTCCAACGAGGCCATGCCCCCAAGAAACAGAGGAAATGAGCGCTTTCTCGGAGCCGAGAGAAGGCAACGTTGCACCGCTGGCAGCCCCCGGGTAGGGCCCCAGCTCGCAAACACGCGGGGATCTTGCACACAGAGGGCGCTGGAAAAGCCGCCGAACCAAAGAACAACGCTGCTCAGTGATCGCGCAGCAGCATGCCATTACACGCATGTCGGGCCATTTCCATACCGCCCGCATACCCGGACGCTGGATCACAATTCATAGTCACAGAGACTTCCGAGAAGAAAGAGATCTATCACACACGACGGCTCCCACGGTTACAGCTCAATCGCTTCAAACGACTATGTGTGAGGAAAATGAACCTCGCCTCATTTTAGTTTATATTTTTGGTGTTTGATGATCAATGTGACTAAATAGAACTAATGAGTTTGCTAGTGTTTATTTTATAATTTTATAGGATGGGAACATGAATTGGACAAGGTGATGTGGTGATCCGATAGCGTGATCCGATGATCAACACCTCATGCGACCCTAGAAGCTCAAGAAAAGACCATAAAGATCAAGCATAGTGTGGAGGAATTTACATGGGCCCCACGACCTCAAGGGCGGCTCGGCCCATGACAAGATGGAGTGCAGATCAAAGGCATCAAGCCGCCCACCCAACATCACATGATATCCTAAAGACAGCGATCCGATAGACTTCGATCCCGTAATATATAACGGATTGTATCCCTTGTATACCTCGAGAGATTCTATCTATAACCCTACCCCCATCTATATAAGGCGGGTAGGGATCTCCTAGATTTTTACCTCATATCATACGATAGCCATGCAGGAAGCAAACTCACATGACATAGGTTTTACGCCATCTTAGCTGGCCGAACCTGCCTAAATCTTGTGTCTCATTCAGCCATACCCTCAACCAATCTACCATTGTGGGTAACCCTTAGGTGAACCACCGAACGAACCACGACATAGTCCAAGACAAGGAGATGGAATAGAGCCCAAAGCAAAGATAGTGAAGAAGCGGATCAAGGCAGGGTTTCAAAGCCATCGGACGCATGCATCGACATATGCATTTGTGCACCGCCGGCGTCAATGAACACAGTCGTAGGTAAGATGCAAGGCAGGGAAGTTGGGGGTGACATCATCACTGCGCACTGGCGTGTCGATGGGAGAGCCACAACGCCCGATGTCTTCAGCGCCAACTTGAACACCGCGTATCCGAAGGGACCGCTGGCCGAACACGCCCGGGGCACATTTTTACCCTCGGGAGCTCTCCGGATAGGCAACAAATGTTGGAAGCCGGTCGCCCGATGCTATCTCGATAGAGGCAATGACGCCGGTGCCCACCGGTCCGGGGGAGCATCCGACCTCGTCCGACCGGGGACATGCGCTTGCATCCGGTGCATGGCGAAAGCATCCGGTGCATGGCGGCCGAGATCTCGCCACCAACGGCTACTTTCTCCATGAGGGCTTATAAATACCCATACAACCCGCCACTTCTCAAGAGTGGGAGTAAGGAAACATATCTAGGTGTTGTTACACCATTTTAGTGCTCTCCCACCGCATAGTTCTTAGTGATATATTTGGTGATTAGCTTAGGTGCTTTGCAAAATGCTTAGGTTAGTTGGACCATAAACATGTGCTTGCCCAGGCTTAGGCATAGTGTTTAGTGAGGTTTGCATACCTCTCACAAGTGTTGTACTTGGAGGGTCTTGAAGTCTTGCGAGACCACACCAACCACACTACCAGGTGTGGTCGCCAAGGTGTACCTAGGGGTTTCCGGGTTTCGTCGTTCACCGTAAAGCTTGATAGTGAAGAAGTGGGGAGCATCCACAAGAGGCTTGCTCGGGGGCACGCGGAGACCCGCTATGAGTGGAAGGCCAGTGTATCCACGGAGGTTACCCAATCGGTGCTTGGCCCTTCGCGAGGGATTTCTTGCGAGGGGTTCAAACGAGGATTAGGGGAAGCTTGCACGCTTCTCGTTACCTCCTGTAAAAATACCGAGTCGCCGATCGAGGAGTTTGATCGCTATCGCCTTCTACCTTCTCGCATTTTATATTTGTTATCTTGGTTTTGTGTGCTTTACCTTTCCTAGCTTAATTGATAGGCTAGTTGATAGGATTGGAATCTATGTTGCATAAGTTTTTGCAGAGATAGCAACACACCTAACAAAACCGTAGTTGCATATTTAGATAGTTTATTTGTCTTGCAATAGGTTTGACTAGGAAAAAAGTTAGAAGCCATGATTAGAAGTAGAATTTTAAGTTGTCTAATTCACCTCTGCCCTCTAAGGCATCGATTCCCTCCGCATCAGAGGCACCATCCGCGGATCGCACACCAAGAGCGCGCTTGTCTTCGCCATTCATCAACAACCCTAGCAAAGACATGGTGTCACTCTATTGCCTTTTTGGTTAGTAACAATCCCCGTGTTATCTAAAATGCATATAACCATTCGTTATTACACCGAGCACACATATAGTAGATTCCAACAACCTAGCTACCTCAACGGTCGGCACCGCTAGAGACCTCTAGGTGCGAGTCAAAAAACCTCCCTTGCGCTAGGACCAACCGCTAAACCATGTGGGTCACTTCCGACAATGCAAATCTATTGGCCACCACCTCCCACGCTGACCTCCCTCACCAATTTCTTGGTTGCCACATACGCCCACGCCATCTTCTTGGGTGCAACTCTCGCTAAGCATTTAGAGCCCCGATCACCGCGCCCAATAATCTCATCCCGCAGATTCCTCCACCTTTGACACCATAAACTCGATCTTCGCCTTTGCCTCCAACCTCCTCGCTATAATGCCACGCCGGGCCGCAAACTGATTGAGCACAAGGTTCCAAAAACGACGCCTCCGTGAGAGTGAACTGATGCCACCGGCCTGGTCATTTGAACGGAAGATCAAGGTTTTCACCCACGTAAGACTTTGAAAGGTCCTAAATGGCTAAAGGGGGAATAGCCTATAAAATTTCTTTCAACAAAGACTAGAGCAAGGTGGTTAGACAACAAGACGGCATAGCAAATTATGTCGAGCTACTACTAGCTATGCAAGCCACCTAGCAATTCTAATATCTCTAGTCACACACAAGATCTATGTCACTACTTTACTCCTAGGTGAACAAAATATACTACCTAATTCTAACACTAGGAGCTAAACAAGCAAGATAAACTAAGCAGAGCTGAAAGCGGCTAGAATACAATACCACCGAGAAGAGAAGCGGTTGATGCCAATCAACAATGTCAATAAGAATCTTCAACGAAAGCAAATCACACTTGACACGATGATTTTCCCCCGAGGTTCACGCGGCTTACCAAGCATGCTAGTCCCTCGCTCTAGCGATGCACCCACTTGATGATTCACAAGCAAATGGTCGGTGCCAAATCCCTCGGAGGGAGCCCCGCTAGAATCACTCACAAGATGGATCCACAAGCCACGAGCAACCCACTAGGTAGCCATTGCGATCTCCCGTGAAAGGCCTCGAGAACCCCTCACAACCACCCGTTGTGGCCCCTCGAACAATCACCAATTGAGCTCAAGACCACCACAACTGCCACTAGGGAACCAAGAAAACCAAGAGAAACAAGAATCCCATAGACTCCAAGAACAAGTGCCTCTAGATGCAATGATCAAGAATATGCACTTGAATCTCACTCAATCTCCAATGATTCACAATCAAGCTGCGGAGAGATGGAGGGAGTTTTCGACTCAAAAGGATGTTAGAATGATCAAATAATGCAAGAGACTCTAGAGAGCGGCCACACCTTCTATTTATAAGCCCTCCCCCAAGAAACATAGCCGTTGGGGGCTCAAACGAAGTTTACGCGATGCGCCGATGTGCGAAGCGGGGGTCACCGCTGACTGGACGCAGCGTCGGCGCTTTGATCCACGCCACGCCACGCAGAGTCGCGAAGCGCCCTCCGCCCAACGTCCGCGCTTCCGGCCCGGTGTCCGGCGCCACACAAGATTCGTGGTCGGCATAGCTGGGCTTACTGATCGCGGGCCCGTGCACCGCCAGACGCGGTCCGCCGCTACCTCCCGCGGCGGGCGTCGCTGACTCCACCAAACACACGCCGACGCCGTGGGTCGAAACCTGGCGCCCGACGCCCTCGCGGATGCTCGACGCGGTCGTTTAGCTGCCGAGTCGCGCTTCACACACGACGCCAGGGCCAGCGCCCACGCCGCAGCCACTAGCGCTCGGGCGCAGTTTTTTGAAGTCCCGTTTATCGCTACACATCGCTCTTCAACATGCTACCCAATAAGTATACCAACTTGAGCACGAGGGATAGCAAGATCTCTTCGACAAATTGCATCCGCACAATAGAAAATAGGCATCTCATTTTCTTAAAAGCGCCGAACAAGTATACCAACTTGAGCACGAGGATGAACGGTACACAAACCCAACTCGACCCTACAAACACCACTGCCTTTTAAAAGTGTCAACACCACCAAGTATACATCTCCATGTGTGTGTGTGTTAGCATTTTCACAATGTGTGTGTGTGTGTGTTATGTGTGTAGCATTTTACAATTCTGGTTAGTGCGCTAGATTCTACATATGCAAGTCACAATGAACCTAGAGGCACTTTGAAATGTGAATTAGCCATGGTATTCCTTGATAGTTGGCTATCTATCCAACATGTGATCACACTCTCTATAGTGTCTTGGTCACCAAAAGTCAAAACCTATCAAGTATACCTTTTGCCTTGATCTTCGGTCTCTCGCTTTTCCACCGAGTGAGCTTGATGATCTATCATGTCCATTATCACAGTCCATGTTCATGGTCATGTAGCTCCACACCATCCAATGTTATCCTATCTCATAAGCACACTTAGAGTAGAGGATTAGCATAACAAGGTTGCATCAATTGCCAAAACCAAACATTAGATTTCAGACTTGCCGACAACGGAGAGGGAACCGCTCAATGAATGCTTCCAAGGAAGAAAATAGCGACCAAAGGCGTCGCCATCATCGGGCCAAGAGGGACAGAGCTTTTTCCATGGCTCCTCGTCCCCTTACACAGCAGTGCCCACAATTCATTTGTTGCGTCGGTCGTCGCCATTGTCGAGCCGCACTAGTCGGCCCGTCGTAGTTGCAGAAAGCCAAAGAGGTGTCCCCATTGATCCCCACGCGGATCGAGCGAGCGCGCACCTCGCCGGCCCGGTGCTATACACGCCGCCACCACCCCGAGTGTGGGGAAAAGGAAGATGCCCAATCCCGGCATCCCTGCCGGCTACGCCCACACGGGCGCGATGTCCTAGGGGTGCCAAACCGCATCCTGGCCGGCGCTCGCCGCTCTCTTCCAACGCCCGAGCACCGCATTGCATCCGATGTGCTCAGACGAGCCGGCGGGCCCCTAGACCGCCTCGCCGCCCCTCTCCGGGCCCGCGCCACGCATGAATCTCGCCCTCGACCACCACATCCACCACCGCAATGAAGGACCCCGCCGCCGCTCACGCTGCCGACTGTGCTACTACGCGGCGGGCGCGACATGATGGAGTTAGGAAGTGAGCGCGCGGGTGGCGGTGGGATCGGAGTTGCCTCCGTGTCACTAGCATGGGAGCGACACCGTAAATTTGGAATAGGAAAAACAACTCCATGATTGAAAGACATGGTGTCACTACAAGAGAAACCCTGGCCAACAGATACCTAGCAACGTTTAATCTATCCGTTCCGGCAACGTAGCAGCGACACATGACAAATGTTGATGTATATGTTGCTGCGCGCTCAGGCTCTGAAGTCCACCTGCTATATTAAGTGTTGCTGCGCGGCTATGAAGTCCACCTGCTATATTTAGCTCCTCTGATGTCGTTTGGATCTCCGGTTGTAATTTTATTTATTTTCCTTCCCTGCCGTAGGGTAAAAATAAAATAAAAATACTAGTTGCAAAGAGATTCGAAAAGCAGACCTCTTGCTCGCCTTCTGGTATCGACGCTAACCAAGTGAGTTGAACAAGGTTTTGTTAAGCTTCGATTCACTAACATTTTTTATGCTATGATGAACAGATGTCAGCAGGACATAACCCTATTCGTGCTTTGGCCCAGGGTGTACACAGCCTAACTAAATCGGCCGCCGCCGCGCCCCTCTGCGTCGTAGTACCCAGTGATCGCCCCAAATCCCCGTCCGGTCATCCTGTCCGTGCCGCGTCGCCCCATCCTCGATCTCCCGTGTCCTTGGTGGCTCCGTGCAAGTTGGGCGATACACACCGGCAGCAGCGGCGGACGTGGCCAGCGGCGACACAACGACTGCAGGAGCTGAGCAGCAGGCCAGTTGGTATGTATTGAAATTCTCCAACTACTTAGGCCAATTAGCCTGCAAACCGCACCTTTTTCATTGAGATTGTGCAATTTGACCCCTGATTCATGATCTGCGAGTACTCCATTCAATAAATTAAATCGAAATTAGGGTCATGCTTTGCCCGCACTGACTTTGACTATTGCGTCCTGCTAGCTCTTTACTGAAGTGGAGCAGTAGTGTTAGAATTCAGTCACGGCATGATGCTCACGTTGTTATATGTGATTATTAGCGTTGAAAGCAATAGAGTATTTAGCACGGATGTATCTAAACCTAGTATGTTATGTTTTTTTTAAGTTTAGTACATATGTGATTTGTAAACTGGTGCTAAAACTAAAAGTTGATCAGTCTGCTAACTGAAGTGAAATTTGCTACACACCAGCTAGGACTCATTTTCTGAAACTGAAATATGTATGATTTGGTAATCTCATTTTCTGCTCTAGCTAGAGTAGTCCACTACTTATCTGACGGGAACTAAAAAATAGCAATCTTCCTCTCTTGAAGGTAGAAATCTTCTTTCCTTTTGGCTAACATTTGTCTGGTTTATAATTTTCTGATTTTTATTGCCTTAAGAAAAATAGTTGTGATAATGTAAACCTAAAGGGATCCGAATTATATGATTTTAAATAAATATGAACTTACAGAAGTTATTTATCTATTTATACAGAAAGAGCTGTTTATGGTTTCACAATGGATTTAAAGATCATCAAGGTTCTTTGGGTTGTCCTAAAGGTTCCCACGGTAATTTAGCTGGTGTAGAAGGATTTGTTGAATTTGTATTTAAAAATAAGCCTGAAGATACTTACAAGATTTATTGTCCATGCTTCATGAATGCGTGCATTAGTAGTCTCTATCCAGGGATGAAATATATGAAACATTTGGTCTGGGTAATGGGATACTTGAGAATTATGAACAATGGGATTTTCATAGTGACCCTTCAGTGCATGAAGGATGGGATTCTCATGGAGACTCTTTCAGTGCAGCACACCGTTGGTCAACAACCACAACCAGAATGAAGAGAGGCATGTAACATGACACACCTGCTTCGTGGATGCATTTTCTCACATGTATGATGACATACCTATGACAGATGCCGCAAAATCTTCCAAGTCCACCGTTAAGGGCCAAATTTAGAAGCAGAAGAGTTCTATAAATTGTTGAAGATTCAGAAAAAGCCTTTATGGGAAGGATGGGATTTGACGCACCTAACTTACTTGTGCTTTTGTTCAATGTAAAGTCCATGAACAAAATGGTCAGATAAATCATTAGTGATCTACTTGGTATTTTTCAGAAGGCTATTCCAAAATGGAAAGGAACTGCCCAAAAATTTTTATGAGGCTAAGAAAATTATTTCCAAATTTGGCTTGGGCTATGAAAGTATTCATGCGTGCCCAAATGATTGTAGAACTATTTTGGAAAGACAAGGAAAATGATGATTTTTGCTCAAAGTGCAAGGCCTTCTAGGTGGAAAGGTAAGGAACCTGAAGTTCACACTAACAAAGAAGCAAAGAAGAAAAGCAACGCCTTGTAAAGTATTAAGATACTTTCCTGTTAAAGACAAAATAAAAGAGACTATTTATGTGCAAAGAAACAGCACCTCTCCTAAGATGGCATGATGAAGAGCGCATCAAGCGATGGTGCACTCCGCATCCAGCCGACTCCCTGAGCATGGACAGACTTTGATGAAAGTTTCCACAAATTAAGTCAGATCCACGGAATATTCGATTTGGCTTAGCTACGATGGATTTAATCCATATGGGATGTTGAGTTCTAGATATAGTTGTTGGCCAGTTGTTTTGGTAATATATAACTTACCTCCATGTATTTTTTGCATGAAAGAAGATTATCTAATGTTGTCTTTAATAATCTCTTGGTTCTACTAGTCCTGGGGACAAACCTTCATGTGTACCTTCAACCACTTTTGAGGACCTCATAGATTTATTTCACATGGTATGCCAACATATGATGCATCAAGAAACGAAACTTTTGATTTGAGAGCAGCAGTGCTAATGACCATTAGTGACCTACCAGGCTTGGGAATGCTTGCTTGTCATAAGGGTTCACGGAATTTTTGCATGTCTACCTTGTGGTGAAAATGTATGGTACAAACGCCTGAAGCAGCATGGTAAGAAACCACAAACTTATTATGACCGGCCCATTTTGGATGAAATCACTGCATTAGGTAATTTCAGGACTCCAAAACTTATAAGTCATTGAGTAGTCTTTTTTCACATTGCCTTACTGGGGATAATATTATTCTTCGATATAATCTTGATGTGATGCATATAGAGAAGAATGTGTTTGAAAATTGGTATGGTACACTATCTGGTTTAGAAGAAAAGTCAAAAGATAATTTACAAGCTCGTAAAGACCTCAAAGAGATGAACATTAGGGAGGACCTCCACCCACAAGAACAACCTTCAGGCAAGTTCTACTTGCCACCTGCAAGGTTTGCTATGTCTAAAACTGAGAGACAAGAATTTTGTAAAGTGCTTGAGGCATAAAAGTTCCTGATGGATACTCTGGAAACATATCAAAATCTGTAAATTGTGCTGAAGGAAAACTTATTGGTCTCAAAACACATGACTGCCATGTTCTACTTCAACAGCTGATGCCTATTGCTCTAAGGGCATTATTCCAGATGATATCACAGCAGTAATGATTGAGTTGTCTGCTTATTTTAGAGGAATATGTTCAAAAGTGCTTCGTTTGGATGACCTTGACCGCTTGGAAGAATCAATTAAAGTTACACTATGCAAAATGGAGATGATATTTCCTCCTGGGTTTTTTACAGTTATGGTTCACCTAGTAGTACATTTAGCAACTGAATGTAAGTTGGGTGGACCAGTTTGTTATCGATGGATGTACTTCATTGAAAGGTACTGATTCTTACCAATACCACTTCATTGTTTGGATCATTTATTATATGTAAGATACTAAATTGATGCTTTTCCATATGTTGCAGGTACCTATGTAAATTGAAATCATATGTTCGCAATAAAGCTCATCCGAGGCTTCAATGGCGAATTCATTTTGGCAGATGAGTGTATGGTTTTTGTTCTAGGTACCTGGAAGGTTTCTCCACAAAGCATAACAAGCCATCAAGGAATGATGAGAACCAGGATAATCATGAATCTGACTTATATGGACAAGATTCATCTTTTGTTTCCTCGTACAGGAAAACCATTGGGAAAACCATCCAGTTTTATTTTAACTGATCTAGAGAAACTACAAGCACATAGATATGTACTATTCAATTGCGAAGCTGTCATTCCGTACTTGAAGTAAGTGTTACCGACACCTATCAGCATATTACATATGTTCCTTTAAAACTGAATCCGTGATAATTTCCATTTTAGAGAGCATGCTGCGGATCTCAAAAGAAGAAATCGTCATCGCCGTCTGTCTTTGAAACAAATTGAGAATATACAGCATAAAGAGTTTCCTAACTGGTTCAGACAACATGTAGGTATCATGGTTTATTTTGCCTTAAAAAAAGAAGAAACTTGAGTTGACTATGTTTTGTGATGATACAGATCATGCAGTTGGAGGAAAAAAATGGGAGCGATAGCATCGATGAGGACATTAGATGGCTGGCTCGCGGCCCATTAGATGCAGCAAGAAGACACCGAGCCTTTAACATTCGTGGTTTCAGATTTAGAGCCAAATGTTATGACAAGGCGACACAAAATAGTGGAGTCGTTGTGACTGCAAAAACATCAAGTTATTCTTCTAGAGGTGATACTAACCTATCCTTGAGATGTTACCTACTATGGAAGGATAATTAATATTGTTGAGTTAGACTATTATGGAAGATTCCCAGTGGATCTGTTTAAATGTGAATGGGTTGATGTCACTCAAAGGAAAGGGTGTGACAACAGATAAGTTTGGATATACGCTTGTGAATTTCTCAGAGCAAATTCACAAGGGTGATAGGATGGAGCATGAGCCTTTTGTGTATGCCAATCAAGTTGACCAAGTGTTCTATGTCGAAGATGACCGTAACCACCCAGGATGGTCAGTTGCATTGAAGATGAAGCCTAGAGATGTATTTGAAATGGGAGAAGAATGGAATGATGTAGAATGTGAACCTTATCATGTCAGTACTCTTGAGGACCTTTTCTCTAATTCACATAATAGTCATTCATGGACTAGAAGAGATGTAGAGGGTACTACTGTAGAGGAAAAAAATGCAGATGCTAGTAGAAGTTCTGATGAAGAAGATTAATAGCTCAACAAAATTAAAGGTTAGATATTTTTTTTTTATTTTTGTATTGTTCAATATTGTATAGTTGTACTAAGATTACGTACCAGCTGACAAGATTATTTAATTGTTTTTATTATTCAGGTCATGGTCCAGAAACCAACATCATCGCTGCAATGCACGAACATCTTGAGCTGTTTACCAAGTTGGAATTTTGTTTATTCCTCTGTGTACAAAATTTCAATAAACTTGAGTTTCAGTGTTTGACAATTTTAGACTTGAGAATTCAAAAATATAATTGTATGGAGTCGCAAGTTGTATGGTGTCGCCAAAACAGAAATCACATTTGAAATTTGAAATTTTAGAATATAAATTGTTTATATGTTCGTGAAAAATGAATTGGCAACAGGCCCATCATATCTCATATCTCTTAGAAGAAAATATATCGAAAAAACTTAAAAAATATTAATAAAACTTTTAAACGAATAAGGCTGAAATCAAATTCCTACAGGTGGGCCACAGATTTAAAGATCATCAACGTTCTTTTGTGCTGTCCTAAAGAAAAGCTGTGAGACTGAATTCAATTGGCTAGCTACATGTCGCCATAGCTTAGGTGCGATTTCAAAAAAAAAAAAAACCTTTCGAGATCTGATTTCTAATGAAACAAAGAGACAGATAGCTTAGGTGCGATTTCTTAAAAAAAGCACCTTTCGAGATTTAATTTCTAGAAACACAAAAGAAACAATCTTCTATTAGGATTTGAACCCACACCTAAACAAACTAAACAGCTCTCTACCATTACAGTACACAAGAATTTTGTTTACTTTGGATATATTAATTTTTTATCAACATCTCATAACCTAATAGAGCAAACCTACACGGCGAAGTCATTAGGGCTGGTGGCGGCCCTTCCTGTCCTTCCCGATGGGCAGGTGCACCTCCATCACTCTAGATTCGCCTGGGAGATGCGCAGATCCAACCCGAGGCGTGCCGATATGGTGAGCGGACGCCACCACCATGGTTCCAACAAGGAGCAAGCGGATCCAAGCGGAGGAGAGGAGGACAGCGTGTGTGGATGCGGTAAGGAGGAACGGGCTCAGCGGGCGGCGGATCCAGATACGTGCGGCGCGTAAGGATCTCGGGGCGGCGGCAAATCTCTAGGCTCGATGTCGGGCCCATATGGGCCAGCATGGGGCTCATTTTTATTCTCATTAACCATGGCGGGCATAGAGCAACCACCACGGTTAATCCGCCATTAACCGCGACCTCACCCACCACGCGCCCTTGCCCGCCATATGGTTAATCAAAGCGCCGCCATGCAAGAAAACACACTAGTAGTAGTGCTAATTTTGGAACCAAACTTTTTGAAGCCGAGAAACCGAACCGAACTTGTCGGTTTAAACCCGGTTGCCTAGGGATATCCAACAAAGATTACATTTGGATTCTCACATTTCAGATTTCAATTTTTTGAAAAATGAATAGTCTGTTCTACTATTGTCTGTCCTAGGTCTAACCAACCATGGCCCAATTGGTCCACGATATAGGGAGCGGCAGTCGCGATAAGGGGCTACAGGAGTGGCGTCGCCCGTGAGAGTGGGCTATGTGTCGCGCTCGGTGAGCGGGCGCCAACATGAGTAGGTGCAAGGGGTGACCTTGCAAGCTCGAATGGAGTCTTCGTTTTTTTTTCGGTTAAATCGAAAAACCAAACAGAGAAAACCAACACCGGTTGCCGGGATAGCAGATTGCTTAGCTAAGTGGAAGCGGGGACATTTTTGAAACAGAGACGGAGAGAACATTGAGAGAACCTTATTCCTTGACAACGTCATGGGACTTGGGACCTAGACCTACTAAGACCTCAAAGCACCACCATGGATGTATGCGAGAACCTTATTCCCGATAGGCGGGTGCACCTCCATCACTCTAGATTCTGGAGTACGCAGATCCCCCGAGGCGTGCTGATATGGTGAGGAGCGACACCACCATCATGGTTCCAGCAAAGGAGCAAGCGGATCCAGCAAATGAGAGAGGACGCGTGTGTGGATGTGGTAAGGAACGGGCTCAGTGGGCGTGATCCAGATGCCAAGTATCAAGAAGCTATTTTTTCTTAATATTTGCCTTATTAATATAAAGTAATATAGTTGGCCATATGAAATTGATATCATGAGTTATATGAAATAAATTTCAATTATGTGTTAACGTTATTATTAAAAATAAGATCATCACTTCAAATAAACTAATTTGTCACATATTATTAGTATTATCACAAAACCAATATACGTAGACTTTTTAATTTTCCTTCCTAAAAAATTGACTAAAATTATATCCCGCCAAAACTAATTTGTCACATTAGGTTCGCTCCTTAAAATATTGACCGAAATTATTTCCCACCAAATTTTCCCTCTCCCGCAAATGCATTTGCCGCTCTTTAGCAGTTGCGCGCGGGGCGTGACTCAGTCAATCTAATCTGGTGGAGAAAAACTCGAAGGCCTTCTATTCTCATTTCCTCAACTGACCGAAGCTCCTAGGTCTGCGTGGCGGCGGCTCCCTTCCCTCCGGTTCATCTCCAGCCACAAGGCCAGCATCGAAGGCAGGCAAGTCTCATCACGTTGTTCAGAAGGCAAGGCCATCTCTTTACTGGATTCTTCTGCTGTTCTTCTCCCGCTCACCTCACCTTGCACATGTTCTCACTAGTGCAGCGACCAGACGGCTGTACGACCGCCGCCGCATCCCTGCGGCATCTGCCCAGGTTGTCGTCGGGCCCTTCACCAGTGACGAGCACCCACAGGTATGCCCACTCTTTCTCCCCCACCGGCCTGCGCGAATCCATGCGCCCAAATCCGATCCTCACCCTCAGCCGTTTTGCCGTCACCCGAGCACGCGGCAGGAGGTCCGTGCGGTTGCAGTGATGGCGGTGACAGGGCAATCCCCCTCCCCACTTTTCTCGTTCTCTCATCGTGCATCTCTGGCTATTTCTCTAACTAATACGGTAGTTGTTTGACTTGGTTCAGATCAGCGTCCGAACTCTTGAATCAGAGTTCATTTGGTAATATATCCCCATCAGTTGTATGTTAATTATTCTATTACACTTGTTTTTATTTGACAATTATCCAATGATTTATTTTATTTTTTCTATTGGTGCTACATTTTATTTAGATTGTGAGTTTTGGTACCATGGCGGTGGATATCTGGACCATAAATCTTGTATGCGATGGGGCAAATGATAGAGACAAACATGTGCAGACGAAAATGGATAGAGATGAGATATGCTACTTCAACCTGATTGAATTGATTGAGCAATATGGGTACACATCAATTGACTATATATACTACAGAAGGAAAGATGGCCTTGTTGCAATACAACAAGATCCCTGAGGTCATGGACATGCTTAAGGAGTGTGAGAGCCAAAAAGATGTTTAGCTTGTTTGTGACAAAGCGAGACTGGCCACATTAGTGCCTACCAATTCCAACAAAGAACCATCCAATTCAAACAAAAGAACCATCCAATTCTAAACCAAATAAAACTAAAGGTATTATAATGAACATATACTTTACTCTTCTAAATTTACTATAAGCACTAGCCAGTTTAGTTGGAGCTGCTAAAACTGTTGTGGGTAACATCTTGATTCCAAAACATCCATGGGATATGTATCTGGAAAAGCATAGGCTGCTGCAGGACTTGGAACCTGCAATACAACATGTCTACTTAACTAATATTAGTAACATTCTACTCTAATTCATGTTGTGCAGCGGCTATGGCAAGGGGGGTAGAAGGAAACAAATAATTCAGAGCCATGATGAATATTTGTTAGAACAGCATACTCGACAGGAGAGCCATGGACAAAATACTAAGGCATCTGAACTCCATTCAAGTGCTACAGGAGATCAGATAGATGGTGATGGTGATATCGAGGTTAATTTCCACGGTACTTACTAACCTACTGTAATTTTTTTTTACTACCAGAATGTGTTATCTATTTATCATTGAATTTTTTGTGCTATGCAACACTGCATAGATGAAACTGAGGATAGAGTAAAGCGTGGAAAGACAAAACTAAAAAGATATTTGGAACCTTCCAAAAGGTCATAGAATTGTGGTTAGATGCAATGAGTTGGATCAACCAATTGGAGTAGAGGCTGGGTTTCTAGGGAAATTTCTTGGCATGGTGGCTAGGAATGGTTGCTTGTGTAGCTTGAGCTACAAGGATTGGAGACTTCTAATTGGAAAGAAAGAAAAACACTGATGAACAAGAAAAATAAGAAGGACATACTTAGGCAAGTGAAGGTATGTAGTTCAGCGAGGTATCGTATAACCTTGTTTGTAACTTTTGATAATTTACTTTCAGTTTGTACTTATGTCTTTTGTTATTGGCATATACAGATGAGATTCCTGTACCCTTCTCGCATGGAAAAATGGATACTTGAACCATTGGAGATAGATGGAGGCAGCACAAGTCGAATCTGAAATCATTATATTTTTGATGAGCATAAGAGTACAAAAGATAACCATAAGAATGTTCCTAACGGTGTACTTTCTGATCAGTGGATTGCGCTTTGTGGATAATTGGATGACACAAAAAAGCAATGGTACATGGATATTGTTGGGTTTATATTTATGTGTTTTCCATGCCCAGTAGATTTTGTAAACATTTATGGAACCTAAATTCTTCTCTGTCTCATCATTATATGATAGGATATAAGTAAGAAAAACAGAGTAAATTGTACACAAAGAAGAAGTCAACACATACAGCTGGAACAAAGAGTTTTTGCTCGAAACAGAGAGGAGTTGGTAAATTCTTTTACAACACAAACTATACTCTTGCTATATCTATATGCTAATGATTATTAAGTTCTTTATATCTATTTTTCATGTTCACAGAGGGAAAAAGATCCTGAAAAAAATATCCTCACAGGGCTGTTTTTTGTATCTCCATACACACCAGACTGAAAGTGACAAGGACACAAATGCACATGTGGTACATTATTTGTGAATGCTTGATCTTTGATTGTTTACATCACTTTTTCATGTTAGTTTAATTCTTATTGGTGCTATGCATTAGGGGATTTGAAGAAACTTATAGAGCAGCAGCCTTGTTTAGCGGAGACTAGTCAAGGAAAGGTTGCATGGAAAGGAGATGCACTTAGTAAAATATTAGGAGAAGAAAAGCCTGGCCATGTGCATGGCTTGGGACTCGTTCCAAATCTAATCAAGTGTTTAACGCATCTGCTTCAAAGCGCCTTAAGAGTGTAAATTTGACATCACTAGATGAAACATCAAGTGAAGATGTAGTATCTTTGAGACTTGAAATGGAGAAGCTTGGGCAGCGTGTTCGGAATCAAGATGCCACTATGCTACAGCTGCAAAAACATACCCAACAGGTAAATTTTAAAAAGTTTAATTCTAAGCAATTCGTACACTAACCTTCTAATTTGTTGACATAGGGATGCTTAGATGATCATGTCTATGCACCTAAAGATGGCTACTGTGCTGATGCCAGAATTAAGACACGAAAGGTACATGCCCCTCTAAAAGTCGACAAGAAAAACAATATACTGTAATTTTTTTAATAGTTGGTTCTAATTTTTAGTCATTTGTCCATCAACAGCGAGTATATAGTGACCCTCAAAATCAAGATACTATCATGGATAGACACGAGTATATAGTGAGCCTCAAAATTTTCAGGATTCTAGCATGGATGGACCACTGAATGATACAATGGTACTATTGAATTGGATTTTGCATACCAGATTTATGTGAAAGATTTATTTATTTTAGTTCAACGCAGAATGGGCATGCTGACAATGTGAAGGATGATGATCTGCAGGTAGATTACGAATACCTTAGTCATGTACAGAAGGTATGCACACTAATATGGATGAGAGCGTTTAACTATGTTTGGCACTTTGGAAAGCTACTAATGGTTGCCGCTTCAACTAGAATTTTATTTTTGTCCTTTAACTTTGACCTGTCACTTGTGCTTGCAGAGGCAGAATGTTATGATGCAGAGAAAAATAGATGCTCTTAGCTCAAAGAAACAGGTAAGGAAGCTATTTTTTAGTGATGAATCATTGTAAGGTATTTTGGCTAAAGATTATTTTGATTCTTCTGTAAAGAAGGTGGCTGAGCACTCATCTGGAACCACAAATTTGGACTCATCTACGGAGCCTTAATAAAAAAAATAGCTTACAGGTATTCATGAAGCACTACCTATAGATTTTATTTTACACAAGTTCATGCAATCCTTGTCTGAACTTTAGTCATTAGTGTTTACTTCATGCTGTGCTTGTCTTGTTAACCTATCTCTATTGTGATTCCATTTTGTTGGTGAAAGAATATATTAATTTATTCTTATTCACTATAGACGGAGCAAGATGATTATGTGGAGCGTGAAGATCTTCAACACATTACAAAGATAATTTTAATAAAGATAAGGTTTGCAAACCAAACTTAACACATGGATGCAAAGCAATATATTCTGTTCATGTTGCTAGATATTTATTGCCACTGCTTTTTGAGTTTCCTAACAGAATAGCAGTATACTGTTATATGAAGTTTATCAAATTGTTGTATTAAACTAGCACATAGTACAGGTTGTCGCAAAGGAAACATCTGCTACTCCCTCAAATTTTGAAGCATCTCAGTACCAAGTAAATATCTTTTAGCATTGATATTTTTGTTAGCTTATTTTCCACTACTAAGTTTCTGTTTTGACATGTTATACCAGCTGAACAAGATCTCAAAAAGGCCTACTGCTACAGTACCTGCTAGTGTACAAGACACATCTCTTAAAACTTCATATTATCCTTTTCTTATTTGTTCTTACAGCTGGGGTCTAAGAATCCCTATATATACTTTTGTAGAAACATCATCGTGGCACAACAAGTTTGTCAACTGGCAATACAATGAAGGTACGATTATTTAATTTCTTGGACAGACTGTGACCTATTATGTGCTTATTGTTTTGTATGCATATATATGTGAACCAGGTTGGCACCAAAGTATACTTACAGAGATGGAAAAATCGAAATAAAACTGTTGCAATGGGTAAACTAGTGAGTTGTGATCCAACACAGAAACTTGATGGTGTTCAGCTAGGCAAAAGAATTTTGGATGGTTTCTGTTGGTTTTGCATTGGTAGAAGATGAACCATTGATACGACCATACAAAAACTACAAGGTTCTTAGAGATGTCGAAGGAGGAGTCTATGTTGCGTGGCCGTCAACTTTTGTACGGTCTTTTCTATAAGCCAATATGATTTTAGTTCTCATGTGCATCATATATTAATTAATTCAATTTTCATTTGCAGATTGAGAAGGTAGATATATGATCACACTAGCGGAACGCTGGACTAAACTGAAGGACTGCTAGCATGCTAGGAGGGATCTTTATATGTCTTATATTTGCTCACATAGGAACATGTGCTTGTACAAAAAAAAAAGGTGTCATGAATTTGGATGGTACTTTGTAATGTCGACAAATTATTTATAATATATATATATGGCTCAATGTGCTTATTTTTTATGTTGGATGGTATTGCATTTTTGTACAATATTATCTCTATTGTTGTCTCAAAAAATTATATAATATTAATGAATGAATCGTTTATGCCCTACAACGCATATAAGTGTTGCAATAGACCAAATCTATATGTTACAACAAACCATAGAGGCTATTCACACATGGTCTGTACAAACACATATAAGTGTTGCTATGATCAAACATTATGTGTTGCAACTTTGCAACGCTTATTACCATATGTTACCAACACATAAATAAGTGTTGTAATAGATCCTTGCAACGCCACTTTAGGCAACGATACAAGAAGCGTTGGTATAGATCTTACTAACGTATATATGAACTTTTTAGCAATGCATATTTGTGTTGCAAAAAGGGGGTGTCATTTTTGTAGTGTGTTCGAGAGCATACCCCAATAGAGCTCCAACATTGACTAGGGGGTTGTGTTTTGTCAAATGATACCATGTGAGAAATTCGTTTGTCTCTTTGCCTCCTTTATATCTTGCTTTTGTTAGTACATGTTTAGTATGAATCCTATATATCTTAGGTAAGAACCGTAAGTGGGGGCGATAGTTTTACATAAAATAAGGTTTGTCATGGTATATTTTCTAATATAGCACCCATTCAAGCCCTCTAACCATTATTCGATCCCCTTCACTAGTTTCAAATCATATATGAAGTTTGTTGCTATTTTGTAAATGTGAGGGTTGCTATTTGAAAACTTTTTGAATTTTCAAAACCGAGGGTTGCCCCAAATAAATATTTCCTCTATATATATATCGGCATCAAAGAAAGCATTATTAATATCATTTTTTAAAAAGAGTTTCAAGTTTTGAAGAAGCAAACGCTAAAATGGCTCTAAGGACTTCCAAATATGGTACATGAGCATAAACAATTTCCACCACAAAATATCTGAATTCCCAGTAACGAAATTACAACGTCAGCAGGTTCAAATAACCAACAGGTACAGGGACAAATGTCTCTTTTTTTAATATATACTAGGAAATATGTCCGTGCGTTGCAACGGAGAAAAAATAAATCAATTTGGCTGAGAAATAATATGAGATAAGAACCATCAGCTATAGAAACATTGGCAAAAAAATACGTAACCTTAATCGTCAGTTATCTGATAGAAACACAAAAGAACCAAATAAAGCCAATAATATTTCCATATAAGAAAACTAACTATATTGCAAAGAAGGTAATATAATCAGCAACATTTTTATGCTCCAGAGGTGCCTGGCTCTATGACTCCATATCGCTCTTTTTTTCATAGCCAGTGAGCGAGCCGAGCGGTCGGTAGCGAAGTCTTGCTTGTGGATTTGCATCCACGCCCGTGGATCTAGTCGTGGGCTGATTGAATCCACCTGAATCTATATCTATATAGGTATATGATGATGGGTTTGATTTTTTTTTATATAAGGATTTTCGTGATTTGTGGCTTTACAAGCACGTACAATGGAATTCTTATTATATAGGAAACGGATATCAAAGGAAAATTTTGTGCTCCTTTTACGATTCAATTTGTAGTTTTTTTATTTCAGTTGATGCCTGTTAGAATTTGATTTTATTTTCTTAAGTTTGAGTTTCTACCAAAATCTGCTTCCTTCCAATGCTTTCCCGGTTCTTTGTGCGTGTAAGTGTTGTACACGAACACACGTCGGCCAGACTATTTCGTTTGTCAATCTGAGAAGAGTCCCGAGTCCATGCGAGCGGGAGAGGAAACGTCTAGAAAAAAAAAGGTGAAAAAAAGGCATAAAACGGTGGCAGAAAAAGGTGAAAAAAAGATGTGGGACTGAAATTTTCTCTTTATTATTAGTAGGTATAGATTATCTTTTTAGCAAAATCCTTGAGCAGGATCTACATTCCACTTGCTTGTTTGTGTCGCCAGTACTGTGTAATTTAGAAGAAAAAAAGAGCTTCTCTCTTTAGTTGTCTAGTGAAAAACAGAGCTTTTTTAACGCACTGAAAATAAAGCTTGGATTCACCAATGATTGGCAGGATATATCTTCCAAGCTCCTATGGTGTATGGGTCCCAAACTTTCGCTAAAACATGCGAGACAGTTGGTCTGAAGCTAAGGTGCTGTGTTGTCTCCAACATCACGACTGCGAAAAGCTAATTCACGAAAATATTTAGAAACCTATCTAGATGTTATTTATACAGCACTATGGGAGCAGATATGAGCTCGTCCTAACATTTATTTTTGCCATTACCGGTAGAAACACTCTTACATGAAAGCTGCCTAATAAGAGCGAGCTGCTTTTTGCTAACGCATGGCTTTTAGAAACATATGCAAACCCAGCAAGGCAAACCTTCAGATAAAAGTTCAGCGAACGGATTTTTTCCCTGTGTTTTTATAGACCTCCTTTTCACTAGGTACACCGTATTATCCCTGGCCCAAACACAGTTAGTTATACGTATATATAGTTACAGTGATACATACGTATATGAGCGCTACTACTAGTGCCTTGGTTCCCCTTTCATAGACCGAGTGGTAGCTGCTTCTAAATCGGCAACTGTTTTGCAGCCCCATGAATGGAAGATTCCATTTGGGTGCCATTTCTGTCCCCATCAATCTGCTACTAGTAGATGCCAGGGTATTATTCTCTCCTCGACCTCCCTACAGTAGTTCCTTTCGGCATCAAATTCGGTACAATGTGATAGGCCTTGTTTAGATGGCTAAAAATTGAAACCGAATGTCATATTGTATTAATGAAGACGTTTTGTTTGTTAGTGGTAAATATTATCTTATCATGGTGTAACTAGGCTCAAAAAGAATCGCGTCTCATGAATGTACATCTAAACTGTGTAATTAGTTATTTTTTTTACCTTTATTTAATACTTCAAACATATATATTTTTGGTGTATTTAATGTGATGTGATGGAGAGAAATTGAGAAAAAAGTTAGAAATTTTAGCCATCTAAAACCAGGCCATAGTACCAGTGTGATGCATCAGTACTGTACTTGTGTCCACAGTTGCTCCACGAATTCAGTTAGCAGAAATTGGTCCAATTACAAGGATAGCGACCGTTCTGTCTGTCCTTTTATATATTCTCCGATATACGTATGTTCTCATGTACAACTGTCATACTCTTCTTCCTTCCATTTGATTTCAACCACACAAATGTGAAGAGACGAGAGACAGAGAGCAAGTTGCGTCGTTTATGTGATTCTTGCGATCTTATTAAGCCTTGGCAAGTTAAAGAAAAACAGTCACTTACTTTGACTTTTGTGTTCATGTGATTCTCACAATCTTACATCATCTCTGTATGCAATGCAATACTCTATTCTGCATCTCTCCTTCAGTTTACACGTACAAACAGCTAGACATGGCGGTTCTCCCGTGATTCCTTACAAAACTTTGCACCTCGATTTGCTCAGTTTTCTTTTACCTACAGCCTCTCTCCTCTGGATGCAAGGATATCGTTGGTTAACATCACCAATGCACAAACAGTACTAGCTTTCATTTCTATGCATCGACCTCTCAGATGGACATGGACGTACGGATGTGTACATCCTAGTAGGCTATCGCAACTAGTCTCTTCGACGCACCACCGATCGCCGCCATTGCCGACCGTGGCCCGTGGTGGAGATGGTGAGTCAACCCTCGCCGCATGCGCTCCTTCTCCTTCTTGATCATGGCTTCACGCTCCGTCGCCTCGTCTGCCAAGATCTGCTGACACCGGCACTCCTCACTGCAGAATCCCTGGTCGCCTCTGCACAAAGCAGAACACGCAGCAATTAGAAATGAACGGCTTTGATTCGTTTCAGACATATTTCGAAGTTCTTGAGTTTGCTAGTCGCACGCACCTGTACATGTACACATCCTTGCTGCTGCTGAGCTTCCTCCTGCAGCGGGTGCAGGCGCTCAAGAAGCTGCTGCCCGGTCCACGGCGGTGGCGTGCCACCTTCGTCGGCAGGACCACCACCTGCTTCAGGACGATATGCGAGTGCGGCGGCGCCCGCGTGTGGTGGCGGTTCTGGACCAGGATCTGCAGCCCGACGCCGACTGCATCGACGGCGGCCTCTTGCTTTCGCCGTTGACACCCGTGGTCTCGGCGCCCTGCGAGGATACGTGTAGTATCATGGGTGTTCTTGACATGCTCATCGGCGCTGCGGCGGTGGTCGTCGACACCCTCCTCCCCGAGGTGGAAGATGCTTCTCTGGCTTGGCCTCGGAAGCATGGCGGAGTGGAGAGCTCGGGGGGAGGAGGGTGGGGCTCGTGACGGCGTGGCGACCACTGACCGCCCCTCCCTTTGAGGTTTTCTGTGGAGGAGAGGTGCGTGAGGGAGAGAGGACTGAGGTGTATATAAAGACATTTGGCATCTACAAGAGGCAAAAGCTGATAGTGAAATGCTTGATGAATATGCTACCATATATGCTAGTGGAGGAGATTTTATTGATCTCTGTCATGGCTGTGATGAGGCAGTGAGGCTGCTGGGGAATCGAGAGCAATAGAATTCTGCGTATATATATGTATGTATATGATATATGATGCGGACATGATCTTTCTAACAGTGAGAGCTCATCATCTGGGCACTAAACAGTAGTGGCTTCATTTGACATCCTGGTTTAACAACTCATGAATGGTTCTTTTTTGTCTTGTTTTCAATGTTGAGAGTGTCAGGTGTTTTAAACCATGGTCTGAAGTTTTTCTTTAGAAAAGGGACCATGGTCTGAAGCTTGATTGAGAGCTTGCAACATCCTTGCTGCCCATCCATGATGCTCCTGCCACCCTCAAATGGCACACATCCAGAACTGCCAGTGTTTTTTTTTTTTTTTTTTTGGTGAATGGTGAGGTACCCGTGTTGATAAATTATGGTTATATTTTGCCCTATGAGCGTGGAGAAATATGAAGCGAGATTTTTTAGAAAGATAATATATTAATATCCTAGCCTCTCCGTATAATTGATACATAGCTATTCCTTATTGCACCACAACACAACCCACACAAACTTAAACAAGACATGCACACCAGATTTCCGGACCTAATTGCCTCTTAAAGATAAAAAGTGAAACACACGTCCTCTAACTGCCAGTCAAAACACCTCCTCGCCCGAAAACGCCTGCCACCATATCACACAAATCATCTCGGTAACTCAAAACTACTAGCCACCACGTAGGTCATCTCGATAACTCAAAACTGCTAGCCACCACCTCCCACGCTAGCCTCTTGCCAATTTGATGGGCATCTCCGTCTTTGCTGGCCTCCTTGCCAAAGTCGTGGTCCATCGCCAGCAGATGTGAGGCCCTCGACTTGCCACGCCCGAAAGCCCTCCTCCTAATTGCCTTCCTCCGTCGTTGACACCGCAAACTTGAGTCCTCAACTAGGCCTCCACCTTCCTCGCCACGACGCTTACCGCCCACGTAAGACTAATCGAGCACAATCTTCCAAGACAAGCCTCCAAGGAGGATCACGACACCATTGGCGCCACCGCCGCCTAACCATGGAGGTCCGGGTTTCCACCCGGGGAAGATAAACCACACACGGGGATGAGACCGAAGATTGCCGCTTCAAGGAAGAAAACAGAAACTCGTCATCGGCCCAAGAGGACAAAGCTCTTGCCATGGCACCTCAACCCCATTCATAGTGTTGTCCATGACTTGTCTTGCGCCCGGCCCGTTGCCCTATACAACCAAGCCACACGAAGTCGTTGATGTCCTTTACGCATCATGCCGGCAACTCCCGCCACGATCTTGCCAATGACTCCATAAGCCGAACTGCGTTAGCCGCCACCTTTGCGGTGAAGTCACGCAGTCGGTTGTCATTGGCGGCCTTGAGTTGTTGCCCATGCCCAAGAACAAGCACAAGCAATAGTCCAAGCCGCCCGCCAGAGCAGCCCGTCGCCGATCAAGTCCCGCATAGATCCACGACACGGATCCCGTCACGGACCCAACCCCAAGACACGGATCTGCCCTCCAACACACCGGGTTGCCGTCTAGAACCTCCAACGCCCGGCGCTGCCATGGACTGCGGCCTCCTCGCCAAGCGCAACTACTAGTGAAGGAAGAAACCCAGCTGCCGTCTTCCTTGTGCCCACTGGGCCTCCCGACAATGCACTCCGGCGACAAAGCGAGGGCATATGAAGCGAGATTAGATGGATAAAAATTCTCAATTACAGTAGGAGAAATGTTGTGTCAGTGCTTCTATGTTAGACGTGTACGGTACCTCCTCCATCGTAAAAAAAAACTATATACTTTTCCTTTTTAGAAGTCAAATGATTTAAATTTTAATCAAAGTTAAACAATAAAAGTATCAACATCTTTTTACAAAAAAGAGAATATATTAATATCCGGCCTCTACATCAATTGATGCATATAGCTGTTTCTTATTACACCACAACACAACCCACACAAACTCAAAAAAAGGCATAAACATCAACCTAATTGTCTCCTCAAAAGATAATTGAGTCCTCAAGTAGGCCCCCACTTTCCTCGCCACGACGCTGACCGCTGCGAGAAGACAAACCGAAAGCACAATCTTCCAAAACGATGCCTCCAAGGAGGACCGCTGACGCCAATGGTGCCGCCGTCGCCGACCAAAGAGGGTCTAGGTTTTCACCCAGGGAAGACAAACCACATATAGGGAAGAGACCGAAGATTGACGGTTCCAAGGAAGAAAACGACGTCTAAAGACATCGTCGTCATCAGCCCAAGAGGGCAAAGCTTTCATCATGGCACCTCAACCCCATGCAGGCCACAACTTGTCCTTCGCACCGCCCCGCCCTTAACGACCGAGCCACCGGATGTCTTCGATGCCGACAACCACCGTCACCAAACTCACCGGCCGGTAGCTCGCCACCATCGCGGTTGATGACTCCCCAAGCCGGATCTACGTCGGTCGCCACCCCGCCCGATGAAGTCACCTGCCATTGGCAATGCCAGAACCGTTGCCCATGCACAAGCACCGACAGTTGCCGCCGCAGCCACCACATCTCCACCTGGGACCTGCCGCCACAAGATACGCAGACCTGTCTATGCCGTCAGAGCAGTCCGCCCGTCAATGGACTCCCGCACAAATCCAGCCCGGGATAGCGGATCCCGTTCGGATCCAACCCCAAGACACCATATCTGCCCTCCAACACACCGGGGCCATGGATCCCTATGACACAGAATAAGTATCGCTAGATTATATTTTATAATAAACTTATCCGAAGACATAAATGTTAACGGTGTGTATTCATTATGATTTTGGTTAAACTTTAGCTTTTTTACGTGCACGAATGCTATAATTGTTTTTTTTTCTTTGGACAAAGCAAGTACCAGGCAACCCCGTCATGATTGTGTCCATCAAATTAAATAATTTCCTCGTCTTCAGAAGAACTTTGTTAGGCTCGGAATCGGACTCTAACCAAAGTGCCAATTAACGTGTGGTTGCAAAGATGATGTTTTTAAGTGAGAGTGGCAGTTGGATCAGTGTCCATCAGCAGCGAGTATATAGACCATCGGAGGCACGGGCCACGGCCACCACCAACCAATCCAGTGAATCCAGCAACGTCGTAGCCACCATGATGCAGGACAGCCAGGCAACCTGCAACCTGGGAAATTGGAAGGTATATGCTCTTTCTGCCTACCGGAGTACCGGTGCAATCTCTGCTCAGGGGTGGGTGATCGCGACGAGTAATGGCTTCCGGAAACTGGACCTTTCGTGCTGCCGTGAGCCCGTGAGCGTCGCCATCTGGCCCATGTACCTACCCGTCGTCCAATGCTTGGATCGCCGCGATTTCCCGTGGTCCACAGGTTCCCACAGCACGGGCGAGCGCGGTCGAGCACAAAAGCAAAAGAGTGAAATGCACCCAGGTACAGATACATGAACTTGTCTTTTCGTGTGCCAATAGGTATATGACTTAAACCACCATCTAAAATTTCAAAACTTGAAAACCCGTTCACCCTGCGCCCAACCCGGTTTTGCATGGCGGTTTTGCATGGCTTTGTAGCGATGACGACGTCAGCGATGGCGTCGGCACTTTTTTAATTTGTGAAATTAATATCTTTTTATTCGAGCTCCAAATATGGCAAATAATATATCAATTTTGATCGTCTCGGCGAGCTCTTTGCAATGGTGTACTCCGTTTTGTTATTTAAGATAGCTTTATTTCGTGTAAAATTAAATATTTTATAAAATGAGTGATATTTTATTCTCACTTACAATCGATATATATATGTGGTCGTGATTTAGTTCCGGATATATACATATTTGTCGTTTTTTGGCCGTAAATATACATAGGGTATATATTGTCGTGAAATTTACTACTCGTTTTATAGAAATTTTACCCTAAATATGTATATAAGCTAGGCCATTAAGAATATATACATATTTAGGACAAAACGTGCTACCCTAAATATGTATATACTGCGTAGATGATTGATCACGCCATGCAAGATGCAGGTGCAGGTGCAGCTAGCATATTAAAATTACAAAAAAACATATCACATAGTTCAGTTTATAATGTATATATTGCTTGCTTGCGGACGCAGTTGATTCATGCACGATGTGATCGATCGTCGTCTGCGTAATATATACATATTTAGTTTTTCTTTACTTGGCGCCTAGCTTATATACACCATTGCAAAGAGCTTATATATTTAATTTTACACAAAATAAAACTATCTCAAATAACAAAACGGAGTACACCATTGCAAAGAGCTCATCGAGACGATCAAAATTGATATATTATTTGCTATATTTGGAGCTCGAATAAAAAAGATATTAATTTCACAAATTAAAAAGAAGTGCCGACGCCGACGCTACGCTCTGCATTCATGCAAAACCGCCATGCAAAACCGGACTGGACCTGGGGTGAACGGTTTCAAGAAATTCGGAAAGGCTAGATGGCTGGTTTTAAAGTCCATAAACCTATTTAAAGACGGCAGAAGACAAGTTCATGTACCTATGGTGCATTTCACTCAAAGCAAAAAATAGCAAAGCCTCGTGTTTACAGGTGGATGCTAAACCACGCCTGCACAGTACAACTCCGTCGTGTTCAGAACAGGACAGGTGCACGCGCAGGACGTGGGACTTTTGCAGGCTTGCAGCGTGCGGACGACGAGTACTGGGCATTCTTTTCCGGCGAGGAAACCCAACCTGACCGGCAGCCGCTCTCAAATTCTCATTCGGCTCGAATCGGGGCGACCTCTATCTAGCCGGCCGGATGGCCTGGGCCTTGGGAAGCCCGTGGCGAATTCTTCAGGATAACAACAGTGAAGTCACGGATAACAACAGTGAAGCAGATTTAGGCCCACCTAAAGAGTCCATATTTTGGTGTCTGAACTATATACTCAAAGGCTCAATATTACCCCTAATGTTGGATGGTTGTTTTAGTCCTCAAACTCTACCGTTCGGCATAGTTTCATCCTATGATTGCAAAGATGGTCATTTTGATCCTCCAACTTCGTGTTTTGGGCTCAATTTCTACCTAGAACTATAAAGATGACCATGTCAGTTCTCAAACTTTGCATTTTTTGTCTTTAGACTTCAAACTCGACTTTGTCTATCGTCCTATGTTGAACGTTGTGGTGTTGCACCAGTCAGCTTCAACACCATCAGCGATTGGAGATAGAAAATTAATATCATCAAAAACACTTTAGAGACCATTACTAAGTCCAAGCTGCTACTTTTAATGTTAGTAGTTCAGCTAGCTATTGCTAATTGTTTACTTCATTTGTATGGTCAGCTACGGCTACTTATTTATCTAAATTACGTTTAGGTCTTATTTGGATGCAAGTGTATTCATTTTAATCCACATGTATTGAAGTGGATGAGAGGGTAATTAAACTAAGTTTCATTCCAATCCACTCCAACATAAACAAAGCCTTAAAGTGAAACAAAATATTTTTCTTTGATGGTCTCATATATGCGTTAAAGGCGAATTGGCTTGTAGTCCAATGGTAGGGCGGTCAGGTGGGATGCTACCCACCAGGGGTTCAAATCACGGTGCTTTCGCACCTTTCTTGGGATTTTCCCGGGATTTACCCGGCGTTTGTGCATTAAGTGGTAGCGGCGTTTCCGTCGACGACGAGGCACCTATGGTGACTTGAGAATCTCCAGATCCGTCGGCCGCTGCGGTCCTTCCGGAGGTGCTCATAGGGGTAGGGTTTCGCGTACGTGTGTTCATAGGGGTGAGTGTGCGCGTGCGTGTTGTGAGTGTCTCATAGCGTTGTCTTTGTGTAATTCTCAAAAATCATATATGCGTTAAAGAATCCAAAGCACCTACCGACCTAGATCTCCGTCCCAAAATATTTGTCGCTTGCACCTTCCGAGAAACAATTTTAACAAATTATATCCTTATTAATATTTATGATACATAATTAGTATCATTGGAAAGATCTTTAGATCTTGTTTTTAAGAAATTTATTTAGAGATACAAACGTTGCACGTATTTTATATAAATCGAGGCAAACTTGTAACACAAATACCGACATACATTTTGGGCAGAGGGAGTAGTATATACTCCTATGCCCTGAAGCAACCAAGAAACGACGTATAGGAAGGACGAAGCCAAAGACTTTTGTGCTGGCACGAGATGTGTTCGTCTTGACATGTACATATTCGATCATGCACGTAAGTCACCATTCCGAGATTCCCATTGACCGCACGCGCGCACGAAAACTTCGACATGTTTTCACTCCAAAAATTCCACTTGCTACCAGTAGAGTAAGTGCGTGGAGAATGCTTTGCTTGCAACGCAGGGCATACTTCCTAACTAAGCTAGAGCTTCAGTTGTGTTCGTTCGTCAACCAACCACGAATTTGCTATTACTGCTGTTTCGCGTGGCAAAGATTCTTAGCTTCTTTGCCGAAAGAAAGCTCATTTTCTCATGTACTCTATCAGCTCACCTGCTCCTCTGATCTTCCAATATATGGTGCGTGGCATGATTCCACAGCGATTTCGCTGGGAACTCTCTGAACTTCCGTTGCACCTTCCTCGGTGTCGGTGAGCTCTTAACAAGTTCGTTGCAATTTACCACGCTATCTATGCCCATTCGCCTATAAATCATATCAAGTGGCGCCCGTACCTCTGAATTCACAACCAGCGATCAAGTTCACACCACATACCTCTTACATTTGTAAAAACGTGCCTGAGATCGAGACGACTCAGACGAGATGGAAGCTGGAAGGAGGAAGCCGGCGCCGACCGCGATGGCTCTGACGCTTCTGATGATCATCGCTTTGGTCGTCGCTCCTTCGGCTCGTGGTCGCGGCACCGTCGTCGTCGCGGCGGCGGCACGCCTGCAGGGCGATGGAGGCCCCCGCGTTCCTGTCCCGGAGTCCATTCCGACGGTAGCCGAAGGCAAGAAAGCCGGGAGCTCCAACTGCACGCATGATCCCTCCAAACCCAAGAACGGGCCCTGCTCTCCTGAGTGATTGTGATTGACTGCAGCTAGTACCCAGATCGAGAGCTACTATAGGTGTTTTTCTCCCTCTTACTAGAATACGTACTGATCATCGGTGCTCACCGTTATATATTTATATTGCCCTGATGTCTCAAAGGTTGAATGGTTGATAAATGACATACGACTACGTATGTCCCATCATCATAATTTGTTTATGGTGAACAACTCTAGATATTATTATGTATACATGTACAGAGATTTGTAATGCATCGTGTAAGTATGATGTTTTTGATTCTCCTAACTGCATATATACTGAGACTGGAACTCTGTTCCTTTATCTAAAAAAAATATACTGAGAGTGGTTAAAGTTCCTTATTATATATTCTAGTACTTAAGCTAGCTCAAGCTTGACTCCTCTCGGTGTGCTGTTGTGCAAAAAATAAAATAGTTAGTGGACCATTACTACTCCCACCGTTTTTAAATGTATGACATTCATAACAAACTACTTAGTTCAAATTCCGAATTGTTCCCTCCGTTCTATAAATTATAAGATATTTTGACTTTTTCAAATATATTGTTTTTATTCTGTATTTAGACATAGTGTATATCTAAATACGTAGTAAAAGTTTTATATTTAGAAAACCTATCATAAAGTTTAGAGTGGATGGAGTATGTTCAGCTTGCTCTAAACATATAACTCGGAGATACATAATCAACATTAATATTTATTTTTTGATATGTCGACATTGCATGGTACTGTATTCTGACTTCCAAAAAATTCACCCACATCATTATTATAGAAAACAAGATAAAGTAAAAACCTAAATTCACCCAACATCCACCGTATTGAGATCAACCGGGCCAAAGCCTAAGCTAGCGGGTGGCCATCGTCCCCTGTGGATGAATCGACACATGTTTGTCGATGTAAACCGCCTTTAGCGTCAGTCCATCCATCCCTAATGTGGGTGTTGTGGTGTAGTGCCTGCTAAGGCGACACCAGTGGCGAGTGAATGATGCGCTATGGTGGTGTCTACAACTCTAAGGGCAGGTACATTGCTACACGTGAGTGGTCTTATACGTCGTCTCATGCATCGCCACGTAGGATTTTTGATGATGTGGAGGAAAAAGAGAGGTGAGAAAGAATGAGGCAGTTGCTTCGTGAAACAACCACCTCATGAGCTAAAATTTAGGACTATGAGACAACTATTTTATCATTAGGTAAGTACATTGGTGTTGCCTTAAGAATGTACTTGCCCTAAGTCCGTGAGCTGAGACTACGTCTGTTGTCTTCTTGGAAAGCTGCAGGTGAATATGCAAGAGACGCAATCCCAGCTCATTCCACGACATTGTTGGGCCAGCCGGCCTGTCAGAGCCTGATTTCCATAGTGTATTATCGATGAGCCATTTGTAAAATTTCCATAATCTCTATGTATCCAAGTTGACTGTTATTGACCCTAATAATTGTAGAATATATTCACCATAAGTAGAAATTCACACTATACACTCACTACACGCGCCATATTGCCACGTCCTTGACAAAATGTTGTTCAGTGAAACCACGGTGCTGCTAGTTAAGATCCTTGATCTAATTTTGGTTTTGAGTGGCAGCCGACAGGGATCTGTTTTTTTTCTTTTTAGAAATTTGATGAAGAGAACATACAGGGACCATAGTTCTGTTGTGCTTGCCGACTGTTGTTGCTTGCTTCCATGTACCACAAAAATAGACTGTGCACCAAGCTTACATTCCTTGGCCTGGCAAAATGAATCCAAGAAATAACTTGCTCCCAAACATAGCCTCCACAAACGTCTCCGCGCCCTTCTTTTCCCCGGAATCCACAGTCCCCAAATAAACCGGCCTGTCTCGCCATTGCCTCCCGCCCGCTTGCTCCATCCATCCTCTGCCTTGGGTGATGGAAGGCAGAGGGTGACGGGACGGCCAGGAGGAAGCGGTCAATAAAAGACGAAATTTACTTGTGCCCTAAAAAAAGACTTCTCCGACCATGTCGTCGTCGGCGTTCGGCGACTTCGGTCCGCTCACCGAGCGCCGCAAAGCCGAGAATGCGCGGAAGCAGCGCAGGCGCATCATGATCGCCGTCGGGACCGTCACCCTCATCATCCTACTCATCGTCGTGGGCAGCGCCGCGATGGCGTACAGCGGGAAGAAGGGCGACGACGCCCACAAGAAGAGCAAAGGCAAGTCCAGCGGCGCGTCGGACTCGGAAACGGAATCGGACTCGGAAGCGGAAGCGGAAGCGGAAGAACACTCGGGGCATAAGACGGATCTCAAGGCCGTGTCCAAGAGCATCAAGGCCATGTGCTCGCAGACAGACTACTCGGACGCGTGCGTCAAGAGCCTCGGCAAGGCCGCCAACTCCAGCTCGTCGTCGCCCAAGGACATCATCCGCAGCGCCGTGGAGGTGATCGGCGACGCCATCGGCCAGGCGTTCGACCGCGCGACCTGATCATGAGCAGCGACCCGCGCGTGAAGGGCGCCGTCGCCGACTGCAAGGAGGTGTTCACGGACGCCAAGGATGACCTCAACAGCACGATCCAGGGCGTCGACGACTCGGACGGCCTGTCAAGCAGGGGCTACCAGCTGCGCATCTGGCTCAGCGCCGTGATCGCCAACATAGAGACGTGCATCGAAGGGTTCCCCGACGACGAGTTCAAGGCCAAGGTGAAGGCGTCGTTCATCGATGGGAAGGAGCTCACCAGCAACGCCCTGGCGCTCATCGAGAAGGGATCGTCGCTCCTCTCCCTATTCAAGGGCGTCTCGAAACGACGGTTGCTCGAAGAGGAGGAAGGCGCGGCGGCCTCGCAGGCAGGGGCCGGGCCGGCACTGGACAAGGACGGCATCCCGGAGTGGGTGCCCGACGGTGAGCGGAGGGTGCTCAAGGGCGGCGGATTTAAGACCGCAGTCACGGCGAACGTGGTGGTGGTGGCCGAAGGACGGCAGCGGCAAGTTCAAGACCATTAACGAGGCGCTCGCCGCCATGCCAAAGACCTACATCGGAAGGTATATATTGCACGCGAAGTTTGGATTTGGTTGGTGATGCAGTGGCTGACGAGATGTTGGTGAATCGTACTCCTACTATATATAGATACGTGATCCAAGTGAAGGAGGGGGTGTACGAGGAGTACGTGACCATCACCAAGACTATGAAGGACGTGACCCTCTTAGGTGACGGCTCCAAGAAGTCCATCATCACCGGCAAGAAGAGCTTCGCCGACGGGATCACCACTTTCAAGACAGCAACCTTCAGTAAGGACGACGACGCCGCGTGCATCATCATCATATCGGCGACTAATAATGCGCTCTAGCTATCAATCATCTGACCATTTCGATCGATCGGCATCCTGAATATATAATGCAACTGTATACGTAGCTGCGCAAGGCGACGGGTTCATGGCGATCGGGATGGGTTTCCAGAACACGGCCGGCGCGGAGAAGCACCAGGCGGTGGCGCTGCTGGTGCAGTCGGACAAGGCCATCTTCCTCAACTGCAAGATGGACGGGTTCCAGGACACGCTGTACGCGCACTCCAAGGCGCAGTTCTACCGCAACTGCATCATCTCCGGCACCGTGGACTTCATCTTCGGCGACGCGGCGGCGGTGTTCCAGAACTGCATCATCATCCTGCGCCGCGGGATGGACAACCAGCAGAACATCGTGACCGCGCAGGGGCCGCGCGGACGCGCGCGAGGCCACGGGCTTCGTGCTCCAGAAGTGCGAGTTCCAGGCGGAGACCGCGCTCCGGGCCCCCGGCAAGCCGCCCATCAAGAACTACCTGGGCCGGCCGTGGCGATGAGTGCTCGCGCACGCTCTTCATGGAGTCGGAGATCCCGGACTTCATCGACAAGGCCGGCTACCTGCCCTGGAACGGCGACTTCGGGCTCAAGACGCTGTGGTACGCCGAGTTCGGCAACACCGGGCCCGGCGCCAGCACGACGGGGCGCGTCAACTGGCCGGGGTACAAGAAGGTGATCAGCAAGGCGGACGCCACCAAGTTCACGGTCGAGAACTTCCTGCACGCCCAGCCATGGATCGACCCCACGGGCACGCCGGTCAAGTACGACCTCTTCACATGAGGGCGATCGACAGCCGGGGATCGGATCTCATGGGGATCGGGAGGCTGGCCCCGTCGGTGACACTTGGTTTGTTGGGGGGAGGCAACTAAGGGGACCGATCACTGCATACACAAGTGGAAAATGCTACTGTCCAGTTTAAATTCGCGTTGGTATGTATACTGGCTGCTACGTGAGTTTTGTTGTACCTGTACATGAAGTTTCTTTTTTTTTGTACCAACGATTAAGCTCTCAGTATATAGCAGATTCATTTTGGGGATTCTTTTTACGGAGGAAGACAAGTGTATATTTGGGAGTATATCACGGTACGGTACGCTGCAAAACTTCAGTGGTTTGAATTTGAAACGTGTCATTCTAAGATCGTGGCAGTCCGTATCGCCTTCACACAACATGACGTTCTCATCTTGTGAGAACTCGACACGCATTTCAGTTGGCCATCTATCGATCCACTTAGGAGTATCCTTCATCCAACGGTCGGTCCACCTTGCCATTCCTGTTCTGCAACTGCACCGGCCAAGGTGCCCAATGCAAGCATGGCGCAGATTACAAAGAGGCGCACCTCTCCGTCTTTTCCGGCTTCTTTTCCTGGCGCTGTGATTACTGATGATCAGGGGCATCAGGCAACCCAACGGCCAAGGGCCAACGGGCAACCCCTCACATATATTCCTACTACCAGAGCCCTCGCGCCTGGCAACGGAACCAATACGGTGCACACCACAACCAAGATCACACGACAGCACGATGACGTTCGTTCTCGTCGGCCAAGACGACTCCAGCAGCAGCGAAGCCGCCGGCGAGGACCTCGGCTCCTCCATCGGCCACTACCTCCCCGCTGCGGCCGTGACGTGCGCCTGCGCCCTCCGCCGGATATCCTTCGCCGAGGCGGTCTCCGCCGCGCGCTCCCTGCCCGCGCGTCGCACGAGGACCTCCGTCTCCGCACGCACCAGCTGTCGCACGAGCTAAGCAGCGGCTTCTTCGACCGGCAGGCAGCGTCGGCGGCGAGGCCCTTCGCGGTTGTCACCGCGCGGTTCCCGGAGGACGGCCTGTACGTCTGCGCCGACCTCCCGCCGCTGGCGCCGGCGCTGCTGGACGTGCAGCGGGGCCCTGACGCACGTCGCGGGCAAGGAAGCCAGCGACGCCGTCTGCCACTGGTACTTTGGTGCGGTCGCCCTCGTGATGCGGCTCCTGGTTGATGGCGACGCCGGAGATGGTCGTGGTCCTGCGGTTTTCGACCGGTCCAAGTTCGAGATGGTTTTCGCGCTCAAGTGGGTGGACTGACCTTGGACACTGCGGTCCAGTAATAAGTCCCTCGCCTCGTTCGTCTCCGGTTACCTGCTGGCGTCGTGACGGCGAGTAGTCGCCGGTCCATCAGGATCGCCGCCGCCGCCTTCTGTTTCCTCTTTCCTGTGTGAATGTATGTGAATGTAGGCCCGATGTTTGTTTCAACGAGTCATCTCTATTGCATCAATGCTTGAAATTGTGATTTATGAATTGATTCAATTTCTCTGCGTTGTTCTAGCTCTTGGTTAGATTACTGCTGATCTGAAGAAAAATTTTACTGCTCCAGCTACAACTGTACTTGGAACTTTTAGATCTGATTTTTAATTTGATTTTGATGGAAACATATTATATTGTGCATGAACTGAAATACAAGTTTTCTGTACATAGTATATTTTAAAACTCAAATTTTATTTGTCTTTCACCTGCAATCTGTTACATTATAATACATCATAATCAAAATAAACCACCACATTGCCAAAAATGTCTAGAAATTATGAGATTAATCAAGAACAGGGAACCGTACTTACCAATAGTTTTTGTGGTGATGTAACGTCTAAGTTTCTCGGCAAGTCCATGACTTATTGTGAATCCAAATTATAATTTTGGAGATTCATCCTTCAAAAATTGCAATGGGAGGGAAAACGAATGCACATGTATTGAGATAGAACTCTATAAGATGACTTCTTGCCATCATTCCATACTACCCGTGTGTATTTGTTTGATTGTTTCCTTTAACAAAAATATGTTACTAAAAAACCATTGGCTTGGTTCAACAACCTTACCAAGTGAGAGGAACCTTGCTAAAGTTTCGAGAGAAACAACAGTGGGCGACGGGTTCTTGTAAAAAAAAAAAAAAAAAAAGGTGGGCCGTGCGCTTCTGCCCTGATTGCTGAGGCGTGAGAGGGAGAATCAAGGGAGCACGCATGCATCTCGGCCTCCGCAAGCATGCATAATTTTTCGTCCTGTTTTCGTATCGAAAAAAAAAACAATCAAAATGACCGTCAAAATAATGTTTTACCACACTTGGAAATAAAGTGAGCCATTCATTTGCTTTGATCTGATGGTCTAAAAATAGGAGGAACCAGATGAGAGGAACCAAGTTGTGCTCCGGAACCAGAGAACCGGAACTGATTTTAAACGGTATATTAGTACTTTTACGTGTAGTTTCAACGTTTCACCTCCTGGTCTCTCTCCCCGCGACGGAGACGCCATCCACGCACCAGCGATCGGGCGGCGGAATCGCGGTGGCGTGGGTCGCGCCCCTCCTGCTCGCCCCGGTCGGGCGAGGCGCTGCTTTCGCCGCGCCCGGCCCGGCGGAGCGACAAGCGAGCTCACGGCCACGCGGCGGGGCGTGATGGCTGCTGGATGCCCGTCCGATCCAATGTGAGCGCCGGCATGGGGCTCGGGAATCTTAACCTCGATCGATGAATGTTTGTTTCAGGTTCTACTTCAACTTCTCGATGACCAACGCCGGTGTGGGGCTATTCAGCCCGAGCACGATCACCATCTCCATGACCATGCTCGTGGGGTCCGTGAGGCTGTTGCCGTACGTCGAGACGATGCAAGGAATCATTGAGAGATATCCATGGCCCTCGCAGTCGATCGTTCATGTGCCTCAGCGTTGACGACGCCACCGGGCGCTGAGCTTCGACCCGCTGCGGCAATGTGTGTTCCTTCACGACGTGTACGACCCGGGCAGCCGCCGGGCCACGCCTTGGCCCTGTATGGCGGTCGTGATGGACATGAGCGTGGCGCACGCATGCCAGAAAGCCATGTTCCTCCCGGCCCGGGGGATTGAACTCGAGAACGGAGGCGAGCCCGCCTCGCCCGCGACGGAGGCGACTCGCTCGTCACGGCGACGGTCCGCGCGACGGCCGGCTGGGTCCTCGCCCTCGTCCGCGGCGCCGGTGAGACTCGAGAGCCCGGGCGACGGAGGCGACGGAGATGTGGCGCACTTCCTCCTTATCTCCATTCGCGCCCTCCGCCACGGCCGCGGTCCGCCTCCTCGAGCTCGACGGCCGCCGCCCTCGCCACGCCGCCATCGCCGCCGGGACCGCGCGGCGGCCGTGCCATCCTCCGCCGCCACGGGCGTCCCACGCGCGGGTGGTGGGCCATCACCGGTCCCGACCCGCCGCCTCGCCGGGCGACTTCTCGCCTTCGCTCCGCGCTCGCTCTATCGGAATATCAGGCGGCGCACGCATTTACTAGAAGTACTAAACTACCCTTTGATTGTAATTAAGGGAAGGAACCGGTCAAAAATAGATTAACTAGAGGAACCGGCAGTTCCTCCCGGTAAAAATTCTCTCAAAATAAACTTGAACAGATTTAATTAGGGCCTGTAGAAATTGAACGAAACACAACCGTTTTCACCCAGAGTGCCTCATCGTCTTCTCCGTTTGACCGCCTTTCCGGCTTCTTTTCTGCTGTGATTACTGATCTCGGGTCGGGCCCTGGTACAAATACCAACGCCAGGCAGTGGAAGCAGAACCCATACGCGCGCACCGCACAATACTCCTACTACACGCGTGCTCGACGTCTCGACTCTACCCAGATCCCACTCAGATCACAGCGAAATGACTTTCGTTCTCGTCGACGATTCCAGCTGCAGCGAAGTCTCCACCGAGGACCTCGCCTCTCCCATCGACCTCCCTCGCCTCTCCGGCGGCGGCGGCAGTCAGTACCTCCCCGCTGCAGCCGTGACGGGTGCCTGCGCGCTCCACTGGATGCCCTTCGCCGCCGCGGTCTCCGCCGCGCGCGCCCTGCTGGGCGTGTCGCACGAGGACCTCCGCCTCCGCTCGCACCAGCTGTCGCACGAGCTGAGCGGCGCCTTCTTCGACCGCCGGGCAGCGTCAGCGTCAGCGGCGGCGAGGCCCTTTCGCGGCTGTGTGCGGCGCGCGGTTCCCGGAGGACGGCCTGTTCGTCTGCGCCGACCTCCCGCCGCTCAGGCCGGCGCTGGAGGACGTGCAGCGGGCGTTGATGCAGGTCGCCGTCACGGATGCCAGCCACGGCGCGTGCGACTGGTACTTCGACACGGTCGGTCACGTGATGCGGCTGCTTGTCGTTGGCGACGCCGGAGACGGCCGTGGCCCCGCGGTGTTCGACCGGTCCAAGTTCGAGATGGTTTTCGCGCTCCAGTGGGTGGACTGAACTTGGACATTCCGGTCATCTGCCGGCGTCGAGACGGCGAGGGATCGAGGGACCCATCCATCTAGTAGTACTAGTAGGTGCCTTTCAGGATCCCTCTGCATTCGGTTTCCTGTATCGACGTATGTAATGTAGGCGCGATGCTTTAGATTCCGCCGCCGGCGTGCTCTCCGCCGTGCATGGCCTTCTCCCCCATTTCGTTTTATCTCGTCATCCTCTTCTAGTCCGGTTCTATAAAAAGTTTGCTACTAGCTACTGGTTTGATTATATAAATGTTTGTTTCAACAAGTCAATTCTCTCTATTGTTAGTCATGCTTGACTTGTGAATTATGAAGTGATATTTCTGTAGGTTGTTCTAGCTCTGGCGCAGCTTGAGATTACTGGAAGAAAAAAATGTGGTGCTTCAACTACTGTAGATTGGAACATATCAAATTGTGCCTCGCTACTTCTGTTTTGTAGGGATCTGTACCCACGAATGTTTTGCGTTTAGGTTCTCCATAAGAACAGTCATGTGCCGAAACTAAACATTTCTTCAATTTGTTTGGGAACTGATTTGAACCACATTTTTTTATGAAACACACTTGCAAGAATGAGATGGTTTCAAGGTGACATGTTTCTAGTTTTCCTGTGTTTCATAGAGATTCCATTGATTCCATCCAGAATGAAATGTTTCACCCATCCAAATAAGCTATGCCATCTTTTAGCTTTACATTACCGAGTACATGGAAAATAGAGGTCCACTGAAAGCATGAGCCCGAAAGCACACATGGAAGATTGCAATAAATTGAAGTTAACTGAAAGTGGACCATCAGAAATGCAGCCTCAACAGAGCCTTTCTGTAACGAACAGAACAGAAAGTGAACCATCAGAAATGCAGCCCCAAACAATTTCTTTTCAAAAAGATCACGAGACAATATCTTTTAAAAATATTGGCATATAGCCACTGCTTGACAACAAAATGCAATTCAGCTCCACTATAATTCAGCAATTTCACATAATTGCAAGTTTTAGATTGCAAGAAATTGAAGTTAACTGATGAAACTAGCACTGCGAACTTGGATACACAACTCCTAGACCTCTGAAAACTGAAATACAATTCGAAAGTGGACGAACTGCAAGAAACATTGCAAGAAAAAAGAATTTCTCCTAGAATTCGTTGGATCTAACTCGCAAGAAAGTGGCACCAGATTGACAGCGAGAGGATACCCACGAACCATTTCATTTCATTGAACCATAAAATTGGATTACATCAGAAACACAACTGCAACACAGCTACGACCACAAGCTAAAGGATACACGCAGAGAATTTAACAAGGTAACCCTAACCACACACGGCATCCACGAGCGCAAGTCGAAGAGGGCGCCCAGCAAGCCTAGCCTCCGAAACCGTAGAGGGTGCGGCCCTGGCGCTTGAGCGCGTAGACGACGTCCATGGCGGTGACGGTCTTGCGGCGCGCGTGCTCGGTGTAGGTGACGGCGTCGCGGATGACGTTCTCGAGGAAGATCTTGAGCACGCCGCGGGTCTCCTCGTAGATGAGCCCCGAGATGCGCTTCACGCCGCCCCTCCTGGCCAGCCTCCGGATCGCCGGCTTGGTGATGCCCTGGATGTTGTCGCGGAGCACCTTCCGGTGGCGCTTGGCGCCGCCCTTGCCCAGACCCCCTTGCCGCCCTTGCCGCGTCCTGACATCGCCGCCGGTGCCTTTTCCCTTTCACGCACGCGCCTCGATGGATTTGGGGAATTTTTTGGGAGGTGCTTGATTTGGAGTTGGATGATGAATACGAACTGGTGGTTGGTGGCGGATAATATAGAGGTGGGAGAGGAGCTGGGAGCCGTCGGATGGGGAGCGATCCGCGTGAGAGGTGGGAGGAGTGGTGTGAACCGTTGGATGGGGACGGCCTGGTTCCTATTGGTGGACGAGCGGGAGCACGGATCGAGGAGGGGGCGGAAGGAAGCTCTTCTCGGCTTTGGGGTTTGGGCGGGGAGTTCAGCCGAGCGCGGGCGCGGGACGCGAAAATCGCGTGGGAAAAGGAAAAGGTTGGTTTTTGTGGTGGGAAATGGAAATTTTCAAGGACCGGCGAGCAGCCCAGTTGGCGTGTGTTGCTTGGGCCTGGGTGGGCTTTAGCAGCCCAGTTGGCTATACTTTGCTTTGCTGGGAAAATCCACCTGGGCTCGGGCTTGGGCTTGAGCTTGGGCTTGGATTTGATGTCTGGGCCTTATGCCTTGCAAGCATCAATTCTACGGAAAATGTATATAAAAGTGGTGACAGTTCCTAAATCAAGAGTATATATTACCTCAATCGTGTAGTCCGATTTTCATTTTAAAGTTCAAAAACTAGCTTACTTGGTTGTATCAAAGCACAACTTATGTGCTTGCATCTGGTGCTTGGGCGCTTGCCTGGTTGCAACGTTGCTCCACGAAATGAGCAAAAGAACATAGGATATTAGGGGTGGCGGTTTTGGAAAAGGTAAAATTCCATTACATCACAAACATGTTACATAGATAGGGATTTTGCTACCCCTGTCGTAGTCTTGTAGCACATGCTTCCCTTACCTACAAAATGGTAAACAGGATTATTACAAGAATAAACATATCCTTGAAACCAAACACGTACATTGGTAGGAGGGGTCATTTCCTCTTAAAAAACAGAATGCAATTGTCACATATCCTCTTTAGTCAGCTCACCAAACATATATGTTCTTCTAAACTGGAAAGATGATGGTATGCATATATCCCCTACCAACAAATAATCCATGTAGCACATGCGGCTAGATTTCCAATTGAAAAGCCTTGTTCCTACTTCAAAACTTTTTTAAAAATACTATATATTTTGACCTAGCATAAGCTAAAGCAATTTTTTTTTATAAGTATCTATATATTTCAAATTTTATGTAGAGGTTTCTCCTTTTTTGGAACCGTAACTGCATTTCTCCTTTTTGGAACCATAACTGCATTTTAAGAGGTGGGTCGCATGGGCTTCATGATCATGGTAAACTAAGAGAACACACCCCCGCGCATTGCAACAGGACCTACCGATTCGAATGAAATTTAACTTCATACAATTCATAGGAAGAGATTAACACTAATATAAACTAATGTTAGTGGATAATAAATGTATGTTAGTTGATAATGTTTACCGCTGTCGTGGATATCATAATTGCTTGTGCTGGTGAATTTTGACCGCAAATGATAGTAAAATGTCGATGAGGTGGACATCTTGCATGCCAAGAAAATTACTACTTGTGAATTTAAATTTTAAGTGACACTGGACTACTAAGATGGATATGCCGCATGTTAAAAAAATGCTACTCGGGTTTTGCTTATAGGAGTATAAGATCTCGTATGCGTATAAGAGCATCTCGAACACACTACCTAAACAGGGTATCTATCTCAAATTTAGGTAGTGGAGATCAAAAACCATACTCGAACACTACTAGGGCCAACAAATTTGTTACCTTCCTAAATCTTCCCCTCCACTACCGACACTACTACCTATCCGATTAACGGTGGCGGTCAAATTTTATTTTCCGTGGCGGTTCGTGACCGCCTATGAACGAGGTCACGGCGTTTTTCTCGTAGCCCAAAACGCCAACATTAATAAAAACAAAAATGAAAATACCCGCATCCTGTGCCCAAACGGCCCCGACCTGATGGCGGCCGCCTCGCGCTTCTTCGCCGCCGCCGGGTCCCCCTCCCGCCGGGCGGTCCCCGCCCCGCCGCCCAGATCCGCCCAAGGCCGCTGATCCGCTACGGAGGGAGCTCTGAGGAGGTCATTCGCCGCCGCGATCCTGAGTAGGAGGTCGAGGCGCGCCGCCGTTGCCGCCATGAGCGCCGCCGCACGCCCCCCGTGCCGGTCCCGGGAGCAGCGCCCACGGATGTCGCCGCGCCTGGATCCCGCGTCGGCGCCGGGCGGAGCCCGCTGTGGCGGATCCCGCGCCGGCCGAGCGCGGATGTCGAGCGCCGCTGCCCGGGGTAGGCGCGAGCGCCGCGGGGAGGAGAGGGAGGAGGGCCGCCATGGAGAGGGAGGGAGGGGAGCCGCCGCCCGGAGCGGAAGGGAGGGGAAGGGAGGAGCTCGGTGGATGGGAAGTGTTGGCGGGGAAAATGAGCAAGTGTGAAAGTGAAACCCTAGCTCTCCTTATATATATGAGAGACCGGAATTGGGCTTTTCAGGATTGGATCTGGGCCTGTTCGGCTCTTGGGCGGGGCTTCATTTACCATGGCGGTTTTTATAAAAACAGCCACGGTTAATCAATTTACCGCGGACGGATCGAGCGGTTATTAAAACCGCCACGGTTAATGAAAAATAACCGCCACGGTTTAGGGGTATTTTCCGTGGCGGTTTTTCAAATGCCCGCCACGGAACATGAAATTCAAACACCATGCAAAATCAATCTTGTAGTAGTGCGATTGTTGTTGGCCCAACAGCCAGGCAGCTATCCTTCTTCTCTCCTCCCACACGCCGACTCCAAGCACGCACGACCCCCGCGCGGCTCCCCGGCGGAGCCCTCCCCGGCGGGCGTCTCTTCCCCGTCCGTCGCCGCCGCTCCCTTCCCTTTCTTCCCCCACGAGCGGTGAGCGGCCACGGCCGGCGGCGCTACTCCTCCGCTCGGGTCATCTCCTATAGCCCTTCCTCGCCGGTGGATCCCCGCACGACGCCGGATTTGAGAGCCTCTCTACCCGCTTACCCCCCATGGCGCATCTAGCCTCTACCGGCGAGTCGCAATCCTCCCAATACAACGGCAGCGGCCTGGCTGCGGGTTCGACTCTCTAGTGCGTGTTGCACGAACGGTGGAGCACCGGGCGCGAGGTGGCCCCAATGGTGAGGCCTTCCTTTGCCCCGCAGACGGCGTGACTCACAATCGGACCTCGGGGCCAAGCTGGAGTCGGCCGACACTGGGGCTCTTGTACGCCGCGGATTCGGGCGCTCGGGTGCTGAAATCCCATCCGTCGGAGCTCAGATGACGCTGCGTGGACGCCATGGAGGCATGGCGTATCGCTGGCGCACCGCCCCGCATGGCTCGCCGGCGCCGCCATCGCGGTGTCTCGCTCTTCTCTCGAGAAAAGTCGATGACATGTGGGACCAAACCGTCATTCACCGCTAGAAAGAATTTAGGTGTCATGTTTTAGGTGGTCCTGGTGGAGTTGGAATACAAGTCCATGAAAGAAATCGTGGGCTATAGAATTTAGCGGGAGGTTGGTCAAAACACAATAGCGGCACTATTAGCGCGCTATGTGGCATTGCGACAATGTGCTTTCGCTATTAGCGCTTATTTCGGTGCTATAGCTCGCTATTTTTCAAGTGATACAAATATAGGTAGAATAGAAATAACTAGTTGTTTAAATCTAGTTTTAGGTAGACAGTTTTAGATAGCATTGTTGGAGATGCTTAATATGCGCCGAATAGTCTCATGTTCATCTTGTGGCACATGAAATAATCATCAAATAGTGATGAGTGATTGCATATCCATCATGTTTGCAGGAACAGTTGCCTCGGTTATTTTGTGCGTGCCTAAGCCTATAACTACAGGATAGGACCTGAGGCTAGATATTTGAGATCTGTGGACTCGTCCATCTAGCGGGTAGAGCGAGCAAGCTCTTTTAGGTGTGCTGTAGGAGCAAGCAATCTCTTGTTAGGTGTGGTGTTGATATATCCTCTCAATACTATTGGAGTACTTCTTCCATATCACTATTTACAAAAGTTTAGGATAGTGACATGGTCTCTAAAAACATAACTTTGATTTTTTTTTTTTCTTTTCTATAAAAATATTCATTAAAAAGTTATATATGTATATTTTTATGAAAATAATTTTCAAGACAAATCTATTGGTGTGATTTTCACATTTTCAAACTCAACGACTTAAAAAAATTATTTGTGATTTATGTTCCCAATGTTTGACTCACACCTTTTTCAAAATGTCATCTAATACTAATAGTGATCAAGTACTAGTATGAGAAAGACATGGGCAAGACGAGAGTTGGAGTGGCCAAAGCCCAAATCTACATAGGGAGTGTTTGGTTCGCTTTCCCATCAAAGCTTGTCTAAAAAACAGCCAGTGCTAGCCTAAGCTCGCCCTTAGCAAGCCAAGGCTTGTTTATTTGGTTGCTCGCGATGTTGAGCTTGGTTACGATGAATTCGTGTTTGGTTTGGTTTGGTTTGCATACACAGTCACCTCTTTCTTAAACCGTGAGTTTACCCCCGTTGAGACATTTTATCAAACATGTGGTGGGCATGCTCAACCCAGCGAGCAAAGCAGCACACGTCGAACAAAACTAAGGCAGCACACGGCAGGTACTAGAGGACAACGAGCACCTCGTGAGCACGCAAACTGAAGCACCACTATAGATGTCCAACGGGCCGCCCGGCCAAGGGCCAATACGGGCTACGGGCCGCGCGGGCCGCGGCTACCTACGGGCTCGGGCCGCACTCGCCCATGGCCCGGTCCGTGGGCCATTTTTGCCGCCCATGGGCCACTCGGGCCAGCCGGGCCACGCGGCCGCCCATAACAGGAGCCGTGAAAAAAACTAACGAAGCTGCTGCTCCATGGCCGCCGCCGCTGCTCCCATGGCCGCCGCCGCTAGGCCGCCGCTCCCATGGCCGCCGCCGCCGCTAGGCCGCCGCCGCTGCTCGCCGCCGCTGGCCGCCGCTGCTGCTGTTTCAGCCGCCGCCGGCTTCGCCGCCGCCGCGCCGATGCCGCGAGAGCCGCGCGCTGCTGCTTTCCATGGTGTGGTTTTCCTCTTTGATCTTATATTATATGAGATGGGCTCAAAAAATCTGATTCAGTTGGATTTCAGTGGAGACATCACAGGCTCTGCTTTCCATGTATCTAGTGCGGCCCACCTTGTTTTGAGATGTTGTGCAGCCCACTTATTAGTAGAGATTGGGGTGGGCCGGGTGGAGAAGGAGATTGGGGTGATTCACTTCCAGTATTCTGTTAACAGGCCGGGCCACCATCGGGCCAGCCGGGCCAGCGGACCGGCCGCACCGTGCCACGGGCCGAGGCAGCGGCCCATGGCCCGCCCGCCACCGGGCCAGGGCGCCCCGGGGCCCGCACAGTACGGACCGGGCCAGGCCAGGTACCGGGCCATTTTGCCGGGCCTCGACAGGGTCACGCGGCTTTGCGGGCCAAATGGCCAACTATAAGCACCACCACCACCACGGAGAACTGAGGCATCACACGAGAGCACGGAGACCGGCACACGACCTTCTTCATCCCCATCTCGATGTTGCTCCTAGACCGCATCGGGCGGCGCTCGCTCCTGTTTGCGAGCGGCGGTGGGACGACCATCTTCCTCTTCACGCTGGCTACGTCCCTCCAAATTATGGACCGGCGTCCCGAGGGGCAGGCCGCAGCGCACCCACGCGCTCACGCACCGCCCTCAGCCCTTTATCCGAGTCCGGCACAGTGACACAAGTTACGGCGGTTCGGGTACAACAGTGAAGGAGGTCAAGCACATCTCTGGGGAGGAGCTCCACGACCATCCTGCGGCGCTCCGCGCATGCCACTGAGCTCCCTTACGCGGGGACATCCAGCAAGCCTCGATCTGCGCAGCCGGCGAGCTCGAGCTCGTGCTTGGCGATGCCCGGCGAGACCCCGCTCCTATGAGGCCGTGAGCTCCGGCGGGGGTGAAGAAGCAGCACCGGTGGGGGAGAAGGAGTAGCACGCACGGGAGGTCATGGGAACGACTATGCGAGCTGGCGCAAGCCAAGCCAGGATAAAACGACTGATTTGGTCGTTCAACCTGAGCCAGGCACCGGGCGTACGGCTGGCCAGGGTAAGTCAGGCTCCGGATGTCATGCAAGCAACCAAACGACGAATTTCTGGTCCATTCTAGCCTGGTCAACAAAAAGCGGTGCAACCAAACATACTCGTATCGTCGGATTTTCAATAGCTTTTCTCTGAGAAGTTGCAAGCACCAATTGTATTGTTGTCGTATGTGTACCTATTGAAGATAATGACATGTTAGTATTAACATGTTATCCTTTACGTATTAATTCTATTGTACCACCTTTCTTCTCGCATGCTCTCTCCGTCCCAAAAAGAGTGTCGTTTCTAGTTTTTTTCGGATATCATGTTTAACCGTTTCGTCTTATTCAAAAAAAATTTTATAAAAATATAAAATAATTAAATCATTATTAAAGTACCTCTAGTAATAATAAACAATATTGATATAAAAATTTTGAATAAGACGGATGGTCAAAAAATTTTTGAAAAAGCTAAAACGACACTCTTTTAGAGACTAAGGGGTATATGAGAGTGACTAGCCATTATCTATTTTGTTCGTTACGTTTTTTTTTAATTTTGGATACGTAGGGTACTGTAGTCTAGCTAAAGTTGTCGGCATGTGAATGGTTAGATCAATCCGAAGTACCTTTTGACAGGAGAAAAACTTACGGTCGGTCGCTCAGCTTGGCACAAGATGTCATATAGGTTTCTCTACTTTTAAAATGTTATTTTTGGGTCCTTGAACTTGGCTTCATGTGTCATTCAGGTCCTAAACTTTTAAAATGTCATTTCTAAGTCCCTCAACTTGGCTTCGAAAGTGTCATCCAAGTCCTAAATGCCGACGTGGAACGCTCTAACAAGTGGGACCCACATGTTAGTTAGTTATATTTCTACTTTTTTATTTTTTGCATAGAAAAAATCGGGACTTGTAGCCACAATCTCTAGAATATTCCCAAAACTTTTTTACGATGATTTTTTTATAAAAGGATATATAGTTTCCAACTAGATCTACAATTTTCTAGTTTTGTGTTTTTTTTTTTTTTTATTTGAGGTCGTTAAGATGCTAAAAATCTTAAACACGTTTTCAACATTACATTAATTTCATGCCGACGCTTGTCACCTTGGAAAGATCATACTTTTATTATATGTTGTCAACTTGAGATACTTTCTATCCGAAATTTGTACTCCTCCGTCCCAAAATAAACGATATTTTGGGTTTTCGTGCCACAAGTTTGATTTGATTTTTAGAAAATACGTAGAAGATTTAAATCTCCAAATAAATTTGTTAAAAACTAGACCAAAAGATCTTTCCAATGATAATAATTATGTAATATAAATATTAATCCTATTTTAATATATAATTGCCGACAGATATTTCTCGAAGTTTAAAACGCCGTTTATTTTGGGACGGAGGGAGTATCTCTTAATGATACTATAATTTTCTAGTTTTGAGTTTTTTAATTTGAGGTAGTTAAGTTTCTAGAAAAAAAAAAAAAAAAAACAATAACGTAGCTACCGTACACTGAAATGAGCGGTTTTGTCTTTTTTTTATTCTATATAGAAAAAAAAAAAAAATGTAAATTCTCGACATGCCAGAGCATCCCACATCAGCATTTGAGACCTAGATTACACCTGAAACCAAGTTTAAGAACACAAAAATAACTTTTTGAAAGTTTGGTACCGGATGACACCCTAAGCCAAGTTTAGAGAACCAGAATAATATTTTGAAAGTAGAGTGACCTAGATGACACCCGTGCCAAGTCGAGGAATTAGCCATGAATTTTTTCTCTTTTGATAGGATGGTACCACCTATGACCTAGTATAGAACATATAGCTTGTGAATGACTTGTTATTTTATTAACCTATATTCTACGTATGTACTTATATTCTACGTACTGTTCGGTCAAAATATTCTACGTATTGTACATATTAATCTCACTGTACCGCCTTCCCTTGTCACATATATGCATGAGAATGACTATTATATTTTTTGTTCTTACTCTCTCCATTCCAAAAAGAGTGTTGTTTTAGGTTTTTCAATTATCGGGTTTGACCATATGTCTTATTCAAAAAAATTTATAAATATTATTTATTTTGTTATAACATATTTTATCATTAAAGATACTTTCATAATGATTTATTTATTTATTCTAATTTGTATGAAATTTTTTAATAAGATGAACGGTCAAACACGATTTTTGAAAACCCTAAAACGATATTGTTTTTGGGACAGAGGAAGTATATTTTCTGATATTTATTTTTGATATAGGGTACTGTAGTGTAGCTCCAGCTGCTAGCTTCTGAATGGTTAGATCAATGGGAAGTCGTTTTGACAGGATAGTACCACCTATAGAACATATAGCTTTGGTTGCCTTAACCTAGCACTGAGTTGTCGTAGGCATTCACTTGGACTCTAACATGTTATCCTTCAATGTAGTGCATTAATCCCCACAGTACTGCCTTCCTGGTCACATACATATATGGGAATGATCTTTATGTTTTTTGTTCATTACGTTTTTTCTGACATTTATTTTTCATATAGGGTACTGTAGTGTAGCTCCAGCTGCCGGCATCTCAATGGCTAGATCAATGGCAAGTCCTTTTGACAAGGATACCTCCTGTAGAAGTGATATTATAACTTTGGTTTTCTTAACATCACACCGATTGATACCTCCAAAAGTCCAAGTTGTCCTTAAAAACGCGTGTCACATGTAATAATATTTCTTGAAAAGTTTATGGTTATTCCTCCTTTGAAAAGGCGTATTTGTTTTGTGTAGACATGTGCCACGATACCACGAATTGCATTGTTTTGCTGGTGTGTTTTGAAACTTACTAGAATTCACACGACTTAGATCCACTCTACACATGTTGAGTGAACCACACAATACCATCAACTCACTTATACTTCTGGTCTTGATTCATGTAAAAGAGTTAACCCGGGATTGTGGCACTACTACTCAAAATATTAACCGTGGCGGTTGCAAACGTACTAGAATTCACATGGATCAGATCCACTCTACACACGTTGAGTGAACCACACAATACCATCAACTCACTTATACTTCTGGTCTTGCTTCACGTAAAAGAGTTAACCCGGGATTGTGGTACTACTACTCAAAAGATTAACCGCTGCGGTTTTTGCAACCGCCACAGTGCTAAGCTAAGGCCACGGTTAATTTGACGGATCAATCGTTGCGTTTTTCATGTCCGAAAATTGCCACGGTTAATATGAAAAAACAACCAAAAAAGAGAAAGCCCAAATCCAGCCCTGCCGCCAGAGATCACGCCACCGCCGCCATGGGGAGATCGGGACCCCAACCCCGCCGTCAGCACGTCGCCGCCGCTGTGGGGTGGCCGGATCAACCAACTCGAGCCGGACCGAGGTGTTTGGAGGATGCTGTTGCGGAGGAGGTTGTGGTGGAGGTCACCATTGCGGAGGAGGTTGTGGTGGAGGTAAAAGTCGCAATTAAATCTGATCCACAGCCAACAAGCCTCGTCCCGCCAGATCCACCACTGGAGGCCTCGTTCCCGCCGGGCGCCGATCCGCGCTGATGCAAGGCTACTGTGGTTACTAGAGGAGGGCCGCTGTTCCCGAGCGTCGCTGTCACCTCGCCGGGGCAAATCTGCAAACCATGTTTGGAGGTGACCCAATTTTGTAAATTTCTCCTCGCCTCCAAACTATTTAGATACTTTATAACATTGACAACGAAGCGCCCAATGTGAGCCTTGCGCCGCAAGCCAAGGGGCCACACCGCTAGGCCTCGAGTAGAGAGATGGTGGATCGAGATTAGAGAGAAGGGACCAGGGGGAGCAAAAAGGATGCTGGAATTTAGAGTGTAACCGGATTTGAGGTTCGAGTTATTAGCGCCATTCGATTTTATTTTTAGGTTTTTGGAAGCAATATTATTGCTGGTGGTTAGATTAAAGCTTGGTACTAATACTGTCATTTTTTAACCATCCGACAACGATATTATCACTACTAGTTTTACTGAGAAACCTAATGACTTATTATCGTTTTTAAATTTCTGGCGATGTTGGTCCGTTGCATGTACTCCATCTGTAGCGCGCGCTATTAGAGGCCGTTTTGGAAAGGTTTCAGTCAAATATTGGGAACATAAATAATGAATAATTTTGAAGTCATTGGGTTTAGAAATGTGAAAATCATATCAATAGATTTTGTTTTAAAAATTACTTTCATAAAAATACACGTATATTTTTTCAAAAATATTTTTATAGAAAAGAGAAGTCAAAGTTATGTTTTAGAGACCGTGTCGCTGTCCTAAGCTTAATTTCTAATATTGATATGGCCGGAGTATGTTTTAGTAGATTTACAACTATATAATCCTTGTGTCAAATGTTTTGGGAAATATATATAAAAGGGGTACCAACTTCTACGTGGTATAGAACAGATAGCACGCCAACAAGCATGAAGTCACGCTCCTCCTGCCTCCTCCTCGCCCCTATTGCGCTCCTCGCAGTTGTCTTCGTACTACCATCTCTCGGCCCTCCCCACGTCAACTCCGATGGCCCCGGTGTCCTATGTGCTCGTCGTGCTTCCACAGATGATGTCGCCGTTGTTGTTGCCGCACCGCCGCAGGAGCCCGCCGAGCTCAGCCTGCTGATCGGCGTGCTGACCATGCCGAAGCGGCGGGAGCGGCGGGACATCGTCAGGCTGGCGTACGATCTGCAGCCGCGTGCCACCGGCGCACGGGTCGATGTCCGCTTCGTGTTCTGCAACGTGACCGACCCTGTGGACGCGGTGCTGGTGGCTCTGGAGATCAAGCGGCACGGCGACATCGTCGTGCTGGACTGCGCCGAGAACATGAACGACGGCAAGACGTACGCCTACTTCTCCTCCGTGCCGCGGCTCTTCGCGGACACGCCCTACGACTACGTGATGAAGGCCGACGACGACACGTACCTGCGCGTGGCCATGCTCGTGGAGGAGCTCCGTACAAAGCCCCGCGTGGACATGTATCTCGGCCGTGGCTTCCCCGTCAGCGACGAGCCCATGCCGTTCATGCACGGCATGGGGTACGTCGTGTCATGGGACATCGCGGAGTGGGTGTCCAACAACGAGGATATCCTGCGGCACAACGACACGCACGGACACGAGGACCGACTCCTCGGCAAGTGGCTCAACGTCGCAGGAAGGGGGAAAGAACAGGTACAACCTCAAGCCCCGGATGTACGACGTCCACTGGGATGTGGACAACTTCTGGCCGGACACGGTCGCCGTGCACAGGCTCAAGGACAACCGCCGGTGGGCGGCGGCGTTCACCTACTTCAACGTCACCGCCGAAATCACGCCATCCAACCTGTACCACCTTCCATCATCGATACATACTTTGTTTGTTAGTTAAATGTAATGTGGTGGATATGTTCCCAATGATGAAAGGTTATATATACTATCTCATTCAATCAAACCCATCAAACCTACTAATACATCAACTTATCTCTCATTTAAATTAATTCAAATGAACAAATTAAATTACTTCTTAATTTTTCTCTCATTACTCGCTCACGATTGAACAGTTCAAATTAAAAAAAAAGTATGGACTCGTCCGGACTTTCCTTGTGTCAACCTCACCGCGCCCGACCAAATGTCGAGACGCCTTTGACCCCGCCAATCACGCCGCACCATCGTTCGGGCTGTGACCGCGAGCCCCGCGGAGACCGCCATCCTGAAGGTCCGCCGCCACCCGCACCACCCCGATGCCAACGATCTCTACTCCGATGACGCCGACCAGCTGGAGCGGCGGTGGCCGTGGCAGCCAACACCAAGCCAGGTCGCGACAATGTCGGGCGGGCTACCGCGCCGCCGGATAGAGGCCCAAAGCCGCTTCCAGCCCGCGCCGCCGCCACGGAGGCGCCGAACGAGGGCGCTCCCGCGGCGATGCTTCATCGGTGCCGCCTCGTGGGCCGCATCATGCCCGTTCGCACCATCGGGCGCCACGCGGGGCGGGCCAACCGTGCCATCCTCTCCCATGCCACCGCCGGGCGCCACGAGGCTCGCGCCACCTACACGGTGCTCTTCGCCGGCGTCATTTTCGCCACCGGGGAGAATCGAGCTTCCACCTCACCCGCCGCCCGGGGTCTTCGGCTTCTCCATCACGGAACCAATTTAACGCGCCGCGTGTTTCACCCTTTATGGCGACATGCAAGACTATTGAGATAAGCTCAACGGTCGTAGGGGCCAACGGCAATGCTTTTATGGCCTCGACAACCTCTCGTATCCCTTCCCGGCTTCATCTTTCCTGCAGTTGGTGGTACCCGAGGAGGAGGACGAGGTTTCCAGCTCCTTGCCCAACAGGTGTTTGATGAATTGCCTCATCCTCATACAAAGCTGTTCCTCGCCCCAATTCAGTTGCTTTTTGGGACACAAATGTTGCATAGGCAACCATGGGCCCATGGCCGCCTCCCGATGTCAGGTGGTGGGCTGTGTCATCCGGGTTCCTCCCGATTAGAATGAATTAGAGGTCCGGACTTTTCAATTACAGCAATCATGGCCTCCCCGCGACCAACAACTCGAGCACGAGACCACACGCCGGGCGACTCCAATGCCGCCGATGGGCCAATGCTCCTCACTCGCGACGGGGAGGAGGAGCCGACGCGACACAATGCGTGTGGGGATCGAGGAGCAGGTCGCTGGTGGCAGCAGTTGGACCACGCCGCTGAGTCGCCGACACTACCGCCGCACACCAACGCCGTAACATGACGATGACTTCTACATGGCCACCGCACCTCCACCTTAGACGCCACCAGCATTGATCGACCCCAGGTGCACTCTCTGTTTCCCCATTGTGAATCACTGTGGGTGTGTTTGGTTGTGGTGCCAATTATAGCCTGGCTAGCCCAACTTAGCCAGGCTAGACTTAGCCTGCATCAATCAAGCTAACCTCTACTTGTTTGGTTGTGCGATCAATCATGCCGGACTTAGCCTGGTTTGCTCCTCAACATGTTTGGTTGCTTGGTTTGGCTAGGATAGAGTCACCCTTCGTGGTCGTAACTTCACCATCTTTGAAGCAATTTGTCGAACACCTATGGGGCAGGGCGGAGGGTGAAGTTGGACGCCGAGGAAGATGGTGTGGCTGCCAAGGAGAAGAGAACATCTGCCGTGCCACGATTGTCTCCATGGCACACCGGCCGTTGTCGCCCCGCGCCCAGACGGTCGGGGCCGAGCACGTCGCCCGTCGATGAATGGGAGGGCGCGACAGCCAGGGAAGGCGGCGCCGTGGCGGGGGCTCCCCACGCCGCCGGTGGAGGTGCTCCCTCCACGGCCGTCCATGCCCACCGGAGAGGGACGCCGGGCCGATCCCATCAGCCGCCGCGAACGAGCCCCGCCGATGGGGTAGACCCCGTGTGGAGCATGCCGACGACGAGACGACGCGCCCCGACGCGGGCCGGGAGGAGCCCGGGCGGCCTCGGCCAGGGCGGACAAACGCCTGGTGTGGGTGGTGTGTACCGCCAGGCGAGGACGGCGAGAGCGGCAGGACGGCGTCGCGCGGGCCCTGATCCTCGCCATGGTGCTCGCCATGGTCCGGCGGCGGCGATGGCGGGAAGTCGCACACGCACAAGGCGTTCCACCTTCGCAGAACTACATCCTCCCGGGCGCCGCCGGGCCTGCATCTTCCCGACGCTGCCGCCGCTACCGCCGCCCGCCCCCGTGGTGGCTGCCCGCTATTCCTCCACGCCCTCACCGCCGTCTTCTCCGCGGGCCGGCTGCTCGGGCTCTTCACGGCGCCCGCCACGCCTCGCAGCGGCACAACGCCCACACCGCGGGCGCCGTCGCCGCCGCTCGCGTTCACACGCACCTCCGACTTCCTCGCCGAAGCTGCAGTCCCTACGCCCGCGACGACGACGGGCGCCGTCATACTCAAGATGGTCGGCGCGCCGCACCGCCATCTTAGTCCTGAGTGGGCCGCGCCACGCCGCTCGCACTCCGCGCCGACGACGAGGACGACGACGACCTTCAGGCCAAGAACTGGCCGAGAACGAATGGGAAGTTCCGCTGGGCGTGGGGCGGTCCGGGAAGACGCTGGGAGACGGACAGGTGAGACACACGCGCGGTGAGATGAGCGCCGTAGAGCCAGCGGGAGCCAGGCCGGATTGAATTGCAACCCCTGCAATTCGTTTTGGGCCAGGCTAACTCGGTACTTTTGGCCAGCCTGGGCCTGGCTAGAACCGGCCATTGTGTAACCAAACACACAAAAGGTGACCCAATCTAGCCTCGGGCTAGCCTAATTTCTTGCAACCAAACACACCCTATAAATCCCCAAGTACTGGTGTGTGTGTTTTTTTAAAAAAGTTTTTTTTGCTGCATCTGAAAATGGTAAAGCACGGTTGTTTGGACATTGGACAATATGCAGGTTTTTCATCTGGACATGGCAACAATTTAGTGTGCTAATGAATGCATATCTCCTATATCTTCTATGTAGAAGTCACTAGGCAGTGGAGTCTGAGCTGTGCCATAATTTTCTTGTGCTTTCTTTGTCATGGTGTCCATTGCAGCTAGGAGCAATTTTGGCCATTGATGCATAACAAGCAGCCAGGGAATTATTTGATTTGTACTAATACAAATAAAGGGCCATATTTACTATGAGATAATTTGCAGAGCATAGCAAAAGATATGCTGGTATCATTAGTAACATGTGCATCTTAAAATGCAAGCGATCTGCTGTTTACATCTTGCAGGCAATAAATTGTTCAAGCATAAGAAATACCATGAAGCAACAATACAGTACACCCAAGCTATGAAAATGAACCTCTTTTGAAATTATAGTAATTTCTTAGAAACTAAATTTGCATTCTGAAGTCATGTGGCTTCCTCTTTTCTCCTTGGCATACTTAGCAATGATAATTTGTTTTTTATGTGTATGGCTGATATTTCAGGAACTGGATCCTACTTTTATGAAGGGTTATCTGCGCAAAGCTAATGTTCAGTTCCTGATGGATGATTATGAAAATGGTGGAACTGGATCCTGCATCTTGCAGGATCTGGTCCTGCTCCTCCGGTGGCCTCCTCAGCACCTACAGGTCCAGGTATGCTCGCCTCCCCTGAGCCTATTTCTGCTTAGCGTTGGAGGGAAGACAGATAGCAGTGTTATGGGATTTAATATGCAGGTGCCAGGAATTTGAAACATTAATACTGAAAATGGTGGCCGCTCAGCAAGAAAGCTTTGGGACTTGTTATGCAGGCATGTGCAGAACAATCAGCAAGCTGGGACACTTTAATATCAAAATAATATAAAAGGTTAGCAACCATGTGTGCTACCTGCTACGCAATAAATGTTTGTTGTATATCATACTACAGCCATCTAATACAAAAGATATAATACATGTGATTTATTTGCAATATTACTCTTTAAGCCTATTTCTGAGGGCAAATAAACAATATCACTGTTTGGTCGTTTTCATATGCATTCTTAGAATATCGCCGTGGCGTTAGCACGGGCACTATACTATTGTTGGTAGTGGAAGGTGATCCTGATGTCCAAATGATGGAAGCAGTTGATGCAGTGTTCATCAACTCAAGGGACAACATCTTCAAGCTTTTGTAGGAATCCATAGTAATGCCATTCTCTTAAGTACAAAACTAACCTTCCGTCACATAGCATGGCTTCTGTTGGTAGTGGAAGGGGGTCCTGATGAACAAGCAACTAAGTTAAACAGGCACGGTCTAAGATTTTTGGAATAACTCATAATTTGGAATGGAGAAAGTATTAAATAATTGAGAGTTTTTACCACGCTTGGAATTAATATGAGCCCTCCATTTCGTCTAATCTAATGGTTAAAAACTTAGAGGAACCAGATTGGAGGAACCAGGTTGCGTGCCACCGGAACTGAATTATAATTAATATGAAAAGGTATAATAGTCTTTTTATCGGAAAACGTCGCCGCTGCCGCAGCACTTCCCCGCGCCGCCGTGCTCGTCCGCGCTACGAGCGCTCCTTCGGGCGCCGCCGCCCCATCTCCAGCCCCTCCCTCCCTGGTCCTGCTGTGGAGGTGCGACGAAGCACGGCCTGCCGTGACGGAGGTGGATGGCCCAGCGGCGGAGGTGCCCGCGACGAAACACGGCCTGTTGCGGTACAACTCGCCGCTGGCGCAGGTGTCGCTACTGGGGCTCGTCTGCTTCCGCTGCGTTGTCTTCCGCCGTCGTCCTGCTCCTCGCCGCCTTCTCTCTCCCGACAGCCTCCGCGCTCTCCGTCGGGCTTGCACGGCGCCACCGGCACACGCCACGCCCGGGCTGGCCGCCGGCTGCGACGTCTTCAGTGGCAGCTGGGTCCTCAACAGCGGCGGCTCATCATCGGCGGCGTACACCGGGTACAACTGCCCGGTGAACTGCCAGCTCTACGGCCACACCCGGACTCCGACTACCTCTGGTACGTCTGGAAGCCGGCCGGCTGCGAGCTGCCAAGGTTCGATGGCACCGACTTCTTGACGCGGATGAAGGGGAAGACGGTGACGATCGTGGACGTCTCGCTGGGCTGCGTCCAGTGGGAGTCGCTCGTCTGCCTGCTGTACGCCGTCGTGCCACAGTCGCTGGCGCAGCTCGTCTCGGCGGAGCCTCTGTACACCTACAAGTTCCTGGTATGCTATGCACTGCATGTACCACGCGGCCGGCGTGCATGGCGATGATTCATCATAGCTTAATAGGCCAATGCAATACAATCTTGTAGGCGTCAAAAAAGGAAAAGCGATGCCAGAGTTGTTTGTCTGCGAAGCACCTAGGTGGATTCCATTCTTGGCATCGCTTTTCCTTTTCTGAATTCTTATGCCAAGAATGCCAAAGCTTTTCCTCTGAATTCTTATGCCAGGAATGCCAAAGCACGGAGGCGTTGCATCTCAGGAACTCATGGCGTATGCGGTAGCCCTCGGGGTTGCCCTTCCAGAACGCGTAGGGCGCCGGACCACCTCCAACAGCTGCAGCCACGGCCAGATACCACACCTCCGGCCAGTCCTGCCCCAGAAGGACCAGTCCGGGAACACGATGTCGAGCGTCAGGACGTCCCTGCAGTACGAGGAACACGGGCAGCGCGTGGGACGACATCGTCGTGGATGTACTAGAAGTAGTCCGGGCACGACGGTGCTAACTCGTCGCCGGGCAGTTGATGCTATGGCGGCGGCGGCGACGGTGGAGGCTGTGCTGATGTCCCATGGCATTTCGGTGGCGTCGTCTCGTTGGCGCAGGTGAATGGTACTGATACAAGCGGCGCATGTAGAGTCGCTGTGGTGGCGACGCCATTGCCCGGTGCCGATGCTGGAAGCGTTCGGGGAAGTGCGTGGGTTATGAAAAGCTGTACTTAGCAAAAGTACTAAACTGCCCCTTCAACTAAAAATAGGCGGAGGAACCGGCTTAAACACAGATTAACGGGAGAAACCACGGTTCCTCCCAAGCACCGTAAAAACCTCTAAATAATTAAGTATGAACTAGCAAGCCCGTACGTCCATGCAAATAGCACGGGCAGCTACTTTCTGTTTTCACTATAATATATTTGAATTTACCTTATTTTAAATAATTTTTGCAAATATTTTTTTGTTGTTTTTCAAATATACTTATATAGTTTTTGTTCTTTATTTTATCGTGTTTCTCTTTCTGTGCATCTCATTTGCATCCCTCAGTATGGTTTTGCAAGACTAGCAAGACGACCGTCCGTGAAAAGAGCACGAGCGGCTAGTTTTTGTTTTCACCAATGATATTTAGATTTATCATATTTTAAAATATTTTTTTTTGCAAATAGTTTTCGTTCTTTATTCGATTGCGTTGTTTCTCTCTCGGTGCACCTCACCGATCCTGCGGTATGATCCCTTAGCAGTCAGTATGATCAACCACATGAAGAGCGTCTTTGGCATGGCTTCGGTAGCTCCCGGCTCCCGCACTGCAGCACGCCAAGAGCCGGAGCTAGCGGCTCGATTTTTCGGCTCCTGTTTCTTTGGTTATATCAGTGAGAGAACAAAGAAAGAGAGAGAGAAATGACTCCTATGAGCAGTGATGCTACAAGTGACCAGCAAGGAGGAGCCGGAGCCGGTGCTCCATCTGCCAAACGAGCCCTAAGATGTATCCTTAGGTTAACTGTATATAAGCACCACACTTACATAATATTTTTTCTCAATACGCAAAAGCCTTTCCGTATCTTTGTACTTCCTCCATCCCAAATTGTAAGTCATTTGACTTTTTGACAACAAGTTTGACTACTCGCTTTATTCAAAAATTTGTGCAAAATACCGCTTCTTTTGTTGTGACTTTCTTTATTAATAAAAATTCTTAAAGAATGACTTAAATTTGACTATATTTGTGCAAATTTTTTGAATAAGACGAATGGTCAAACTTGGAGCCAAAAAGTCAAACGACTTACAATTTGGGATGGAGGGAGTATTAAAGTTGATAAACAGGGAAGATTCAACGACGTGCCACGGATGACGAACTAGGAGAAATAGAGTTGTACAATCAGTTCAATCGTCCCTAGCAGAAGGAGATCGAGACGCTATTACTCGTTAATCGAATTGCCTAGTCGTCACCAAAGATCAGGCGCGACGGCTAGTGCGGTGCCTCGGCACACTTATATAACATCTACCACCTAACTCACTCGAGTATTGAGCTACATAGGCGCTTTTGCGAATATATGCTTAAACTCATCATCATGACTATTTCAAATATACTACTACAACAAACTCGAAACATAATAAACAGAGATATATTATTTAAATATAGTAAAGTCATAAAGATATAGAGGGATACAAGATTATACGAGCCTCTTGATCTTGTAGATACATAAGCCCTATAGGAAACTTAAGTTCAAAATTTGGTAGTACAAAAAAAAACTTTATCTATGGCAGCCAAAATACTAGCTTTGTGGCTAAGATTAAGGTGATGAATAGGAGCAGCTGCTTTATAGTATGAGCATTGTTATGGTGCTTGGAGGAACACACCGGTTCCTCCCGTCAAAAATATGTACCGCGGGACTTAATTAACAAAAACTAATTAATTAATTATCCCCAACACAATTCCAAGATCACTGTTCGCGCAGCATGGCGAGATTTCGCTGCCTCCCATCGTGGCGGGCATGGGTAATTTCTTCACCGATGATGCCTACGACCTGCATCTCTGCTCGACGGCGTGTCCGCGTTCAAGACTCCTGATCCCTTAAGCGGCCACGGAGAGACCATCGACCTCACCCCGATTGTTTCGATTGGCTGGATGATTTTTACAAAAAGCCCTTAACTTTTGAACAAATCACGTTACGGTCTAAAAAACTCCTAGTAAACAAGTAACTCAGTTTTGGTTTTTTACCTTTTACTCCCCGTATTACCCGACCTCCTACACCGAAGAAGGGAAAAATCCGAATTCGCGGTCATTTTTCATTTACCCGCCCGCATGTACCTTTTGCAAAAAAACCCGCCTTTCCCCACCGAATATATACCGCCCCTCCCTCTAAGAAAAAAAAAACGCTCCTCCTCCTCTTTTCCCGTACAATTGGTACAATTGGTACGTCAAATATTTAGGAAACTTATTAGACAAACTTGAATTTAAAGTGATTATTTGGAAATGGAAATCTGCAGCTTCACTATATGTCCTTCTATAATATTTTTAGACCGTTAGATGTTATCTTTCAATATACACTTTTTAGTGATTCATGACTAGGATTTTTTTAACACCTTGGGTTGTTGTCTTCGGCAGCTACAAAGGAATAGAATTTCAGGAGCTTGGCAAAAAATTAGAGGTAAAAAGTAGTATGTTCCAGTTATAGAAACACCTCTGTTAGTGATTGATTATTCAAAATCATTTATTTGTAATTTAATTGCCTCATCAGCTGGAAAGATTATCTATACTCTGTCAAAACCAGCCTAAAAATACAAAGTTTTGAATTAGCAGCAGCCTAAAAATGTGTGATTTCAGACTAGCAGTACTTAATTTCATACCGCACACACTATGCATGAGTGTGTTGTCATAATGCTCTTAAATGCTCCATAGATAACATTACTCTCCTGGGAGCCTAACATAACTTAGCTTGCCTTCCCATTTTCCTTTCCACTTTATTCAAAGCCTGACATAACTTATATGTTCTAATATGGGCTATTGAAAATTTATGCAGCCTTAGGTTTTCTTCAAAAACTAATATGATCTAGCCTTTTGGGTTTCTTTTCCAACAACAGTCAATAGTACTGCAGTTACACATACTGAAATTAGATCTCCTCTTGACTTGCATTAAAACCAGCAACAATGCCTCTTTGAACAATATTTTTATTAGATGGAATCTGCTTTCCTATTCAAGAGTTGACTTATCTGAACTTTTTTGACAGTTTCACCCACAGGCTGCTGTTTAGTTCATCATCGATTCTTTTTGGTCCTGGCTGTCTTTGTTTTAGAAACGCCTAAGGTCCGCCTCCTATGTGCACAGTTCATCTTCAGAAAAACAAAAGGGTAGATTACCTGACCAAAAAAATTATTAACATCTCTGCTGCATTAGCATGTTCCTTGAAATTTAAGTTCCACTGCAGTGATCTACTGAGATGATGTCTCATACTGCATTTTTAAAAACTTTGCGCTAGCATCCTCCTATTTTCATTACTTTGAATCAGAAGGTTATTTTCTTTCAAAGTAGAGGCTACACATACAGATGCAGGTGGCAGCCATCCAAAATCAGGATGCATGCTCTTGTCGCTTTAGGCGGAAATATAGATTCATTCAAGGCACGAGCCCATAATTTCTGTGCCCTCTGTCTTAGTTATCTTAGACTATTTTTTGCACTAGATTTCCTAAAAAAAAAAATTCCCTTCCTTTTCATGTATCATTGGTTTTTGCTATTGTCATAACAGCGTTACACGCGCATTGGTTTTTCTTTGGTGCATCTACCATCGCTTTCATTCCAAACAGCGTTACACACGCATGGAAATTCATTTTTGAGGGAAAGCACACAATCATCTTATACATCATTGACTATGGTTCTGATGAGCGTTTCTTTTCTAATGATTTAGGCTGCAGCTTGCCCACCAATAGTACCATATACTCCCTTTGTCCCTTTGAAAATGTCGTTTTTGACTTTTGGCTATTGAGTTTGACTATTCGTTTTATTCAAAAAAATTCTATAAATAATAAATTAAATAAATAATTATTAAAGTATCTCTAATGACAAAATAAGCCATAAAAAATAAATAATATTTGCAGAAAAAATTGAATAAGATGAATGATCAAACAAGATGACACGGAAACCAAAGCGACATTTTCAAAGGGAAGGAGGGAGTAGGTGTGTCCGCTAGACCTTGTGATTCTATCACCATGACCTCGACACTAGGAACAGAGATGACCAATAGCTGCTGCTGTTGAAAGAAGAAAGGTTGGGATAGTGCATCTACCGGTGCAGTTTTATGTCAAAGTTGTCAAGTGGTACCTTGCTGATTGACTTTCCTTTCAATTTCTCTAGAGCGCAGTCCCCTAATCGAGGAGGTGATTAGCACACGAGTGGTGGCCCGGTTTTATTGAGATTCTTACACGTGAGGACCATCCCCAAGGTCTGAGGACAGATGCACCTATCAATCGTATGGCTTCCCTTTATTTTCTCTCTTGTTGATTGGTGGTAACTTGCTATCTATAACTTATGCTGCAGTTTGGTTTGAGGCTGCATGGGTGCTCACCAATGTTGCATCAGGCACATCAGAGAACACCAAGGTGGTGGTTGACAGTGGTGCTGTGCCCATCTCTGTTCAGCTCCTCGACTCCCCACAGTGAGGATGTTCGTGAACAGGCATGCACTAAATTACATGAGTTACTCTTTTCAATGGTGGTCTTATGCAGAGTGATGCTTACGTTCTTCCTTCTTCTCTCTCTCTCTCTCTCTCTCTCTCTCTCTCTCTCTTTTGTTTTTCAGCCTGTGTGGGCTTCAGGTAATGTTGCTGGTGACTCACCCAGGTGCCGTGATATGGTGCTCGGCAATTGTGGTCTATTCCCCTTGCTGCGGCAACTTAATGAGCATGCTGAGCTCTCGATGCTCAGGAATGCCACATGGACTCTCTCCAACTTCTGTTGTGGAAGCCACAACCAAACTTTGATCAGGTTTCTATCTGGGATTGTTTACGTTTTTATTGTCATGGCCAAAGTTATCTTTGAATGATATTGTTTTGTTGATGCTTGAGTAGGTCAAACCAGCATTGCCAGCACTGCAGCGCCTTATCCACTCTCAGGATGAGGAGGTCCTAATTGATGCCTGCTGGGCTCTCTCATACCTATCTGATGGTTATTGCATGCCCAGATTTTACAGCCTTCACTTGGAAACTTGCAGGTAAATAATAGACTACACCAAAGATGGGAAATAAATAAGAGATTTTCAGTACTGTTAATGTAGTGATTGTGCAGTAATAATATTCTACTATTTGCTATATTATGACAAGCATCATATTCTAAATTGAGAAGGGCCACTCTTCCTTTCTACAGATCATGCCTTATTTGCTTGGTTTGTATCTGCAATCACAATCAGAGGAAAATAGGTGCGCTGTTAGTTTCAATGGAAGGTAATGATATTTTTCATTACATTTTACAAGTAATGCACCTGATAAATTTGCCATCTGAAATACTATTGTTCCCAACCAGGCAAATTACTTGGCATGCTGTACAGTTTTCAGTTACGGAAATTTACTATTTTCAGTCTATGAAAATGCATATCAAGCCGGTTTTTTTGCCAACCTCAACACTATGTTCACGTCTTTAATATCTTCACTAAAATTTAATGGGACCCAATCTTGTTTACTTGCCTTTGGTGTATAAGGATTCAGTTCATGGTTCCACATAGCTGCATCATTTAGGCTTTTGGAATGATCTGGTTTTTTATTCATGTCCTTCCATGAGTATGGTCAGAAAATGCATCCATCATTTCTGCCAATTTTATATGAATATATGGGATTTCATATATTTTAAATTGAATTACATAGGCCTACTATGACGTTGACAGTATTTTTTAAAAAATACATTGCAATCTTTCCTTACTTTTGGTTCCCTTTTTCAGAAAGTGGTTCATAGTGGATGGTTTTCCATAAAGGTGTGTGTTGGGTTGCTATACCGGATCATATTGCCAGTGGGGATATTTTCGGTGTAAGATCCCTTACGATTCAATCAGAACGGTCAGCCTAACATTGTGAGATTGTGCTCCAAATTTTCTCCATGCCTTACACCAATGCTAACATAACCATAATCTTTTCTGCTATGTGCAGAAATTGGAAAGAAGCCACGCAGATTAGGTTTCAATCAGCCATTGTACAAGTGTCGGTTTTCCCCTCATCTTTTTAGTGCATTCCAAACAGTTAGAGATTACTATTTTTTATACTCTAGCTAATTCACACGCTGCAACACACTTTGTCTGGTTTATTTACAGGCTGCTAATATGTCATATGGCTACTTTTCCGATATTCAACCATAGTTTTAAGTCTTAATATATTAATATACTACCATAGTTTTAAATATCTGAATAATTATCATAATTGTACTCTGCAGACATGGCCTGTCCGTTCACCAAGGCCTGTGTCGTCAAAACTTCCTGTTGAAACACCTCTCTTAACAGGATAGGTGTTGAAGCAAAAATTAAAACTTTCTTGTCCAGCCCCATTGAGTCTTGGTATGTATCACATGTTTTGCAATTGATTTCAGCGTGTGCTCGATGCTTTGTTTCCCTCAGTGCTTGGAGGAACATGTGCCATTCCTGGAGCATTTGGGTATGGAAAAACTATCATTAGGCAACCACTTTCAAAGGTCTTCCTTCAAAAACAATGTTAGAATTCAGAGGCTGTGGTTTACGTGGGTTATGGAGCAAGAGGGATTGAGATGGCTGACGTCCTTATGGACATCCTGTTGTGATGATTTCATTGTTTCTTCTCTTGTTTTCAAAAATATTGTTGCTTCTCTTCAGATTCAAGCAAGAACCAAATCGCATCGTTGTTAATGTACTATGCAATATCTGTAAGCACATCTATGGTCATCTTAATTATCATTGCTTGTGTGGCATCGTCCTACTACATACCGAGCTAAAATGTTCAGCTTCATCAGCAATCGTTTCCTCACAATTTACCTCTACTCTTCAGTCTCCTATATTGTTTTGTTTCCTAGATCAATGGTGACCTCACATACCCTGATTCTTTCACATAGGTTACTGGCGCGCAAATGGGCGCCCTCTCACTAGTTTCGTAGATCTACTACAGCAGCCGCGCCGCTGCGCGGTGTGCGCCCGCGAGGGCCGACCTCTGGCGGTGGATGCTTCATCCATCCACCGCAAGGAACCTGCGAGGGAGGGCCTTCCGGGAGGCGCTCTCAAGCCCCCGGATCTCGGCGAAGATGAGGTTCCATTGACGGTGAGCACTTGAACTTGAATCTGTGAACCGCCGTTTTTTCTTTTGCGACGTCTTACATTTTTTACCTTGCTGCATAGCTGATAAAAAAAAAAATCTCATTTCTGCGATGCCAAGATCGTGGTTTCTAAAGGATCTTTTGTGCTCTGAAGGCAACAACAGTAAAATGGTATCTGTGCCTCAAAACATTTTTGTAGAATTTACGGCCAAACTTTAAAATTAGCGCCGCATACAAAGTAAAGCTTAGTGCCCGCAAAAAAAATCAAAGAATAATGAGGACACGGTGCTGATGGAGGGAAGAAATGGACCCCGGTATCAAAACTTGGTGCTGCAATTTGCCTTACAAAATTCTGAAATGTTATGCAAGTTGCTCCAAAACCTGGTGTGCTATCTGTCCCCACCCATGTGCCAATTTTCCATGGAAGAATTTCCTCAAAAAAAATTTCCATGGAAGAAGCACTAGAGGCTAGATAGAAGTTGGTGGTTTCTTGTATTCAGCCGTGTCCAATGGTAGATGACCTGGAGACTGACGATGACTCCTGTGAGAAAGCATCTTAATCAGTCAAGCAGGACAAAGTGGAACTTGGTTCCACACGCTATTGCTGTTCCAACTTGGGAGTCCTCCAACTTGCATCCCTTCCATTGACAAGTGGCTAGGTGTTCACATTGCTTCCTCTAGAACTTCCTTTATAAGCTATACTTCCTCACAACACTTGTATTCAGTTGAGGTCTTGTAGGTTGTACCTTCTTTTCCTGATGGAAGGAACAATCAGATTTCTATGTTTATCGTTGTTGTTCCTCTGCTCACATGCTCGGTTAACTCCAGGCAGTAGGAGCAGCAGCAATGCAACCGCCGATGAGCTTGCACTCCTCTCCTTCAAGTCCATGTTGTCAGGCCCATCTTCTTTACTCGCTTCATGGAACACATCCACCAACTACTGCACCTGGCCTGGAGTTGTTTGCAGCCGACGGCCACCTGTCAGGGTGGTCTCTCTTCTCATGAACTCCTTCAATCTCTCAGGTACCATCTCGCCATTCTTGGGCAACCTATCTTTTCTAGAGAAGCTTAACCTTGGGAATAACCAGCTTCTCGGGGAGATACCACCAGAGCTTGGTCATCTCAAAAGGCTTCAGTTGCTGAACCTGAGTGCAAATTCCCTGGAAGGAAGCATTCCGGCGACTGTAGGTGGATGCATCGAGCTCAAGTTACTGTGCTTAACCAATAATAAGCTCCAGGGTGAGATCCCGTCAGAGATAGGTACCTTGAAAAATCTTCTCGGGTTGTTCCTTTTCACTAATGCTTTCTCTGGAGAAATCTATCATACACTTGACTCTCTATGACAATAAATTATCTGGTGAGATACCGGCTACTTTGAGCAATCTTACCAACCTTCAGTTTCTTGGTCTTGGAAAGAACATGCTAACTGGATCCATCCCTTCATCTCTCGGTCTATTGTCCAAATTATCTTGGCTTGACCTGGGATTCAACAACTTAAGTGGGATAATCCCCACTTCTATTTGGAACATTTCCTCTCTAGCCATGTTCTCTGTCTCACAAAACATTATGCTCAGTGGAACAATACCTTCTAGTGCATTCAATAACCTTCCTCATCTGCAGGAGCTATACATGGACAACAACCAGTTTCATGGACATATCCCTATCTCGATAGCTAATGCTTCCAAGTTGGAGCACCTTCAGCTTGGTTATAATCTTTTTAGTGGCATCATTCCCACGGAAATTGGAAGATTAAAAAATCTCGATTGGGTCGAGCTGTCACAAACTTTGCTTGAAGCTAAAAACCCCAAGGATTGGGAATTTCTAACTGCATTGACAAATTGCTCTCAGTTGAGAATTTTAGACACGATGTTTTGCAGGTTTGGGGGAGTTCTACCAAATTCAGTTTCTAATCTATCTACCTCGCTAGAAATACTCTTATTGGGTCACAACCCAATTTCAGGAAGCATACCTAGAGATATTGGTAATCTCTTTAATCTGCAAATTTTGGATTTCGCTCAGAACAGCTTTACAGGTACTATTCCTTCATCATTCGTTCAGCTTACAAACTTGCAAGGATTGACGCTATATGGAAACAAGTTTAGTGGGCCGATCCCACCAAGCATTGGAAATCTTACAAAACTTAACTATTTATATCTGGGTGCTAATGGCTTCAGCGGTGGGATACCAAACACACTGGGAAACCTGACAAAACTGTTGGAACTAGATCTTTCAAGAAATAACTTTACAGGATCAATACCGAATGAATTGTTCAACATCTCCACACTCTCTGCAGTTTTGATCTATCATATAACAACTTGGAGGGAACTATACCACAACAAATTGGGAACTTGGAAAATCTTGTGCAATTCCATGCAGAGTTCAACAAATTATCAGGTCAGATTCCTTCCACCCTAGGCAACTGTCAACTTCTGCAGAATCTCTATTTGCAAAATAATTTCTTGAGTGGTAATATTCCATCACTCTTGGGTCAGTTGAAAGGTCTTGAAAATCTTGACCTCTCAAGCAACAATTTATCAGGCCAGGTACCCAAATTCTTAGGAGACCTTAGAATGCTCTATTATCTGAACCTTTCATTCAATAGCTTTATCGGAGAAGTGCCATCTGTTGGTGTTTTTGCAAATTCTTCTGGAGTTTCAGTCCAAGGCAATGACAGACTTTGCGGTGGTATATCTGATCTGGATTTGCCTCTTTGTTCATCGTTACAACCACCAAAGAAAAGAAATAAACTTCTGGTGGTACCTATTGTTATTTCTCTTGCTGCAGCATTGGCCATCCTTTTGGTTCTCTATATTCTTGTAAACAGGCACAAGAGAAGCAAAACAAATGTTCCTCCAACAATGTTCATGCCAGAACACCCATCTATCTCTTATTCACAGTTAGTAAATGCAACAGATGGTTTCTCAACTACCAATCTTTTGGGTTCTGGATCATTTGGGTCGGTATACAAAGGAGAGCTAGATGGTCAAGATGGTGAAAGTACAAATCTTGTTGCTGTGAAGGTAATAAAGCTTCAAACTCCTGGTGCCCTCAAGAGTTTCACAGCTGAATGTGAAGCACTGCGAAACATGAGACACCGGAATCTTGTCAAGATAGTTACAGCTTGTGCAAGCATCGATTCAAGAGGGAATGACTTCAAAGCAATTGTCTATGACTTTATGCCAAACGGGAGTTTAGAAAGTTGGCTACATCCTATTGCAAATGATGAGCAAACAGAGCCAAGGTACTTAGATCTCGCAGAAAGAGTGTCCATACTACTAGATGTGGCTAATGCATTGGATTACCTTCATTCTCATGGCCCAGTTCCTGTCATACATTGTGATCTTAAGTCAAGTAATGTGCTCTTGGATGCTGATATGGTTGCCCATGTTGGTGACTTTGGGCTCGCCAAGATGATTGTTGATGGAAGCTCAATTGTTCAAGAGTCGGTGAGCTCGATGGGGTTTAGAGGGACAATCGGTTATGCTGCTCCAGGTTAGCCCAGTATTTTCTTTGTTTCCATCATTATGAACTATTATCATTTGCCTTTGTTGTTTCTTCGTTACGAAACTTTTAAAAACATGTTTATTTAGGAACTTTGACAAATTTTTTAGGATAAATTTTGTACACTTACGTGATACAAACCTTCAGTTTTTCTGTACTAATTACAACCGCAACAAATTTGCAACTGCGTAGATTCTAAAATATCTAATATTCTCCTAACATTTCAATGCAACAGAGTACGGTGCTGGAAATATGGTATCAACAAATGGCGACATATACAGTTATGGAATTCTTGTTTTAGAAATGGTAACTGGTAGGAGGCCCACTGATAGCATCTTCAGTGAAGGATTGAGCTTGCGTGAATATGTTGAGCCGGCTCTGCATAATGGACCAATGGACGTCATTGACATGCGCCTGTCTTTGAGCCTCAGGAATGAGCTTCAGGGTGAGGGTGAGAGTAACTCTTCGTACAGAAGAAAGACTGATTGCCTGATTGCTCTACTTAGGCTCGGATTGTCGTGCTCTGAGGAATCGCCATCCAGTAGGATGCCAACTGAAGACATCATCAAGGAGCTGCTTGCCATCAAAGGATCTCTCTTGTAGGGAATGCAGAATATAAAGATGGAAAATCACCAACTGTATGCGTTAATGGATATATTTGATCCATTTCCTGATGCTTCAAGTTCAAGCCACAGCTAGAATTTTTTGATGACATATGGATTGTCAATGTGTCCAGTTTATTCCGACAGTTCATCATGTTGACTATGTTCCAAATTCAGTCCAAATTCGTCTCATTCTCTTGTAAGCCGCCGCATCGGCGTTGTAACCCGACTCTTGATAATAGTGAGGAGCATTTGCTGGCTGGCGCCCGTGGTTTTTTACTCTCCCACATTGGGAGGGTTTTCCACGTTAAATCTTGTGTCTCTCTGTGGTTTGATCTTGTTCTTAGTCGTTTCCCGTCGTCACGATTATAACACATCACCCTTTATGCTATAGCAAGTGTTATATATACTTGTTACTCAAATAATCTATGCATTGAGTACCATTTAATATTGTATCAAGATTGTTGGATAAAAGTTGTTCATCACAGCTGCTGTTCCCATGCATGCTTTCGACAATGAACAAATAGCTGCCGAACCGTATATGCTCTAAGTGAGTGGTTTTATGGGAACTTGCAATCAAGATGGTACTGGGCTTAATTTGTAGGGAGTTAGATACCTAGAAGGTTAAAAGTGACATTAAACTATATGAAAACTAGAGGTAAACAATTTTAAGCAAATCCATACCAAATAATGGTGTTTCTCCAAACTTCATGAATTGTAATGGCATAAAGCCAAATAATCCTAGAAAGGAAGGTTAGTGCCGGCTCTACATTTTGGAAAGGTTTGTAAATCGCGAGATGTGTAGAAAGTAAGGTTAGTGCCTACCAATAATTACATGGGCCAAATGATGCTTAAAAGTAGAAGAAAGGACAGATTTGTGATCTCCATCCCAAGGAGTCAGTGCTGAAATTTGCAGTACAGAAAGGTGGCATCTTTAGCAAGTGGCTGCGGCTGTGTTCGCCACTTGCCAATTTGTCATATAATAAGCACTTGAGCCTAGGTAGAAGACGACGATGGTTCTTGGAGGCATCCATGGCAATGCATGGGCTACTAAACAAGCCGTCGATAAAGACTGGACGCTTGGACTTGTGGCTAGTCGACCAGAGGCTACTCAACTTGCAATCATTCAGTAGTGAAGGTGCGTAGATCATTTGCTGGAAACCAGAAGTTGGCTGACAACTGACTATCATCCAACCACCTCCAAAGCTAGAATCAATTCCAAGCATTGATGGCACTGTGGCACAAACCAAATGCTTTTGAGAAAGAAAGATTTGAATCCTGTTACAAATTGCAGTGCTCATTATAGTCATACGCAGTGAGCCTCTTTTGCAAGGGGTTGGCTGTTGCAGTGTCCTTATCCTCCCATGCAACATGCCAACTTGGTTTTGGTTGCGCCCATAGGTTTAGGTTAGAAACATTGACCAGACTCTGGCCCCAAGATGAAGATTCCTGACAGCTTTCTAGTTTCGATGCTGTACACTACGTATGCAACCTGCCCCCATCCTGAGGAAGCGATAACATCATGAGAAGGCAAAGTGTTCCTCGTAGCCCCCTCATGGCGGAAGCAGCAGTGACAATGCTCTGCTTCTCACTGTTGTTCTTCTGCTCCCATGCTCTTGTGTCTCCAGGAACAAGCAACGCCACGACCGATGAGCTCGCGCTACGGGCCTTCAAGTCCATGCTGTCAAGCCCATCAAACGGCTTGCTGCAATCATGGAACTCTTCAAGTCACTACTGCAGCTGGCCAGGAGTTGTCTGCAGCCGTCGGCAACCTGAGAGGGTGGTCTCACTGGTCATGGGCTCCTTCAACCTTTCAGGAAACATATCGCCGTTCCTGGGCAATCTATCATTTATCAAGAAGCTGGACCTTCATGGTAACCAACTTGTTGGGCAGATACCTCCGGAGCTCGGTCAGCTCAGAAGGCTTCGGATGCTGAACCTGAGCACAAACACCCTCCACGGAAGGATTCCTGCAGCTATGGGAGGGTGCACCAACCTCACTACACTTGACCTGAGCAATAACCTGCTGCAAGGTGAGGTACCAAATGAGGTAGGCACCTTGAAAAATCTTGTTGATCTGAGGCTTCAGAAAAATGATTTGTCAGGAAAGATCCCTCTGTCTCTGGCAGATTCTGTATCTATTGAATACCTGTCTTTGAGAGAGAACAGATTATCTGGAGAAATACCAGTAGGTTTAGGCAATCTGACCAGCCTGAGGCGTCTTGACCTTGCAAACAACATGCTGTCAGGGGTTATCCCTTCATCTCTGGGCCAGTTGTCCAATTTGTCTGCCTTCAGCTTCGGATACAACAACCTAACTGGGCTGATCCCCACCTCTCTTTGGAACATTTCCTCTCTAACAGTATTTGCTGTCCAACAAAACATGCTTAGTGGAGAAATACCTTCAATTGCATTCAGTACTCTGCCACATCTCCAGAAGATTGCAATAGACGACAACAACTTTCATGGCTATATCCCCACTTCAATTGCTAATGCTTCTGAACTGTCGTTCCTGCAACTCAGTTATAACCAATTTGGTGGCAATGTTCCTCTGGAGGTTGGAAGGTTAAGGAAACTCAACTGGCTACAGATCTCCAACAATTTGCTTCAAGCTAAAAATACTGAGGATTGGCAATTTGTATCTGCGTTGACAAATTGCTCCCAGTTAGAAATGTTGGACTTTGGCACGAATAAATTCAAAGGCCTTCTTCCTGATTCACTTTCCAATCTTTCCAATTCACTAACTTTTCTCTCCATTTCAGTTAACGAAGTTTCAGGCAGCTTACCTAAAGATATAGGTAATCTCATCAGTTTACAGTATCTTGATCTTAGTAATAATTATTTCACCGAATTCTTCCCTCTTCCCTCAGTAGGCTTAACAGTTTGCAGTCTTTCTCTGTATATAGTAACAAATTCAATGGTATCATCCCAACGACCATAGGTAATCTTACAGAGCTAAATTATCTGGACTTCGACTCAAATACCTTCAGTGGTAGCATACCAAGCGCACTTGGAAACATGACACAATTGTTGGCACTAGGCCTTTTCGGATAATAACTTTACAGGCCAAATTCCAATTGAAATATTCAACATCCCAACACTCTCTGATATCTTAGAGCTATCGAATAATAACCTGGAGGGTTCAATACCGCCAGAAATAGGAAATCTAAAAAATCTTGTCGAGTTCGTGCATACTCCAATAAGTTATCAGGGGAAATCCCTAGCACCCTTGGGGAATGCCTGCTTCTCCGAAATCTGTATCTCCAAAACAACATGTTAACTGGTACAATTCCCTCTCCCTGAGTCAGTTGAAAGGTCTAGAGAATTTTGACCTCTCAAGCAACAATTTATCAGGCCAGATTCCCGAATTCCTTGGAAATATTAGTATGCTCTATTATCTGAATCTTTCATTCAACAGCTTTGTTGAGGAAGTGCCAACCTTTGGTGTTTTTGCAAATGCTTCTGGAGTCTCAATTGAAGGAAATGACAAACTTTGTGGTGGCATACCTGATTTACATTTGGCTCCATGTTCTTTGAAATCACCAAAGAAAAAGCATACACTTCTGGTGGTACCTATAGTCATTTCTGTGGTTGTGACAGTGTCCATCACTTTGTTGCTCTACATGCTTCTGACCAGGCGCAAGAGAAGTACAACAAAAAACTCCTCAACAGCATTCATTCAAGGCCACCCATTGATCTCATTTAATGAACTGGTAAGAGCTACAGATAGTTTCTCAACTGCCAATTTGTTGGGTTCTGGATCATTTGGGTCTGTGTACAAAGGGAGCTAGATGACCCAGCAGCTCAAACTACAAATCTTGTTGCTGTGAAGGTATTGAAGCTTCATACTCCTGGGGCACACAAGAGTTTCATAGCCAAATGCGAAGCATTGCGAAACATGCGCCACCGCAATCTTGTAAAGATAGTTACAGCCTGTGCAAGCATTGATGCTAGAGGGAATGAATTCAAAGCAATTGTGTATGACTTTATGCCTAATGGGAGTCTGGAAGGTTGGCTACATCCTGACACAATTCAACAAACAGAGGAAAAATCCTTGGATCTCATGGAAAGAGTTAGCATACTTCTTGATGTAGCTTATGCGTTGCAGTATCTTCACTGTGATGGCCCTGCACCTGTAGTACATTGTGATCTCAAGTCAAGTAATGTTCTCTTGGATGCTGACATGGTAGCCCATGTTGGAGACTTTGGACTGGCCAAGATTATTGTTGAGGGAAGCTCAACTGTCCAACAGTCAATGAGCTCATTGGGATTTAGAGGGACAATTGGTTATGCTGCTCCAGGTTAGCCTATTTCCCCACTTTCTTATGTACATGTTTATCTTTACTGCAATTTACTTCATTATCAAGTGCCACATGCTGCCCATAGATTATTTGTAGAAGTGAAATTCTCATAAACATGTATATCATCTTCTGAACTGTGCATATCCAGACTCCAAAGTTGTCTAATATTTCCCAACATTTAATGAAACAGAGTATGGTGCTGGAAATGTGGCATCAACAAATGGAGACATTTACAGTTATGGAATTCTTGTGTTAGAAATGGTTACTGGGAAGAGGCCCACTGACAGCATATTCACAGAAGGAACGAGCCTCCGTGAATACGTTGCGCTGGCCCTACATAATAGAACAGCAGATGTTATTGACACACGTCTGTATTCGAGAATCAATGATGAAATTCAAGATGCAGGTGATGCTTCGTTTAATGTTAAGATTGAGTGCCTGATTTCACTACTTAGACTCGGACTGTCTTGCTCTGAGGAAGTGCCATCAAGTAGAATGCCTGCTGAAGATATCATCAAGGAGCTCCTTTCTATCAAAGAACTTCTCTTATAGGGAATGCAGAACACACATAAGGAGGAAACATCAATGTATGTCGAAATATTTCGATAACTGATGATTTGTGTTAGCAAGTGTTGCTTTTGGCCTCTGTAGATGGTTCGGCACCACACGTCTGAACCTCCAGCTCCTATCACGCACGGCCCAGCCAGCCTTACCTCCTCCTGATTCTGTTTCCATAGGTCAGGAAGGCAGATTGCATTGGTTGCTGGTCTATATATGCATTTGGTATTCCATCAATAATTGGTTTCCATAGGCAATTTCCTTGTGGATACATTTGAGATACTTGTAGACGTTTCACCTTGATATCTGTAGTTGACATTTCCAGCAGCTCACAACTGTTGGATGACAGATAATTCAAGTTCAACAAGTACCATAAATATACAGTTTAAGCTGATGGTATTGTCATTTCTGTTTTTTTTTTCTAAATATGTATATTTTGTATTAAGAAGGAGCACAGAAGGTTTGGTACAACGCGGGCCAGAGCGGGCGCACGCACATGCTACTACGCTTCCGTAGGTTCATGCTTTATGCTTTATGATACACCAATATCATACCTGTTCCTCTTTGAATTATTTGCTAGTGTAGTGTGAATGCTGATGTCTACAATTATATTTTTTTTTTAGAATTCAAGGGCCCAAGCCCCCAATCTTTCGATATATCAAAAGACCAAAACATGTTCAGTTATTATGTCTACAATTATATCAATGACATTATTTCACCTCTACCTGCACATTTGCCCCATTTTTATTAATTTGCATGTTTGCGCCTATTTTTTGAATTTGAGTTTTCCGACTACCCTTCTTTCTCCACGCGGTCACTTGGATCGCTGATGTTGGGTTTGGATTTCTCCCGAACCCAAACAGATGGCGAAGCAGATGTGTGCGAATATGAGCTGATTCCTTAGCACCGAGAGATGAAAGCAAAAAGACACCTTATTACTCTCGGGATCGGCCCTTGATTCTTCGCAATCGGCCCCCATTTATAGGGCAATCGCTAGTTACATCGGATTTGATGCTAATACCCTGAAATACTTACTACATTCCAGGAATATTCTACTTTTCCGCCCTCTATAATGGTACTTGATCTAAGGCAGTATCAATTAGACATTTGCTTCCTCCCAGCCTTCCTCGCCATTTCCGGCGTCTTGTGAATACGGAGCGGAACTTCGCTTACTAAACTATGCCGCCCCTTGCAACTTGGTCGATCCTCTCTCGGGGAACTTGCGGGTTAGTGAAAACAGGAAATTGAGAGCTACTGAACACATTGCAGTATGTGCGGATATACGCAAATGCCTTGCGGAATGCTACGGATAGCACTGAGAGGCTGAGGACACCCCGATCTGAGCTAAGGCATTTTTGCTGGGTTTCGCCGGCATCCGTCGGCCGAATCCCCAACAGTAGGCCCCCGTGGGTGCAAATCTGGCCTATTGGGCCAGATCAAGCCCACCGGGTTTACCGGTCCAAGGATGTTGCCCCCCTGAGGTTTTTCCGTTGTGGCCATGGGAATTAAATAGCACTCATTCAGTTCACATTAGCATCTTAGGAAATAAAAGGATTTAAGTTACCTTTCACACTGCATAATCAATTCCATGTCCACCAGTTTCCATTCAGTTACTGCATAAGGAATTCCAAATCCATCAGCTAATGCCAAGTACTAAGCAATTACTATATATGCAATTGAAGAAGGGTTGGCTGAAACATACCTTAGGAAATAAAACAGTTTTCAGACTCTCCAGTGCCAAGTTCCTCTCAGCCAAAGCATCAGCACTAAGCTGATCAGTAGGTGCAAGCAGCAGCTGTGTGTAAGTTTCTAGCATTTTGCACTTAGTTTGTTCATGAGCTGCTTCATGATTAAGGACCTGTTTGGTTCCCATGAGACTAGGGACTAGGGACTAATTTTTAGTCCTATTTAGTCCCTAAATAACCAAACATAAGGACTAGGGACTAATTTTTAGTCCCAATTTCACTAGACTCTTGGGAGGGGCTACGGACTAATTTTTAGTCCCTATTAGTCTCTGGTCCCTAGTCCCTCCATCCAAACATGCCCTAAGCCTGCTGCTTCAATCCTCTTATCAGCCAAGCTTTGCTGAATTTCAGTCATCTTCTCTCTGTCTTCTCTATTCTTGGTGCTTGCTTCAATTAACTTGTCAAATTTTCCATTCAAATCAGCCAAGGCATCAAATGACTTATTGCCACTGTGTTCTTTTTTTGCTTTCTTATGTCTCATAGGTCTCTTTTCTCCATCTAATTCCAAATTGACCAGTGGAGAGGGTCTAGCCTTTGCATTCTTTCCTTTTTCCTTTTCGCTTTCCTTCTTTAACCTAGCAAGATATGCTGACCACTTTTGCTGACCACGTACTACCATCCACATATGCTTCAAATGGAAAGGCTTGTCATTATTTTGGCCAGACCACATCTCTAATGCTTTATCAGTTATCTGGTCATCACTCATCCCACTTTGCCACACTCTAGTTGCATTGACATAGCATCCTTGAAAATCAATTAATGGTTTCTTACAACGATCCCAACGTATTTTTCAGTTGGTTCCGGTTCCTCTCACGGCTAGCTGGTGTGTTCTTGTTGTATTCTTCAGTAACATATGCCCAATAAGCATCTGCCTTCTTGTTATTTCCATCTATTGGGTCCTTTGAATTACACAACCAAGCACTGGCCTGCAGAAGCAATAAACAAAATCAGAATGACAAAGAGACAAACATTAATCTTTAAGTGTGCATGGAGATAGCATGCTTTCAACATACCAGTCGTATATCTTCACAGACTGACCAATTCAAACGCCTTTCGGATCTAGAAGTCTCATCAATATTAACTGTTTCATCTTCTTCTTCATCTAAATCAGCCACCATGTCATCAGGTTGCTGTGCTGGAGAGGGAGTTCTTGTAGCACACAAGTTAATTGGTGAGACTGAAGATTGACTCATTCCAGCATCAACATAGTGAAAATTTTCATTTGCATTTGGATGGTTAGCAAATGGGTCTGACCGTAGAAAATTTAAGAACCCTCCTGGTGGGTATAACCTGCAACCAATTTTTTAAATAGAAGCATGAATGCTCATACCCTAAAGCACTGGACAATGTAACCCTAAACCAAATTGGAACACTAAATTTGACACCAAATTGGAGTACCAAATTCATGGCAGGAACGAGGGCAAAACTTACCCTTCGCTAGGAGATGACATTGGCCACCATCCACCAATGGGGAAAATACACAGCTAGCTCCTCCCTGCACGCCCCGCCAGCTCCAGCTCCGTAGTCGCCAGCGTAGTCGACAGCTAGCTCCTCTCTGCTGACTACGGAGAATTTTTGCGGGAAGCTAGCTTCTCTGGAGGGTTTTTTGGAGCAAAAGTTCTGAACATCTAGCATCTGAAATTCAGAACACGCTGATGAACGAGTCAGTCCAGGTACAGTAGTGCCATAGGGAACTCGGACCGACTACCTCCTACGAGTCGAATTTTTTTTACAAATTATTAACTCCCTAAACACAATTATTCTGGGAGTGACGAGGTACAAGTGATACACACGGTCTGTAACCCCGGCTATCTGGTTTTGGCTCGTAATCATAGCGGATTCAATCCCATCAGATTGGGAATTCTAGATGAACGGCAAGCGCTAACTCGGACCGTGCAATGTGCAGTACTTCGTAGTTCTCAAAAAGAACTGAAAGAGGAACAACCAAAAGCACGAAAACAAATCTCGGTTCCTGAACGAGCCGTTGTTACTGCCATTTCTCAGGAAAACAATCAGACAGACACAACATTCGTAGCACGCCCTTCATTGCAGAAACATAGGACAAGAACACAACATTTGCTGCAGCAACGCTACGACCCACATCGACAGAAGCGTATCCTCTAGCCTCCGAATCCGTAGAGGGTGCGGCCCTGGCGCTTGAGCGCGTAGACGACGTCCATGGCGGTGACGGTCTTGCGTCGCGCGTGCTCGGTGTAGGTGACGGCGTCGCGGATGACGTTCTCGAGGAAGATCTTGAGCACGCCGCGGGTCTCCTCGTAGATGAGCCCCGAGATGCGCTTCACGCCGCCCCTCCTGGCCAGCCTCCGGATCGCCGGCTTGGTGATGCCCTGGATGTTGTCGCGGAGCACCTTCCGGTGGCGCTTCGCGCCGCCCTTGCCCAGACCCTTGCCGCCCTTGCCGCGTCAGACATCGCCGCCGCGCTTCCTCTTCTCGCTCGAGACCAAAGAATTGGGGATGGATTTTCCTGGTGGGTGCGGAGGGATTTGGATGGAGGATGGGGACAGGTGGCGAGGATAAATATAGAGATGCGAGGCCAACTGGGAGGCGTTGGATTGGGCGCGATCCGCGTGAGGGGCGCGAGGTGTGGCGTGGACCGTTGGATGGGAAGTGCTCGGCTCCTATTGGCGGAGAGCGCGTGGGGTTTTTCAGGTTGGTGTGCGTGCGCGGAGGGAGGGAAAGTTTGGGATTTCAGGTGGGAAAACAGCAAACTTTGGTTTTGGCAATTTCGTGGTGTGGGCAGTTGTGGGCTGCTAGATGGGTTACCACTGCTAGTCCAGTGCGATGGGTTTTAGCCTTTTTAGGCCTGGGCTTCAAAGGTTTGCCCGAATTTTCTTTCTAGACTATAAAACTTAGTTTCTTTTTTTACCTCTCAGTTTTTGTTTGAGTAGATAGATCAGACTGAGTTCAAAAAGGTGAACCAAATGTACTTCGCACCTGTTGGCCCATATTATGGGCTGTTTCAATCAATACCATCAACTCATTAGTAATATGGACTAAAATGTGTCTGAGTTTAAGACCTTTTTTATTTACTCCCTCCGTCCCAATGTACTATGTGCGTTTTAAAGCGTAGTTCGTTTCGCTCTTTTAACCTCAAGTTTCACCTCAAATTTAAGGTTCAAAGCATGATTTAACTTGGTGCAGTCTTCAAGATCATGATTTATGAAAAAAAAAACAATATTATTAGAAAGTATTTGTAAACATAAATCTAATGTGTCTATTTTGTACTATAAACTGTGTACATGAGTAGGGTAAGTGGTGGTCAAAGTTAACGAAGTTTGGATTATGACAACCGTGCATCGTTTATATTTCAAGATAGATGGACTAGTTCAGTTCTAGGCCATATATAAAAAAACAACACTGGACTTAGATTGATCCACTTAAACTTTTGTCCTAGGTGATTTGAACGAATAGTTAAAAGCCCTTATCTGATAGTTAGATAGTCTATAAGCGGAGCTGTTTGGATCATCCGTTCTACTAATTTTAGCTACTAAGGCCAGTTTTAATTTAGTGGGAGGTTTTCATGGCTCGGTTTTCAAGACTTCATCATGTTTGTAAACAGCGTAGATAAGTTTCATCCTTATGGAACTTTCATTCATCATTTTTCTCTTCAGCTATTATGTCCTATCTGCTTAAGTATTTAATGTAATGAAAGTACCATAAACTTTTATTTAGATGGCTCATGGGGCCTCGTTTTTATGTATTGTAGCTGCCCACGCCCACCAGTGATTCAGTCAGTCCGATAAATAAAAGTAAAGTAACTGGGTTGGTTAGCGATGGTTTAACCTCGTCAAGTTGGCAGAGCCTCCTTCAGCTTGCTTCCACATACGCGACGCCGCGCGCTGAGTGCTGACCCCTCTCCTCTCCCCACAAACGCGTGGATCGGAGTTCGTAGAAAACGACTCCTTGATCGGATCGAGTCGTGTCGTGTGCTTATATATGTACAGACTCGGCGCCTCGGCGGTGTAAATTCTACCGTGCATGACGTTGGAGGATTGACGAGCACATGAATTACTTAGGCGAAGCACATGCGTATGTGGCTTTGTTTTTCTTGTGTCGACGGAGGAAGGGGAAGGGCACTCCTGTGCTGTGCGCGGTGCGCCTGTCTGTGGCCCTGTCCCTGTGCCGACCGAGCAAGAAATACACCTCGACGCCGCCCGCTGGCTTTCTCGTGTGCCGGCGACGACCGGAATCAGTTTGGTGACGCGTGCCTTTCAGTCTCACATCAGGGGGTCAGCAGGCACGGCACGCTAACACTAGTGATTCTGATCGGAGGCCCACCTCGTGCGTGATCCATCACTGAAAACACTGTGCCGAGAAGGAGACGCTGAAAGAAGCACCTCCGCTTCCCGGCCGGCGGCTGCCGCGGTAGGCGCGGTAGCATTAGCACGCGTGTCTAGGGTGATTCGTCGGTGTTTCCTGCCATGGTATACCAGTTCGTCGCCCTGCTTGTGCTGCGATCGGCGCTCGTCGGCAGCCCCTGCACCCGCAGGCTGCAGGATTTGGTCGCTGCTGTGGCAATGTGGCGACGGTTGCCGCACGCGGGTCCGTGCTCCGACCGGGTCGACACGGGCACATGCAACCGCACAGCGTGGTGGCATCTTCAGAACGTACCCCTGCAACTAACCAGTCCAACGCGGTAATACGTATCCGTGTCAACTCCGCCGTGCACTGCACACCGCGCAGGTATCTGTTGTGAGTTGTGACCGAGTCGTGCGTGCGTGGCCTCGTGGGTGTCGGTGAAGTTGTTTGTTTCGCCTTCGGGAAGGGAAGATGGCCGGGGCCGCCCGCCGGACATGTTCTCCACTCCTTCTCCGGGCAGAACCCGGCAGATCGAGGAAGCGAAAGAGAAACTCACAAATGGCAGACGGCTACGGTCCTTTATCTTCAAAACGACGGCGACCCGGCCGCCGGAGCCTCTCGTGGAGTTGTCGTTACCTTCAATTCAGACGGACCCCTAGCTGACCGATGCGGGTGGTGATTCCGTGTCACTGTCAAGGCAAAATTCCAAAAAGGAAACCCATCGATAATGACAGCGGATGCACTGCGTACACTATGTACCTCGTCGTCGTCGTCAACGTTAAGCGAGTTGGTGCTGCGTGCCTTTCAGGCAGCCTCGATCCGGAGCCAGCAAGCAAGCGCGGGCAAGCACGGCACTTCTTCCGCTCAGAGTCAGAGGAAACGTCCGACTCGTCATCTGAGAGTGACTGTACTTGTGCATTGTGAAGGAGATGCCGAAAGATCGATCATTCCAGCTCAATCCGCATTCCGCCTGCCGGCTTTCTTTCTGGTTCGGTCGTCTTGTGTTGCCTTCGACCCCGTCGTGAAGGTTACCTACGGTAACGGCGTACTGCTTCGCCCGGGCTATGGCAACAAAATCACCAAATTCCCAATGGATTCCCTGGAACTCCAACTTTTGTTTTAATCTCTAACTGTTAGTTCTTTTTTATAAGACCAATCTCTAACAGCCAGAGGAATCGTTCGGGTGAATCTCATTTTACATCCTCATGCACACGGATACCCCTACTTGTCAGAAAGAGATAGTACTTGCTAGTTATAACTGAAAATTAGCCTAAATTAACGAGGTTATCTAGCTAGCTGGCTAACAATTGGGAGCAAGCTTTGACTAGTACAATTGGACGAGCCGGGCTAATTTTAACCATTTTTAGGTAAACTAACAATTAGCTGTTGTAAAAACATGCCCAGTGCGAGTTCATCGTGGCAACTCCATGAGATCTTCAGAGATCCATTTCCAAACGGATGATGCTTGGCACGAAGACTCCCGTCGCATGTACGGAGTACATGATACAGCTGTACGTTGGCATTTCTGAATTAGATTATACTACTACAGTTTATACTGTCTAGTTTTGTACTCATATGAAATACTTGACACCAGCTATAGTTAAATTAGATTATACTACTACAGGTGGCGAGTCTCGATCTCGGCCGATTCTTCTTCGAATTCCACAAGAATAAAAATTCTCGCGCCAGCTCCTCTACGATTTGTTTATAGTATATTGTTCATAAACTCAAATGGCGATCAGAGTCACAGCTCCTGTTTTGAGCTCGATTAATAAAGCAGCAACGGCTGGCAAAGCTTCCGTTTACGTTTAGCCAGCACGGCCCGGCCACGACGACCATGAAGCCGCCCACGTCCACCGCCACCTCCTACCTCCTCCTCGCCCCGCTCGCGATCCTCCTCCTCGTCTTCGTCGTGCTACCCTCGCTCCGCCCTTGGTCCCGCGCCGGCTCCGCCTCCGACGATGGCCTCACCGGCGTCCTCTGCACCCGCCGCGCCGGCTTCGTCGACGTCGTCGCCGCCGCGGCCGACCCGTCGCCACCACCGGCCGAGACGACACGGCCAGCGGAGTTCAGCCTGCTCGTGGGCGTCCTGACCATGCCGAGCCGGCGGGAGCGCCGAGACATCGTGCGGATGGCGTACGCGCTGCAGCCGTCCCCGGCGGCCGAGGGGCGCGCGCGTGGACGTCCGCTTCGTCTTCTGCCGCGTGACGGACCCCGTGGACGCGGCGCTGGTGGCGGTGGAGTCCCGGCGGCACGGCGACATCGTAGTGCTGGACGACTGCGCCGGCGAGAACATGAACGACGGCAAGACGTACGCGTACCTCTCCTCGGTGCCGCGGCTCTTCGGCGCGGCGGAGCCGTACGACTACGTGATGAAGACCGACGACGACACGTACCTGCGCGTGGCGGCGCTGGCGGCGGAGCTGAGGGGGCAAGCCCCGCGACGACGTGTACCTGGGCTACGGCTACGCCATGGGCGGGCACCCGATGCCGTTCATGCACGGCATGGGGTACGTCGTGTCGTGGGACGTGGCGGCGTGGTTGGCCGGCGCCGGCGCACAGGAGATCCTGGCGCGCAACGACACGCACGGGCCCGAGGACCTCATGGTCGGCAAGTGGCTCAACCTCGGCGGCAGGGGCAAGAACCGGTACGACCTCAAGCCCAGGATGTACGACCTCAACTGGGACATGGACAACTTCCGGCCGGACACCGTCGCCGTGCACATGCTCAAGACCAACCAACGCTGGGCGGCGACGTTCAGGTACTTCAACGTCACCGCCGGGATTCATTGATATACAGATTGGAAAGCAGCGCATTGCCAATCTAGTAGTCCTTTGTCTTTGTCGTCCTTGGAAAAAAGGATGCTAAATTGCCAAGTGACATTCAAAGGAGGAGCCTCCTGCTCTGTGTAATGTCTGATTCATGTCATCCTGTACGGTCCCTGTGTATTCTCCGAAATGATGGACGACACTGCATGTTGCAGGCCGTATGTTCCTTGTTCTGCTTTTTTTCTTTTTGTTACTGCATTACTGTACTATCTCTTCTGGGAAAAGTACATGCACCCTGGTGGGACCCCCCCCCCCACCACACGGCCGGCCTCAATTGCGGGCCTGCAACTACCGATGCGGGCCGGTCGTAGGATCTTCCGATCCGAGGCGTTCGTTGCCTCTTTTCGAAGCCCATCGAGCCTCCTCTAATCCCCGGCACACCGCGCTTGCTAGAAGACGAAAGCGCCAGGGGGCTCGCACGCGCTGGCTCATCGTTGCTGCCACCTAAGAGGAGCGCCCGGCTCGCCGCCAAGAGCGGCCGGTAGGATAAGAACCCGGAGGTGCAAGCGCGCAAGGTCATGCTGAGGCGTCTGGGGATGCTTGCTCAGGCCGACAAGGACGACGTCTCCTTCGATGAGTTTCACCAGGCACTGTTGTCTATGTCGTTTGAGCAGTCTAGCATCGACTTGGAGACCCTCTTCTAGGGAAGGGATGAAGGCGGTGGCGGGCGAGGAGCTGGGCGTGCAGGCCCCAGGGACGATTAGTGACAACAGTGTCGTCTCCTAGTCGTGTTCTAGTCGCAAGACACTTTTTATGTAATCCTTTTATTCGGGATCCAGTAGATAGGCTTCGAGACCCAAGGATGACTACTCGCCTCCGGTGACGGATCTGACTCTTTGTTTTTATGTACTGTATTTGCTTTCATCTTAATGAAAAACGGGTGCAACCCGATCTCGAAAAAAAAAGCTGATTTGCCATATATGCATAAACCCATTCCCTGAGGATGAGTCCCGGACACTGATTTGCAACCAGCATATATTGGCCCAACTTTTGAATTTGAATAATAGCTGGACAATTCTAGTACCAACCCTCAATTATAAAATAGCTTGTTCGGAAGAATCAGAAAAATACTTTACAAGTTAGAAGTTAGAACGATGACATTAACTATTTCTAATTTGATTTTATTATAGGAAAGGGTCAGAAGAGACAATTCGAGCTAGCAAGTCACAAGCGTGTAGCCCTCCGATTTTCAAATGAGATGTCATGTCGTCACACGAAAAGAATGTGAAGTAGCCATCACAACCTAATCGCCCGCCTCCCGGCAAACCATGGACGCCCTCAATCAGAAAATACTTTACAAGTTAGAACTATGACATTCATTTTTTCCTATCTTATTATATGCATGTGTGAGGAAGAGCCAGAAGAGACAATTCTACTAGCCAGCAAGTAATACAACCATACAGCCTTCTTTCGGCACAATTTTGCAATTTAATGTCATGTGACACGAAAACAATGTGTAATGGCGGCCATCACAACGGACGTGCTGGCGTGGCATAGTAGTATACATCAAGGTAGGTGCGATCTCAGCGTCGATCATACCATATGATATGATCAAGCAGGCAAACCAACCATGGACGCCATCAATGGAGTGTGCTGTGCTTCATCAACACCAAGCAAGCAGTAACCGACAAGGAATCGTGTCGCCGGCGGCCTCCTTCGACCTGCTGTTGTTGCCGCCCATCACACTCGCACAAACAGGCAAGCTACAGGCAACGCCCTTCCCGTGCCCCGGAATCTCCATGGTCTACCTACCAAGTATACCAATGATTGCTCGTGACCTGTGAACGTTTTTAATCCGTTACGATTCACGAGCTGTCCATAATCAAGGCCACGAGAACAGATCGAATAATCGAGATGAATTTAAATATATCATGTTCGCGGGCGTTGAAACTTCTCCCGGCCTCTCCCATTCCCATCACGCGTATACGTACACAAACAAGAAGTACACATCATGCTCTGTGCCCTTGAGAGTAGACTCGAGACTCTCGACGTACGTCGCGTGGCCGTTTCGCCGTTTGTCCCGTCATGCACGAACGTTTCAACCAACATCTCAACACGACCAGTCCTCAGTCGCACACGTCGTCGGCTCGGCTCGGCCTACGCGCGCTATATGAACCGACACCCGACGCGTGGTTCGCTTCATTTTTTCACGGAACGGAAGGGATCGAAACGCTAGCTTGTGTGCGCCATGAAGACCACCACTTCGTCGAACGGCGGGCTTCAATTCCATACCGCGTCGCTCTGCACGCCGTACCTCCTCCTGGTGCCGCTCGGCCTCCTGGCCCTGCTGCTGGCGCTCCCGAGCCTCGGCTCCTCCCACGCCCGCTCCCAGGGCCTCGGCGTGCTCTGCCGCGGCACCGACGACCGCAGCAGCGGCTACTACTCCGTCGCGCCGACGGGCGCCGCCGCCGCGGACGTCGACACCGAAACACGGCAGCCGGAGCTCAGCCTGCTCGTTGGCGTGCTGACCATGCCGAGCCGGCGGGAGCGGCGTGACATCGTGCGGATGGCCTACGCGCTGCAGCCTCAGCCACCGGCGTCCGTGGCGCGCGTGGACGTCCGCTTCGTGTTCTGCAACGTGACCGACCCCGTGGAGGCCGCGCTGGTGGCGGTGGAGTCCCGGCGTCACGGCGACGTGGTGGTGCTCAACTGCACCGAGAACATGAACGACGGCAAGACGCACGCGTACCTCTCGTCGGTGCCGCGCGGCGCCTTCGCGTCGTCGTCGGAGCCCTACGACTACGTGATGAAGACCGACGACGACACGTACCTGCGCGTGGCGGCGCTCGTGGAGGAGCTCCGATCCAAGCCCCGCCGCGACGTCTACCTGGGCTACGGCTTCCCCGTCGGCGACGACCCCATGCCCTTCATGCACGGCATGGGCTACGTCGTGTCGTGGGACGTCGCCGAGTGGGTGTCCACCAACCAGGACATCCTGCGCCACAACGACACCCACGGGCCCGAGGACCTGCTCGTCGGGAAATGGCTCAACCTCGGCGGCAGGGGCAAGAACCGGTACGACCTCAAGCCGAGGATGTACGACCTCAACTGGTTCATGGACAACTTCCGGCCGGACACCGTCGCCGTACACATGCTCAAGACGAACCAGCGCTGGGCGGCCACGTTCAGGTACTTCAACGTCACTGACGGGATCAACCCCTCCAACAACTTGGACCACCTGCCGTGACGTGATCAACTAGTTAATCGGTGCGATTTTTTAAAATTTTTGGTGTAATTTCTGAGGTTGACGTTGGCTGAGCGTGCCATGGTGGCCCGTGCGTAAGCCACATTCTTTTCTTGTGTTTATTATTGTTATATAGTCATCTGATTGGGCATCGTCAACGATCAACGTGCAATACCGACATGAAACGTGCCATGTCGAACAATTCAGTTTGTCCATTCTGTTTTCTGGTATGATCATTACTTTAGTGTACAAAACTACATAAACGCTCACTCCTACCTGTGGCAAAAGACTGCCCTCTTACATTGACAAGCTCACAAATAGGAGTAGTATTCAGTATAGCCACAAGACATATCTCTGCAATTTGCTGTCGTCTGGTTACCCTGCATAGCCCAGATTGTTTTGGTAATCTCATGTTGATTGGCTACATAAAGAGTTGCAAGCTTGTTCAATAGACTGTGTGTTTGAATTCCTGCACTGACTGGACCGTGGTCACCTCGCTGGACATGTAGCCTAGTTCATCTGGTTGGATGGGAAATGTGATCGTCCACCCAACATCTCAGGTTCAAGTCCTCTATTAGCTTGAATTTGGGTGCATATTATAAAAAACCGCCTAGTTTCTTCTATGTTGGAATTTGGATCCTGTTTTTCATTGAAAAAAAAAATTGTTACCACCATGCTTAGTCAGTGTGAAGATGTAACAAATGACTAGTGGTCAGAATTAGACGCAGCTTCCATACAGATCAAAACATCAGCTTTCCTCCTTTAAAGATGGAAGACTATTCAAAATTATATAGGAGGGACTGAGCTTAAAGACCCAGAACCAGAACAGCAGTAGTAAGTACTTACAGGATTGCGACTACTCGACTTTGCCACCTGTGCTTCTAATCCACGTGATTTCTTTAGTCAACCACGTCAAAATCAAAATTCGAATGGAAGAGTGATTAACAGTACCTGCTCCGTTTGATCTTGGTTGGTTGAGTTTGGTGAAAAAAAATGCTAGCCAATACTTTGGCTAGAAGGCATATATTAAAGTCCATACAATAGTTCACAAGAATGCATCATTAATTAAGGAAGGGCAAGAGCATACAATGAGACATGCATTGACAAGAGTCAGAGAGGCACCATTTAACTGGACACTGTCATGCCAGTCGTGGATGCATGAAATGCAAGTTCAGATACACATGGCTCGTATAATTCAGTTGGATGGACTGAAGATTCATTGTACCAAGCTGGGCGCTCGTTTGCACCAAGGCATGAAGCCAGGCTGCACTGCCTTTAAAAAAAAAAAAAAAAAAAACGGGGAAAGTATTTCATTAGAATAATTCAAGGTTTACATGCAAACTTACAACAACACCTTTGAACAAAAATAAAATTACATTGGCTGCACTGGCTAGTAGCTCAAATTTTTGTGTGGTAGCTAATACAGCGTCAAGTCCTTTTTGTGGTGCTCCACAAATTTAAGGCCCGATGATTCCTCCAAAAAATAATTAATTAAGGCCCAATAACTGGACAACCAAACATGGAGAGAGGCCATCATCCCGGCCAAAATTGGCGCCTGGCTAGTGCATCTTCAGGGGCCTCACCGACGATCCATCTCCTGTTGCTAGCTGTATGTGGTCCCTTCAATTACATATGGGCAATGGCCTAGCTCCGGCGGTCTCCGGGAATCAACCTTGCAAGCTTGGAGTTGCTGCATCTCGAGGATAATAGACTTGTGCCATCGTTTCAGCGTCTTTGTGCAAGCTGTCATTGTAAAAGCAGTCTCTGAACATTTTTTTAGATGAGGCCCGCAGGCTCATATTTCATTACTAAGCAGGAAAGTCTCCGAACATTTCATAATCTAATTTTCTTCTGTGGTATAAGCATTTGACAAGGAGGGTTAGGAATTCATATCACTGCAACGGCTAACTGCAGTCAGCTGAAGATGATGCTTATCAGTAATAGCTCTTTCAGTGGGTCACTGCCAAGTTCAATAGCAAAATCTCTCCGCGACTCTCGGATATTTAGGTTACAACACCACTGCATGTAACCCCTACAAACATTGGTAATCTTGTTTGTTAGCCTAAGCGTATAGAGATAGGCACACGTTCATGTCTATAGTTAGAGTTATCCCATATTGCATTGGACGCCAACTGAACCTGGTTTACCCCGTAATTAGCTCTTAATAACAATAGGTTGTTAGGCAGCTCAGGATTCATTCCTCTATCTGTTGCAAATCTAACACAAATAGAATGGCTACTTCCATAGTTCCTGCCAACAATAACTTTGAATGGACAATTCCATCAAGTTTTTAACAATCTGAAAAAGTTTGATATTCTTGATCTGTCAGTAGATCTGAACAGGTCAGTCCCAGGGGAGATTATCAGATCGAACAACCTCAAGCCTGTTCTGTTAGCAAACCAGTTTTCTGGTCAGATACCTGAATCTGGTAGTACTCTAATCCAAACTGCATAGTTTTGCATTATTGCTGCTGGATTGGATTTCATACTCTGAAGAATCTAATTTAAGAAAGAATGTAAAAGGTGCCAGCAAACTGAACTTGACCATGAACAAGTTGTCGGGTGCAATCCCTGATACTACTGGTTGGCCTAGAACAATACTGGCACACAATTTTTCAGAGGAAATCCCAACAATTTTGAAAAAAATTTAAATTGTCATACATGGATGTGTCCTTGAACAATTTCTTGGTGACAATCCTGATATAAAAAAGAATCCAGAGTACTATGTTAGCATATCTTAACTATGTTTATCTAAAACAACCTGACATTTTAAAAATGCAAGGAAACTTTACCACTCCCTACTTTCAGATGATGGACCTCTGGAATAGCAATAGCATGGTACACATATCCATAACATCTAGAAATTTCATCCAGCAAGGAAAATCAATTAGGAAACAAGAAATTCAATTTCTGTTTTCTTAAGAATTACAGATTTCACGTTTCATTGCACCGACAGAAATTTCAGTATCAAATTTGTTTCAAATATTTAACATATCATTCCACACATAATTAAGGTACAGACGCAGTTCTGCTGTAATACCATTTAATAACATGTAGGCCGAGTGATGTGGAACAGCGTTTCACAATCCATAACAACTCAATTACACGCAGATCATCATCATAACATCCATAGCTAGCCCTACCAGATAAATTGAGCCACGTCTACCAACACCACCCAGCCATTTCAGCTACCATCCTAAGAAGAGGTGAACTTGGTGACGGCCTTGGTGCCCTCGGAGACGGCGTGCTTGGCGAGCTCGCCGGGGAGGACGAGGCGGACCGAGGTCTGGATCTCGCGGGAGGTGATGGTGGGCTTCTTGTTGTAGCGCGCCAGCTTGGCCGACTCGGCGGCGAGCTTCTCGAAGATGTCGTTGATGAAGGAGTTCATGATGGACATGGCCTTGGACGAGATGCCGATGTCGGGGTGCACCTGCTTGAGCACCTTGAAGATGTAGATCTTGTACGTCTCCACAGACTTCTTGGCCTTCTTCTTCCCCTTCTTGCCCTCGCCGCCCTCCTTGCCGGCGGTCTTGCCAGCCGGCAGGCGCTTCTCGGCCTTGGGCTTCTTCCCCGCCGGGGCCTTCTCCGCCTTCTCGGTCGCCGGCTCCTCCTCCACGGGCTTCTTGGCCGCCGGCTTCTTCTCCGCCTTGGGTGCCATCGACGCGGCTGCGGGGCGGTGAGAGGATGTGTGTGGTGGATTCGCTGGGTCGATTTGGGGAACGGAAGATTTCGTTGGCTGTGAGGAAGAGGAGGGAGAGGGTTGCCGTGTATTTATAGAACGGGGCAGCGGGCGCTGATTGGTGGAGCGGCATGTGCCACGGATCGCTGACGTGGAGGGGTGGGATGCGTCGGTGCCATCGCAAATAGACGGTGGAGATGGTTTTGCCCGGGGATTACTGACGTGGTTCGAGTGTGGGCCCTACGTGGAGACGGATGGAATTGGGTTTCGGCGCGCAACGGTGGGCCCCTCCAGGTTCTTTTGGCGGTTCATATTTTGGAGTCGGTCTGGCTCTCTGGCCAAGCGGACCTACAAGTCAGTTTCTCAGTTACGTATGCACAATTGAAAAACAATAGCGGACACTAGTGCATAAATCCATGTTTTCATACGGGCCAAAATCTCAACTGGATCCCATAATATTTGCATTTTTTTTGCGATAAGGAAAAATTCCATTGATACTAAATCAATTTACATCCTCTCATTACAAAAGTAAACCACACAACTACACCTCTATTGATGGGAGACAAAGAAACCCAGAAAAAGCCATAAATTCCACCATCTAGGATCATCATCCCAAACGGATATGCCACGGACGCAAGCTCCGATCCGAGCGAGGGGCCATCTCACCATCCACCGACATCCTCATACCCATCACTTTTGTAAAAGAGAAGTAAACTGTTAAAAATCCACATGCGAACATAATGAAATTGGCGCCGCCCGACACGTCGTCGAACTCATCGTCGTTGCCTTCACCAGATTCATCATGAGAGAACACAAGTCCAACCGACATCCAGATAGATATCGTTGGAAAACTAAATCTCACTAGCCCATCGCCATGGCCGCATAGAACCACAACGAGACAAAGGAAGGGCCGGAGTACCTTATTCTCCATCAATGGTGATGTCTTCGATCTTGCCATCACCACCGAGGAACGACATGCTCCATTGCTCCATCGATGATCTTGACGACGCCTTACGCCGCGGTAGTAATCTCTTCGATTGGATCTCGAAGAAACCTTGAACATTGAAGACTCGATCTACTAGGAAAAAACTTATTAAAAACGATGGCTCCCCACTCCCTTCAACCATCGGCGTGATGCTTGAGGAGAAGAGAGGGGGACCGATGGTGGTGGAAGGCGGGAGCCGGCGGTGGCACCCCTAGGGTTTGGGGGCGGTGGGCGCAACTCCCCGGCCCGTACCATTGAAAATTTATCTCATACTCCTAGCCTAAGAGATGAACTAGAGGTGGGAAAAGGAACAATCAACTTGTCAAAGATGAAACAGAAAGGAAAACCATCATGCATCTAGGTGGAAGTTGGATGTCCATGGATGTCCAATGGATACCCTCTAGTTCAAAAAAATGAACTAGAAAGAAGTGGTCCCCACCAAAATTTGAATTTCTAAGTCATTTGTCAAAATCCATGGATGTTCAAATTAGATTGAGCTTCCACCTAGAATCATGCATTGTTTAGATGTAGCTGGATTTGGAATCTCATATGAACTGAGATAAGTATAACAACATCCAAACAAGACCATAGTATGATACTCGGGCGAATAAGAGTTCCTTGGCTTATCTTGATCAACACAGCTGACTTAGCCGGCTTTCAAACTAGCTTAACTTGTTCTAGATGTTGCAACAATCGTCTTTGCGTGTTGCACACGCCAATCCTTAAGTATTTAGCCTATCTAAGTGCCCAAAAAAAATTGAATACATTTCCTGAACTAGCGAAGAATGCAATTGGAAGTGACTACACATCTTTTGGATGATTTTGCTTTTAGCTCATCAATCAGATTTTCTTCCAATCAATACATGACTGTGGTAGATAAAAGGAAAACAATTACACCCAAAATTTATAAAGAAATAAAAACGATAAAAAGTGAATGAAATTCCAAATTTTTAGTTCAAACACAAAATGTCCTAAAACCGAACACCCCTTAGACTCTGTTTGGTAATAGTCCATGACTTTTTTTTAGTTCCATAGACTTTGAAAAAAAAAAAAAAAAAGACTTTTCTTGAAGTTCGTCTATTCGGTCAAAAAAAAAAAGTTCTCTATAAACTTTAAGTTAAACATATTGAAGAGTTCCGCCTTATTTGGTTTCCTAGGTACTTTTTTAGTCATGGCAAAGGAAAAGAAACCAGCAGCCTGCAAGGGTTTGACTGCAAAAACATAGTACACGTACTACCACTGCACTGCTTAAAGTAGAGCAGACGCTGAAAACTTTTTGTTGTTTGAGCAACCAAGAAACAAACAAAAGAGAAGTACTTTCCGGCTTGACTGCTAGTATTAACGAACAAAGAGATGGCGCTGCACTGGAACTGGTCCAGCGAACAAAACACAAGCCAGAAGAAATTTCATAAGCCTGTTATTGATGTGAAAACTGAAAATTCAGTTCAGAACCTACACAGGAGCCATCTCATAGGGAGCTTCTTTAAAATTCATAGAAGCATGCAAATAAACACATAGACCACTGACAACAATAAAAACAAACTGAGGAGTTCATAGCCTCGAACTGAACAATTGTTCGCAGCAAATAGCTGGTGTTCATATGAAAACTGAGGAGCAGTGCTGCAATGTATGCAGCAGGCATCGCTGTGGCCTGCTCACCACACAGGCACACTTTATTTTCCATGGCTACTACACAACCATACAGAGTATTTAACCACTAACTAACATAACGATAGCCCTAAACCACAAGTTTAGCATCATGCATACATGCTCCTCTTGCTCTATATCAAGAGGAACTGAACTCCGTTGAACGAACCATAAACAAGCTCTGTGTCCGTCGGCCAATCCGGAACCTCTCCACGACCACCGGTCTGCAAGTCTTCAACGCCTATCAATATTCTCTCTCTCACACACACACACACAAATCTCAGGATTTCAGAATACAGTGATTATACAGAAAAAAAAATAAAAAAAAGAAAAAGAAAAAGAAAAGAGAAATAGAAACACAACCCAAAAGACTGAAACGAACCAACAAGAAAGAAAAGCCACTAAAGATAGCACACATCTATACAAGATCCGAGCCGTACAAAAACTGAATGATTAAGGAACCAAACAACAAGCCGGAAGATGAATAGAAATCCTGAATAAATATCATTAAATTAGTTATGAAATGTATTTCTGAGTGAACCTATTTATTTAGACACACAAATATCGATTCCATTTTCTATAGAATTGAACGAAATAGGAACCGCATGTTTGACCTGGTAAACCAACTGGACTATGGAGCCCGTTGGAATTTAGAGCAAGCAGCCTTCACCCTTGTTTTTTTTTTTTTTTTTTTGAGAAACCGGTATTATATTTCACTTAACCCGTCACTGGGCCTATTTGTGTAGATCTAAATTCGATTGATATCTGGGCCCATAATCAATCCGATGGGCTGGGCCACCATTGTTAGCAGCGTCGCAACAAGAGGTGAAAACGGGAACTCACGATTCCGCGTTCTGCTGTCTTCCCCACATCAGCGGCCATCGCCGAGATATCAAAGGAACATGGCATCAAAAAGACGCAAGAATAATACTCGACGAAGCCATGTTGTTTGAAGCACAGTGCACAGCGTGGCGCTGAATGACCGGGCTCACCGAGGAAATCGCAAACCCAAGCGGCCGGTCGCGTGTCCCCGCCGGCCTGATGATCGCACGAATTTGCAGCCGCTGATGAGCGCCGTGCGCAGGCGCACAATCTCGTCGAGCCGACCTCGGCTCCGAGCGCGGGCGCAGGCGCGCAGCAGCGAGCACAGCCCGCATCACCGCAGTCCGCAGAGGCACGACAATGATCACGGCGGGCGGCCCGCCTGCGCGCCTCGAAGTCGAAGCCATGGCTACTGGCTGGCGCCTGGCGCCAGCGAATCGATTGCGAAGGCTCGCCAGGCTTTTTGTCAGGGCGCGGCACCCGGCGCCGGCGGATGGATCATGCGATGCGATGCGACGGACTCGACACGAGCTTTCAGGATTCTGCCCAGATTGCAAACAAAAACAAGCGAGGCTGAGGGCTGAATCATCGAGTGAGTCTGACTGTGTGCATGGATGCGGGTGTGTTTAGTTGGTCAAATATCACCGGGTTATCGTAGAAGATTTTTCGTTTGTATTTGATAATTTTTATTCAACCATGGACTAACTAGGCTTAAAAGATTCGTCTCGCACTTTTCAGCTAAACTGTGCAGTTAGTTTTTTTGTTTACCTACATTTAGTGTTCCATGCACGTGTCAAGAGATTCGATGTGATTAACACCTGAAGACTTTGGGTTCACTTTTCACAAACTAAACATGCCGGAGCGAGCTGCTAATCCAGCAGACGGATGGACCATCATGTTTGATTTGTCATGTGCCTGCCTGAGCCTGACAGATTCAAAGATTTGTATGATGGGTTGGGCGAGCTCATGCTCGATCATGGTGCCTCCTCGGCTTCCATTGCACTTCGCAGCGAGTGATCTCCGAAATGGATAAGATTACTCCCCTCCATTGTGTGAAATGCGTTTAAACCAAACACTTCAAAATTATATTAAATTGCCTTTTATACGTATATTTGAGTAAAAGAAGATTTGTCTTACAATAGTTTCTTCCTAGGATAATGCCACTACCGCCGCCGTCATGCATTGGGCCCTACTCCTTTTTTTCTCTCTCAAGTGCGCTTGTCGGGGACATGAAGGGAGGGGAAGGGGATGACTTTTGTTATTTAGGGTTCAGTCCAGATAAGTTTTTGATAGATGATTATGATCGTGTTTCTTGCGATGACTTTTGTGATTGTCATGACGGGATCATCGTTGGATTTATCGATTTCATCGCAGATGACTAATTTGTCATGACTAATTTTGGAGCTCACCAAGCTCAAAAACAAAAATAAGAAGTACTCCCTCCGTCCCACAAATAATTCAACACCTAGCTGGGGCACGAAACCAAGGTACATGTGAAATTACGAAATTGCCCCCGTAAATATCAGACCGATCCCACGTTCCTCCGAGACTGTCGAAGACACCACTCCGTCGGCCACTAGCCGCCACCGCCACCTCGACCCCTCCTCACGAGCGGCGCCGGCCGCGGTGCTAGACTCTCAGATCCGTCTTCCATGCCGACGAGGGCCGGGCTCTTCGGGCTGTCAAAGACCGAGCTCCAGCGTGGCGCTCCGCATGGTGGGGTGGGCGTCGGGATCCTCCCCACACGCACGGTCGCCGATGGCCCGGCCAAAGCCTCTCCCTCCCATGCGGCGCAAGGTCACTGCAGCAGGCCGTCTCTCTATGGCCGCACGAAGAAGAAGGCGAGGTAGAAGGCGGCGGCACCCCTCGCGTGCCCATCGCTGCCGCCGCGGGGAAGCGTCCGGCGGGGATGCCGCCCGTAGAGCTTCATGAGAGCGCCCGGCACCTTGGATCAATTATACGGAATCGGCCGATGAGGAACTGTCCGGCGGTGGCTAGCGGAATGCTCGTAGTGGAGAAACTTCGAGAGTCCACACGAAGGGACACGATAAAATTTTGGGTGCGGTAATCGGTTTTGTTTTTCTTTAATGTAACAAATCGATGAACGAGTGGGACGAGGAAGCTTTGGGAGCTCTGTTTTTTTTTTTTTTATTCGGCCATGTTGTGCCTCGTCGGACTATAGTGACCAACATTTGTGGGAAAAATTTTGAAAGCAGATGGACTTTTATTCTGGGACGGAGGGAGTACATTATGAAATATTCTCCACCAAGAATTTAAGGGTGTGTTTGCTGCGGGGCCTTGGCCTGCCCGAGCCCTCGGCCCGCAACGTCGTGTGTTTGATGGGCTTGACCCGGACATCAAAGTTCGATGCGCCACGGAACTCAAAGCGGCTTGGGCGGCTCCGGGAAAGCGCTCCCACCGTTTTTGAGGGGCGGCCGGATGGAGCGGCAGGTGGCCCGATGGCGGGTGTTGGGTAACCTCCTGCCTCTCACCTCCCGTTCCTCTCACCCTCATGCCACCACTATTGCGTCCCGCGCCGCCATGGCGGCGGCGCCGAAGCTTGGACGGCGCCACACCAACATCGCCTCCCCGTCTCCACACGCCTCACCACCGAACTCAAGATCCCCAAGACCGTCATGGCGCGGCCTCGCCCTCGGCGGTGCGGATCGGGGCGGAGCCGTATCGATGGTGCGCCGCCAACTTCTCAATCGGTGGTGGCGGCGGCGGAAGCCGATGTCGATGACCCGCCATGGAAGAGCCCGGGGAGGCCGCGGCGTGGAGGCCCAAGCGAGGTCGCGGGGCAGCGCCGCACCCATGAGGGCTGCCGCTTTCAGGGGCTGAGCGCCACATTCCTGGTTGCGGTCGTGGCAAAGGGGCTTGCGGCGGCGGGGAGTGATGGCGACGGGGGTGTGGGTGGGAGTTGAAGATGGAGACGGGTGATTGGCGGAGAGTGTGGAACGAGCGGTGGCCATGGCGGGGACTATGGAGCTCGCCCGAGTGTGTGTACAACGCCGTGGTGTGCGTGAAGACATAGCCCTGTAAGGTATTCGGACGATATGTCAACAAGAGGCGAGGGAGGTAACTCCACCCTATTCCAGATTTAGGGTGACCATATAACTTTGTGCCTCTACCAAACACAATCTCTATTGCACCGAGTCGGATTGGTACAGGGCAACCAAACAAATGGACTCGCCCCCCACTTAGCCCGGGCTGTGGTCTGGTCTTAGCTTTTTGGCCGGCGAGCCTTTGGCTACCTACATGCACCGTAGGCGGGGCTTCAATATCAAAGATACCGGACCAATATGAATTCGGAGCCAACGACCCAACAAGCCGATTCGAATCCCAACTAAGGCTCGCGAACGAGCAATTATCGGCCACCAAGGTCTATAGGATGGAACGCGCCAAAGTGCGGCATCAAGGACAGCCGACCCAACATCACGCCGGCTTACGCGAGGCGACTAGGGCGGAGAAACCGCGCTGGCCTCCGTCTGTAGCGCGAGTTGGAGCGCAGCGCCGACCTCGCGTGACAAGAGGTCGCTACCAGTAACCCCCCCGGTGTTATTTCCACTAAAACGACATGTCATCATGATCATTGCAAAGCATCCATGTTTAGCCCACCCTGTGTTGCATTGAACTAAAATAAGTTTATTTTATGTTTAGTTGCTTTGTCGGTCGAAAAAGACGCGAGAGGAATCAGATTAGGAAACTTTTCCCCTTGTCGGAAAACCCTAGTTTCTAAACCCTAGTTTGTCCCTTTTTCTTTTATTCAAAATTTATCAAGAATTTGAGGGTGGTCACAAAAGTGAAAAGGTAGAGTTTTCAAAATAGAGCAAAGTTGGTATTTTGAGTTTTCAAAGTTTAGTTCAAAATTTTGAAGCAATTTTGAATTTTATCAAAACCCTAATTGCCCCCTTTTCTATATTTCAAAATTTAAGCAAAATTTGAGAAAACTTTCAAAAGTTAGTTTGTAGATCTTGTTGAGAGGAACAAAAGTCATGTACAAAGTTTTTCAAGTTGTTACATGATTTTAAAAGTAATTTTGAATTCAAATTTCAAAATTTTGAAGCGCTTTTCAAAAAGTCATATTTAGAGGCAGAATGTGAAAATCTTCCAATTGTGAAAATTGTAGATCTTGAAAATTTAAGGGGAGTTACTTTTTTGGAAAATTTTGAGTTCAGTTCAAATTTTGAGAGTAATTTGCAAAAATTCAGCAAGTTAGGGTTGGGGCTCTGAATCGCATACGGGGGAAACCTCGCCACGCCCATGCCGGCGGGCCGGCCGACGCCCTTGGGTCGTTCTCGCGGATGGCGGCGTCTTCGTGCGTGAGCAGGCTGGCCGACCAGCGAATGCCCGGCCACCTCCTCGTCCTCCTTTGCCTATAAATAGGCGGCGTCGTCGCCGTTTTTCCCCTTTTTCGAAAGCCGCCGCCCGGAACCGGGCCGTCTCACCCCTTGCCGTCGTTCGTCGCCGTCGAACCATCCCTCACCTAGCCAGCTTGCCAACAGCACCGTAACTTCGCCCACGCTTCTTTTGAGTCTAGACCGACTGACCTCTCATCGCGGAGTCGCCCCGCGCCACCCCATCTTCGCCCGCCCGGCCGGATCGCCGCCACCTTCGACCTCGCCCGTCGGCGGCTTCGCTCGGTGAGCTTTAGCTTGCACTTCCTCGCGTTTTCCTTCCCTTTAGATGGTGTAGTCACGGTCGACTCGTCCTTTTTTTCAGCCGTGGCCCCAGCTCGCGGAACATCGTGCCCGAGCCGGCCGTCGTCGCCCGTCGTCGCCATCGATCTAGCTCCCGCTAGCGACCCGTCCAAACCAACTTGCGTTCTAGCATCCTGGTGAGTCCCCGGCCGCCCCTCCTTCTCTCCGTTTTCTTTTTAGCCCAACACCGGCCGGAACGCGACCGCTGGGCCAGCGCGGGTGAGCGCGCGCGCACCGCGCCGGTGAGCACGCGCTGGCCACGCGTGAAACGGTCGTCGGCCGGAACCATTCACACCGGGCCGGCCCAACATGCTGTTCCACGAGGGGCGGTCCGTTTCGCATTCCTTGTGGGCCATGAATGTAATCGGCCATGCATGATAACAGGCCGAATTCAGCCCAGAATCCGTTTTTCTATTTATCAAATGTTTATTCATTTTCTTTATTTTGAATAGTGCCCGATTTTGTAAATTTCATATAAATTCAAATATAGCTTTAAAAATTCTAAAAATTTTTGTGTAGCCTTCCCATAAGTATGTCTATCCATGAAAAATTTGAAACTTGAATTTTGAATACTTTTGACATGATTTAAAAATACAAATTTTAATTGAAAAATGCATCTTCCTTGATTTTTAATAATTATTTTATTTATCCAAAATCATGAAAAATTATTTTGGTACTGTTTTATGACCTGACCTTCTTATACAAAATTTGTGAGCTTGTTTTGAGAAAGTTAAAAATTTTATTATTTTATGACCTATCATTTCATGTGTAAAATAAATGATTTTATGCTTCCTAACTTAGAGTTTTGGGTTGATTTTTGGGTTGTTTTGTGAACCCTAAACCACACCACTTGTTAGATGGTCCTTGAGAACTCCGTAGGCAATGGTGATGATATCTCGTAGAGTAGTTCAACAAGTTGGTTTTGTTAGGTTGCAACTTTATCGTGAAGGAAAGTTGTACTCGAGTTGTTTATCATCTCATGCACCCTCGCACCTCATATTTATATGCATGGCATCATATTAAGCATACATTATTCTTTCGTATAGTGAACGAAGGAGATCGTGAAGTTGTTGATGGGGCCTCGGAAGAAGGCTATCTTGTTGATTCGAGTTAGAATATCGAGATCCGTCGTCCGAGTCGAAGCTACTTCACCGATCAAGGCAAGCCCCGGTTCATTTAAACAGTTCCTTGTGTTTTACAAAGCTTTTTATCACCTTTGCTTTATGCTTTGCATTAGGTGATAGGAGTTGAGTGACAACCTAATTGATGCATTACCATTCCTTGGTTATTTCAATATCTACCTTGATAACCCGCTTTGGTAAAAATGCTTAGAGATGCTTAGCCTTGCTAATTTAGTTAGGCTTTTGAGTCAAATTTGATGAGTCTCTTATGATAGCCCGAAGAGGCTTTTGATGAGAAAGGATGTTATATGATGGAACCATTTGGGATATGGTTTTGAAATTGAGACCGGTCGGGTAATTTGCTTTGAAAATGGAGTCTCAGTGTAGTATTTCCGGCTTGTCGATTAAGGGACTGGCGTGTAGGCCTGTGTAACCGAGACTATGGAACGCAATCTGCTACGCGGGAGGTCGTTGGACCAATGGCACGTCTGTCATGGGTGTTGTCCCATCGCGGTCGACCCTAGTTTCAGGACACATACTCCGGTAAGCTCCGATCTTGGGGGTGTCAAATCGGGAAACGCATACAACCGCGCAGGACCGGGAGTGGAGATGGGGGAGTACGTGTTACCCTCGTGGGTTAAAGTCCCGGATTGGGCGGCGCACGGTACTCTCGGGTGGCGAGGGGGCGGTTCCGTTTTGAGTATCGAGAAAGGGTTGATATATGCAAGCTTAAGTGCTACATATGTCGTGTGTGGAAAGAACTCCCAATTTGGGTTAATCGATTTCGAAATCGCGTACTTCTCGGATATGGAGACTTCGGTTTCCGACTTATATCATAGTTTAATTATGGAGCGTAGAAGAGAAGGAATAAGTCTTTGGAACTTCTACAAGTGTTTGTTATAGTATAAGATCACCTAGAATAGGTGAGATACTAAATTGAGATTAAAACATTGAAAGTAAGGACTCACTATTAGTAAGCTTTTACGCAAAAAGAGTCCTTGATTCTTGCTAAAGCCTTACCTTTGATTCCTAATAGACCAAGCATTCACGAGTCTCCTCCTATTTTCTTTAGTCGGGTAAGACTTGTTGAGTACTCCGTACTTTCGGGGTTTGTTGACTCATGTTGTAGGGACACGGGAGTCATGTGCGCGCGGACCGGGACCGTCTTTGCATGACGGTTCGTCGGGAAGAAAGTGATTATGAGTGAAAGGTGAGACCCGTGGGCGGGGTCTAGTAGTGTCTTTGTGTAATAAACTTTCGCTACTCCTTCTTTATATTGTAAAACTTGTTTTTAAATAAATGGTTGTAAAAGTATTGTAATATAAATCTTCCAATTTTTTTTACTCACGATTTTTGTATGAAAATTGTTGTAATCTTGCAATGACCTTGTAACGGATCACGGTTGGAAAAGTTAATAGTACTTTTCGGATTATGGGTGCACATATGTGACTATTAAAGGTGGATTGAACCGATAATTAGTACACGTGGGCCCTGTAATTTGGAAGGTTACGTTACGCGCCGACCTCCGCGTGATAAGAGGGTCGCGGCCGCGGCGTCGCCCCACGCCGCCCGCGTGACTAGAAAGTCGCCAGGCCGGCGTCACCACCCGTAACCGTCCCGCCTCCCACGAGCCAAGGGCCTCGGCGTAACCCGTTCGTCTCGGCGACTAAAGGTCGGGCGGACGCTGGCCCTCACCCGGTGCTTTCGCCGCGATCCTTCCGCCTCGCATGACTTTGAGTCCGTCAAGTCTTGCTTGGCGCGACACCTTCTTTGACCGCTATAGTAGGCTGACGACCAAACACAATCAAGTGTGTGCGCGACTCGGCGCCATGGCTTCGTGCCGACAACGGCCATCATCACCTCGACGGACATGACTCGACCATCGATTCCACCCCAACCAAATGCCACGGACAAAACGCATTACATTACGCCGGGCCTTGCGAACAAGCTCTCATCCCATCCATCCACATTGCCTCGTCAAAGCTCACCGCTTCCATGATCGGCCGGCGCTTAGCGATGCGTGATAGCGAAGGAGAGCGGGCGACCACGGATGCGCGGCGCGACCTACCGTAGCTTTTTCGATGGGGAGGGGTACTTGACGACACAGGCTATCATTACGAGCCCGTGAGCCAAGATCGACTCGGCGTCTCGCCTCGTCTTGTATAAACACCCATCATCGGGATTCCCGTTTCGACGATAAGTCGGACGAGACGAGGCGGCGGCGACACGAGGCGGCGACAATGCGTACCTCCGCCGACGACCTCCGCGTTCACCGCGACCCGATGCTTTTTACCTCTTCTTTTCACCGTCACCCTTCCCGCGGCACCATGTAAATCCTTGTGACTATAAAAGGATCCGAGGCGTGGGAAAGGCAAGAAATTCAACTTTCGCACAACGAAGCTCGACTTGCACACGCGACGCGGAGAGCTTCACGCACACGCACCACTCACAACTCATTGAGACTTGGGAGTCGGCCTCCCTCTCTCGACCAGCTTGTATTCGCCGCCCGATACGGCGTTTGAGCTCGCCACATAGTGACTTCGTTCGAGACTGGACTGGGGTGCCGATTGCCCCGAACAAAGTATAAATCTTTGTGCCTTGAGCTAGGCCATCGAAGTCCCACACGAGCCATACGACGCATTTGTGTCCGTGGTATATCCGTCATATTCGACTACGACGAAAGATTAAAGTAGCAAACACGCTCTAAAGGACCTGCAAGGCATGGCTTGACTTTTGATACAAATCAAGCCAATTTGCTTCTTGAAATAAATCTTCCAGCTTGTGTACTGGTGCATGGTTTACCATGAGACTTTTTTTCTTTTCTCGTAGTAGAAACCGAGAACGCCGAGTAGTTTTCGTGTGAGGGGCCACACCACACTGTCAAGTCAAACACCCAGGATTCGTGACGAGACGACCGTACCGACAAGACCCGAGCGTACCCACTGGGTCGATGCGACACCTGAACGCGACCGTTCCTCGCCGCCTCCCGAGCGCCAGCGACGTGACTGCCGTATTTCCGGGCAGGCAGGCAGGGTTGCCTGTGTGCCTGTGGCTGGGCCTGGCGCGCGCGCCAACGACGAGTCTGGTGGTGGCTCCTCGCTCTGGCGGCCGGGAAAGCCGCTGCCGGGCTCTGGCGGTCCGGCCGGCCGATTCCTTTCGTGGACTACCGGGCAGGGGCAGGCTCAGCCTGTGGCCTCTGGCTCTGGCCGCCCTGCTACACCAGGGATGCACAGTGCGGGCCGTGCCCTGGCCATCCATGCGTGGCATGCGCAATGTACCGAGGAGAAATAGCCTTAATGTAGGACCCACATAAAAGAGCACCATAACTATTATCTTACTCCACAATGCGTAAGGCAGGAATAAACATTAAAGTGGGACCCGCAATTATTAAAAAAAAGAGCAAGTGATAGCAATGGCTTGTGGTGCTGTTGGTCTGATGGGCGTGGGTGCACAGTACTAGAAGAAGAGAGAGATAATTTTTTATTCGCTAAGGTTGCACCACAGGCTTGTGGTCGATTGGAGAAAGGCTTTAGTTGTTGCCTCACTCCACAATGCTTATGGTGTATTCCTGTACATGCATTAAATGCTTAGTATCACCTTTTTGAGTACACTGTGGATGCCCGGGATCCGATGTCCTGACGCCGTGCGCTCAGCTACGCTGTCCCTACTCTCTGGCAGACACTCTGTACTGTACACGCTGCTGCTGCCAGTGCTGAGTGCTGACTGCCTGATCCATTAGATTCGATCCGGTCGGACCCGCTGCATCTGCCCGTCGCGGCTGCAGCCACCGCGTGTCCGTGCGCAGTCTCGTTCCTGCTCTCGGCCCGGCCGTGCACGCTCCCACAGACGGTCAGCCATCTCAAATGCATGCATGTTGGGGGATGATCGAGCTAGGGTCATCATCATCGCCCAGGAGACGGAGATCCGATCCGATCCGATCCGGGAGATGATGGCCAGCCGCACTGCTCATGAAATCTTTGACGGCTTGGCTGCCTAGCCTCCTGGCCTATAGCTATGACATCTTTGACGGCTTGCCTGCCTAGCTACTCCGTACTCGTTCGTTCCTGCGTGCATTGCTGAGATCTGTGTCATCGGCATCGGCATCTTGCGTTGCTGCCGGACCCGGACGTACCGGAGCAGGGGCAGAGCTGAACAAGGCTGCTGCCATGATTCGCCACGCCGGGGTGGTGCGCCCACGCTACAGGCTACAGCTATACTAGGGTGAGTACTCGTATCGTAGCTGGGGCGGAAGCCATCATGTGCCGGCCGGGATGCCCGCTCGCGCTCAGGTTCAGCTGCCCCTCTCCCTCATGTGCTTCCTGACCTGTCGCTGGCTCGCTGCGGCCTCGACGATTCAAGGCTCGAAACTTGAAACGCGACCGTAGCCAGCGCTGATCGCTCATCGGAGCCTCGGAGCCGGCACGGGCACAGTCGTAGTCGGCCGGTGTGCACGTTTTGGCACATGTAGGACTTATACATACTACATGATATACCCTGCAGCAGCGCGCTCTTGTGCTTGATGCCTTACTGCCCTAGCTAGGTTTTGTTTAATTTCGGAACTAACTACACCAGTACTGTACTGTACGTCTACTAATAATAATCTAATCACCCGCACTAGCAGCTGCAGCTAGCTCACTCCGCGAAGTGCATCGTTGGCTGTGTTGTACTTCACTCCACGCCTCAATTTCTTCAGACTAATCTAGCATGCTTATTATGCATCGAGCGTTGAGACGATAAGTTTACAGGCACAGACGCATAGTAGTTGGTGTTTAGTACGATGTCCGATGGTTGGTTGACCTCACCGCCGCTAATACGGAGTACTCCAAGAACCAACTTGGTAGTACCTGAAACAGAGGAACAAATGATCTCGGGATGGACGATTCGACGCTTTTTAATTTGAGTTCAGTTCCAGGCGTCTTCTTCTCCATGCACTTGTTCAGTCCTTGTTGACCCCGATCCAAGAATCTGGGCTGTGTTGATTCATGTACGGATACCAACGCGCTCCTCAGTTGTTGTTTTCTCTCTCTGACTCATATATACGAGTAGTACGGTTAAAACGGTGGTTGCTCTACTGTGCCAGCCAAGCCATTCGGGCCATTGCCGGAGATGAAGCCGTACGTCAAGTGAGGTGGCCCCTCCGAAAGCACTAGGACGACTCTCTTGTTTATGATACCCTGAATCCTTAATACTCACTCCGACAGGTATTAAAAGTCGTTTAGAACAGTCGTTTAGGACATGACTGTGCATACCAAGCAGTGATTAATTCGGGGTAAGTTTTCCATGTTTGCCCCTATTAAAGGGATGTTTAGGACAGCTCTGCTCCATGTTTTTCAGGCAAACGGTTTTAGCTCCATGCACACAATTCGAGAAAAAAAATGTGGAGTTCTGAGAGCACCTAAAGAGGTGCTCCACAAACTCCAGGTTTTCGTGGAGAAGCTCCACGGTGGAGTTTGGGGAGCAAAGTTTGTGGAGCAGTCCCAAACACCCCTAAATAGAGTGTTGTGTGCATTGTACAAACAAAGACATGTAGCTCAGTTGGTTTGCGCCGGCTCATCCTGATGCTACTGCGGGCACTCGGTTCGAATCCTAGTGGGGCACTTTTCTTTTCCGTTTACTCTATTGGCGGCGCCCTTGGTAGTTACTGGGCAGAGTTACAACAGCCGTGGAAACGAAAGCGTGGGCGGTATGGGCAAGTCATCGAGGCGAGGGGGCAAAACTGTCCGCTAAACCCATCAAGAACCAGAACGACTTCTATTTGTGCCATGAGCAAGATCTCCGAACGACTTCTATTCCGTCCCCGGAGGGAGTAGTCGACTTCTATTCCCATCCCAAGGTGAAAGGTAGCTTAGAGCAAGTATAATGGGTTGAGTCAGCCAGCGAAAAGAGCCCACCACGTCAGCTCAATCAGAGTTAGGAGCGAGAACTGTGGGACAGACGGCTTGTGACTCGCTCATTGAATGCGGCAGATCTAAGACAGAATCGCCCAGTGCTAGCATGTCGTCGGTGATTCTGCTGGCTACTCGTACCTCCCCTTTAATCAAATTGTTTCTACCGCTACCTGTACCTCCCCTTTAATCAAATTGTTTCTACCTGCCTACATGCAATAAATGTAATGACTCTTTTTAGCCAATTTTTACCCAGCTTCATTATACAGATGGACAGCTAGCTAAAACATTAGCCATGCTCTTACAATTCTTTCACTCCAATCGTATTAACCAGATTAATTCATTTATTTACACAAAGTAATTAATGACAAAAGAGTGTAAACGATGTGCTGTCCGTCGCATGTAGATTGGATACATTACAAATGGGCCACATATATATTTTGAATGCGTGGTGTTACAAATTGTATTTCGTTCTATTGAGGGAGAGACTGGCACAACTATGTACCAAAGAGATGGTTATGCGGTCCACGTGCTGCATTGTACATTGCCATTACGTTGCTCATCGTTACATTGTAAATTGGTAGCTGAGTCGTTTGGATACATCGCGATCGTGACTCCAAAATTTGTTGCATCCACACACACACACACACACACACTAGATTTTGAAAACTAAAGTATTTTATAAAACCATAATATTGCTTTAATATTTTAAAAATATTTTGCATACAAACAAGGTCTATGCTTCCTGAAATCTAGCATTACTGATCTCAAATAAAAAAAAAGCTTGTGGTCGTTACGGCAATCCTAGTTTACGGACGCGAAAAAAAAGCAGCCTTTTGCCGTGGTGAATTTGTGACCGCCAACACGACGGCACGCCATATGGATCGATCTTTGCAGCTCAGTTTTCAAGCCAGAAAACGCCATCAAATCTTATCCAAAAATTTGACATTATCTGCGTTATCTTTGACGAAGGACATTTAGCTTTATTTTGGATCAACTGACGGTGTTCCGATCCCCTTTGTCCAGTTTCTCCTAACCTACGACTGGTAGCATGGCACGATCATGACCTGGAACGCTGTTATGGGAATAGTGTAGATCGACCGTATCGAGATCGACAAGGGCAAGAAGCAGAATCTTCCATGCCCTGCAACTTGAAATCTTTGTCGAAATCGTCCTTTCGTGTTTCGCCGTCCATCAACAACTTGGATACAGCCTACAGTGCTAGGAAGGCGACAGCATTGGTCTGTTTTGATTTCTTGCCAATGTTTCATTTCTTGCTTGCCTCGATGTTCCTCCGTTTTGTTTTTATATATTGTGCTTAACCAGATTAGATTTCCACCGAAAGAGAGGGGAAAGAAAATCAGTGCAGAGGGTGTTTAGAAAGGTAGTCTTATAACAAGCCAGAAAGTCTTGGCATGAGAACTAAGCTGGCTCGTTTTTCCACGAGGAATTCCCAAAGATACTTGGTACCAATTCGTTTTTCCACGAGGAATTCCCAAAGATACTGGTACCAATTCAATTCACACCTCATGGACAAAGAGGTTTGTTGTTTTTGTTTACCTGGTCTCAAAAATAAATAAAAAAATAGCAGTCCACCAAACATTGCCAATTTGAAAGCATCCTCCTCTTCCTCACCACCAAAAATCAAAGGTAAGAATCGCCGTCGAGTTGCTAGGAACGAGTATGGCCACGTCCATCGGGCCTCCAGCTCCACTCCACCATTGCTAGCTGTTTGTTGCCGCCAAGCAACTTGTTCAATTGTGTGCGGTGGTGATGAACGGTGATGTGATGTCCCGTGCGTGATGGATGTGGATCGTGTACCTCTTCTCATCATTTTCTGCAAGGCGTCTCGTAGTGTCATGAGGCAAACCAGTCAGCATTCTATTGGCTCGTGATTTTGTCCGGGCTCAATCGAAACAGGTAACAGGTCCTTTTAGCTACCTGAGATGGTATGGTACGCCAACCTTGCTCTTCGGCCGTTAATGTTCCATGTTCTGTTGCTGTGTTTATCTAATCTTGTTTTGCTCCTCGATCTATAAACATCACCTGCAGCTCAGCTAGTAACAGCAGTCAAAGAGTGGCGACGGCAAGGCCGTGCTATCCAAGGTGAAGTACGCAGAGCGATTGGCAGCAGGATGGCAGTTTGGCTGCAGCACAGCATTCTATCCATGATGACACACTGCACAGTCGCAAACAAATCTCGCTCGCAGTGGCCCCTCTGAGCGGGAGATCTTCTCCGTCCTCAAGATCTCTGAGCTCCATTGACAGCGACCTTGCCTTGCTGGTCCTCCTGGACTACAGTACTCTCTCACTGTCACCAGTGCACCTCATTTCCTTCTCCATTTCATTCATAATCGCCCGCCGCCCTCCTCAAATCTTTCTCCATTCAGCCGCTTCTCCTATATAAATAAATGCGTCGTCGCCTCCGCCGTTTGTAGAAAGCCTCCAAGGAAGGTCCAGCCAGCCTTGCCTCCTCACTCACTCATTGCCGCCGCCGGCCGGCCGCATTTGCTTCCTTCCAAGATCGGACGAGCGTCCCAAGAATCAAGATGAAGGAGTACTGGACGGCGCTGGCGTCGCTGATGGGCGCGTTCGCGTTCCTGCAGGGGTGTGGTGCACGCCGTGTTCCCGGCGGAGCTGCGGGCGGCGCTGGCGCGGCTGCTGGGCAGGCTCACGCGCGCCTTCTCCCCTACTGCTACTTCGACGTGACGGAGATGGAAGGGATGAGCACCAACGAGATCTACGACGCCGTGCAGCTCTACCTCAGCAGCACCGCGGCGCCCGCGTCGGGGCGCGCCTCAGCCTGTCGCGCCCGCTCAACGCCTCCACCTTCACCTTCGGGCTCGCCGCCAGCGACCGCGTCGTCGACACCTTCGCCGGGTGCGCCGTCACGTGGGAGCACGTGGTGGCGCCGCGCCAGGGCCAGGGCTTCTCGTGGCGCCCGCTCCCCGAGGAGAAGCGCCGCTTCACGCTCCGCATCCGCCGCGGCGACAGGGACAAGCTCCTCCCGGCGTACCTCGACCACATCATCGCGTCGGCGGCCGACATCAAGCGACGCAGCCAGGACCGGATGCTCTACACCAACGCCCGCGGCGGGGCCATGGACGCGCGCGGCCTGCCGTGGGACCCCGTGCCGTTCAAGCACCCCAGCACGTTCGACACGCTCGCCATGGACCCGGCGAGGAAGGCGGCCATCAAGGCCGACCTCCGGGACTTCGCCGACGGGAGCGCCTTCTACGAGCGCACCGGACGCGCATGGAAGCGCGGATACCTCCTGTACGGTCCGCCGGGCACCGGCAAGTCCAGCATGATCGCGGCCATGGCCAACTTCCTGGGCTACGACGTGTACGACCTGGAGCTGACGGAGGTGAGCAGCAACGCGGAGCTCCGGAAGCTGCTGATGAAGACCACGTCCAAGTCCATCATCGTGATCGAGGACATCGACTGCTCCGTCGACCTCACCAACCGCGCCGCCGCGCCGCCGCCTGCCGAAGCCGAGGCCGCGGCCGAGCATCGACGGCGCGATCGGCGACCAGGACGGGGCCGGCGCCGGGGCCGGGCGGTCCATCACGCTCTCGGGCCTGCTCAACTTCACGGACGGCCTGTGGTCGTGCTGCGGCGCGGAGCGCATCTTCGTCTTCACCACCAACCACGTCGAGAAGCTGGACCCGGCGCTGCTCCGGGCGGGCCGCATGGACATGCACATCTTCATGTCCTACTGCTCGTTCCCGGCGCTCAAGATCCTGCTCAAGAACTACCTCGGCTGCTTCCAGGGCGACGACGAGGAGGAGCTGCTGGAGTACGCCGACACCCTGCGCGGGCTGGAGGAGTGGGTGGACGCCGCGGAGATCACGCCGGCGGACGTGAGCGAGGTGCTGATCAAGAACCGCAGGAGCGGCAAGGCGGAGGCAATGCAGGAGCTGCTGGACGTCCTCAGGTCCCGCGCCGACAAGCGGGGCCGGGGCTTCATCGGCGCCGGCGCGGCCGCGGCTGGCAAGGAGGCCAGCGGCGGCGGCGAGAACGAGGAGGAAGAGGAGGAGGAGGAGAAGCGGGCGCTGGAGAGCCCCAAGGACAAGGAGGCCGGGAAGGAGCAGCAGGCCGGCATTGACAGCGGCGGGGGCGGACAGGACGAGGAGGAGGCGGAGGAGGGCAAGAAACAGGTGTGAGGCCGGCCGTGAGCGATGCGAGGACAGCCGAGGCTGGCTGCTGGAAACAACGAAGAGGGGAAAGCGAGGGGTTCAAAATTTCCCCTGTTTGTTTGGTGGTGGCCAATCTTCACCGGAGAAATCAATGCAAGAAAGGAACTTGCTTGTTGGAGAGCATCTTTTTCTTTATTTGCTTCATTATTCTTTTGTTCATTTTTTTTCTCCCTTTTGATTGATGTCTTTTCTCCTCTAGCTATCTAGGCCTATTGTAATAAGAAAAGCCATTAGTTCTAGTAGCGGGATCATATTATTATTATCATACGAGCTAGCAGTAGTAAGTGAAGTCTACTATGTTTGTGTTGTGTTGTTAATTGTTGTATGTATACTATGGGCAAGGCCGCAAGGGCAGCCAACGACGGTTGCCTGGCATTGTTTCAAGATCAACCGTGCTGATTCTGCACGACAAATTCTTGTCCTTGATCCTCATCTTTTCGTGGTTGTCGTAAGCTTGCCTCTGACTCTGAAAGAAAGGTGGCACAGCGGGGTTGTTTGTTGTGGGTCATCGAGATCAAATCAAACACTGGCTTGGATTAACAGCACAGCAGGCATACAAATGTCCCTTTGTTGTGTTCTTCTTTGGATCCGCTGTCGTATCCAAAGCAGAAGGCTCTCTTTCCAGCTCGACGTCCGCCCGCCGGCAATTCTTGGCTGGGAGGAACTGTCTGCCGCCGTACTGGTCAGCTCTATAATTCTTCTTCCTCTCTGGAATGAGACGATCAGAAAACGACTCTTTTGTACTACTACTCCGTGCTGGTGCTGCCTGCCCGTGCGCCGCTAGCTGTTGCCGTGTCTGTGCTAGCTGTTGCCGCCGTGGCTGTCCTGTGCTGTGTTGCCATTGCAAAGGGTGCACATTTTCGTCTCTACTGGTAGTAGTGTCATAGTGTAGGTTTTGTTTTTCGGTGCTCGTAGCACCTTTAGCACACACTATTAAGCAGAGGTGGCCAAACAGCAGAGCAAAGCTAGGACGGGGGTAGACGACGACGGGCAGGTCTTGGGAGTCAAATACGCCAATGATGGGCAACGACTTGTGTTCCGGCCGGAATGAGAATCAATCTAGGCATGTTTCTCCTGCAACATTCCCTCATATTTTATCAAGTGGAGTACAGTACGTGCTCCTCCCAAACCACTGTAATTCGGGATGGATTTGGTTATTGCCATGTGGGACGTGCCTCTGTCCTCTGGATCCTGTCTGCTGCCAAGATCAGAATCCTAGAGAGAGACGTGGCAAGATCGGGATGAATGTGGAAGCATGTGTACGAGCCATCGATGGATGGATGGATCGGCGTCCTGGTTCTCCCTAATCGCCTTTGCCTTGCCCTCTTGTTTCGCCCAGACGGTCGGACCGGAGGCGAGGGGCCGCAGTCGCACGCGGATTGTGATGGCGCGATCGCGAGCGCGCCGCGCCGCGGCTTTTCCTGCTTCGAGAGGCCGGTCGTGTCGTGTTCCATGTGCCTTGGGATCGCGCTCGCACATGCGTTTCCTGCGTCGAGAGGCCGGCCGTGTTCCATGTTCCATGGGCGCTCGTCCATTTCCGCAGGTTCGGATTCGGAGCACCCCAGCTGAGGTTTGTCCAAAGGCGAAAGGGCGAGGCACGAGGTGGAGTTGACTGGTCGACCTTCATGGTCCCCACTGCCAGCCTGGCACCACGTCACATTGCTCCGTGCCCGCCACCGAGGTGCAGCAGTGCGTCTGCCTGATTGCCGTACTAGTGTAGTACTACAAGTCATCGGTGCAGCAGCAACAGAAGTGCCAGCAAGTGTGATACACATGCGGCGTCTGCATCTGCAGAAGCTCGCTGGCGGATGCTGTTGTTTTCCGTAAGCACGGTGCGAAACAGGGGTGTGTTTAGATCCTAAAATTTAGGTGCAAAAATTGTATATTTGTCATATCGCATAATCGCAAAGACGCGTTTCATTTTGTTAGTGGTAAATATTATCTCACCATGGCGTAATCCAGCTCAAAAGAATCGCCTCATGAATGTACATCTAAACCGCATACAATTAGTTTTTTAATTACCTAAATTTTATAGTAGTGGCGGCGTTTTTGGATCGCATTAAATGTTTCGATGTGATGGGATGTGATGGGAATTTTGGGAACTTTTGGTTTTTTTGGTTGATGTGACTAGGAACTAAAAACACCCGGGCGAAGAATGAGTTCATGCCGGCACGCCATTCACCGGTCACCATGATCCTCGCCACCAGCTCAACGTTCAGTACGAAGAACCAGACTTCACTTGAGAAAGGGCCGGCTGCGTCGAATGTTGCACCGCACTGTGTGTCTGTGCCACCAATCAGGTTTCCCGGCGTGATAGATGCATTGGATCTTTTTATTAAAAAGAATTTGACCTCACAAACTTGGTCGTATCAACGCTTATCAGCCTAGTACCATTCAACAATGTTTTTTTTTTTTCTCATAACAAATCAACATCAATCCTCAGACAGAATTAACCAACCAAAAACAATCCAAAGGATAGCAAGTTAGCAACCTTTTATATATCGGCAAAAAAGCATACCTGGAACGCTCTTCGGCCACGATAGAAAGGAAAGGCCTGCTCCGTCCGATTTTACGTTGTCCAACTCCGCAGACCATGGGCCTTCGACCTTCGGGCCGCAATCATGGGCGTCCTATAGGCCTGTTTTCTTGGTATACAATTCAAAACGGAAAAAGTCCACTTTTAGTCTAGTGTTCCAACAACACGAGGTTTGCCCTGCCTTTTTCTTTGAGAAAATTAGTTTCTTGAGTTGTGCTTAGTTGCTAGGCGCTTTTTCTTTTCAACTTGCCTATTTGGCCTCAATACAAGTTTCATTAAACTTTTTTTGGCCCTTCCATTAGTATCACAAAGCTAACGGTGTTAAAAGCAACACAAGATTACTCTATTACCCTTGGCGCCAATGCATATTACAACAACCCATGTCACACAAGTCTTTCAGGCTCCTTTTCATGCTTGTTCCTAGTCCTCACAGGCCCAGCATAAATGCCTGCCTATACTACTAGCTCCTACTAATCAAAACTCAAATTATGCTTACCTCGTGCCTCGTGCATGCCTATTAGAGCAAGTATTATGATGAGTGACTAGCCGCTCATGTCTACGTGGAGGAGAGAGAAGTGAAGAGAGAGAAGAAAATGGCGTCTCACGACACGCGCCTTCGCGGCGGCGACCAGGCCATGCGTTGCGTGTTGCAATTGGCTCGCATGCAGCTATGCCATAAATAGTAGCGGGCTCGGCAAATGGTTGCCGCCCGGAATTGGCGAAAGAAATTTTACTAAAACTATTAAACTTGCTCTTAAATAAACCTACCTGTCTTTGAATGCCACTTGCCCATATGCCTAATGTCCTATTCCTTTCCAATGCTTTGACTGTACTTGACTCTACTTATCTGGTTATCATATCTCAAGCCTCGTGTCAACTCACTTACCAACAAGACTTCCTACTATCCATCTATCAATATTTGTCTATTTGATCATTGCTTTTAGCATATAAATATATTTTTCCAAATATATATATTTTTTTGAACACTAAAATATAACATATTCAAAAATGTTTTGCAAAAAAAAAAAAAAATTCCAATGGTAAATAATAATAATGATTTTGTTCGGAGTAGTAGATTATATGGACGAAAATACTACTCAATTTTAGATGCATTGAGTTTTTGTATGACATATGGATTTACAAAGTCCAATTAGTTTTGTGTGGGAACTGAATTTACAAATATGAAAACTAGGGCTAAGCCAAACCACAAATATCTCGATCTCAGCTGTACATGCGTGTGTTTTTTTTTTAAAAAGAAATTACATGCGTGCTTGTTGGGCCCGTTATTCCACAACAATTGAAGCAAGTGCAACCACGGGTCGGGAGCTCAAATGCAGGCCCATTATTCCCATGATCGCATGACAAGGAAGCAAGAGCAACCACGGGCCAGGGAGATCAAATGACCCACTATTCCCATTATTCCACCACAAGCAAGGGCAACCACCGTTCCGGGCTAGGATGCTAAGATGCGTAGGCTATTCATAAAAAAAAAAAAAAAAAAATGGAAGACAACAGAAACAAAAAATCTTCCACAAAAAAAGTGGAAGATAGCAACCACAGAAATCTTGTGGAAGATGCGTAGGCAGTCCCTAGTTTTTGCTATTTTTCACAGAATCCTTTCCATGAAAATTCAAAATCAATTTAAACGAGCTCCAAAATTCCCAAACTTTGCATACACCTTGGCTGACGTGTTTAGAAGATCACCCATGATATCACGTCAAAAGATCAAATCTTGAACGATAATTTCAAAATACCCCTTCAAAATGAGGTTTTGCAAGAAACCTCAAAAGGGGATTTTCAGGTGCTCTTTCGGAAATATGCTAAAGGAACCTAGGATCATTCAACGAAGATGAAAACCAGAACACAAAAAAAAAAAAAAAACTTCAAAAAGAAATTGACAAAAAAAAAGGTAGAAAAGACAAGTTTCTGAGTGAGGAACTGAGATATGAGAGTTGGGCTTCAAGCCATGACTTGTAGAGGTTACATCGGTGGGCTCGGCATGATTTGATTGTCTTATATAGTTCTACTCAGCTTCTGCAAGTTAAGTTAAATTTACTCAAAATTGAATTACTCGCTAGGCTGTGTAAAAATTTATATTGTTATTTTTTTGCACTTCGATGTATATATTTTTATAACAAATATTGTAATATTGTAGTTACTTTTTTTTTTATCCGGGTATGACTTATCAAATGTGGATGATTAAGTTTCCTAGAGAAAATCAAGAGGCTACTAAAAATTATCTTGCTCTCCCGTGCAACAATCGGCGGAGGTCTTAGGACAATGATGGGTGCAAGTGGGCCATATAATAGGGTGGTTCCGCTTCGCCACACTATCCCACCGGTTGCACAAAAGTAACTTTCTACGCTTGACCGACTAGGCCAATTCACCAGCCCAACTAAGCCAGTTTGTCTACTACGCTCAAGGTCCACTACCCAACCGCCATGGTCGGTTTAGGACCAGGAGAGAGGTAGATTTCCCTGTTGTTGCCCGGCAAGGTGGCCGCCGAGCCCGCAAAGACGAGAGCCTAGCGATTAGTGGGGAACAGTTGGCTTTGATCTCTAGTCCAACTCAAAACTCTTTTGGATTGGGATTTGGACGAGATTTTTAATAGAAAAACTTAGAGATCACGATCTTTAATTGTTTTTATTGGGATAAGACCACCCCTCTTTATATATATATGAGAGGATCACGTCGATTGAAAGATCCAACACTCAATCGTCAAAAACACAACTACTACCTTGTTTTTACCCTTTCTTCTCATCTACGTCTTCTTGTTCTTCGCGCCGCATAGATGGACGGTGGATCGATGACGGCCGGGGCTCTAGGCGGTCGGGGTTGGTTAAAGCGGATCATAACCGCGCTACAAGCCAACGTCACTACTACATAATGTAACTCCGCGGGCGGTCAAAAATACATTTAGGGGCGGTTTTGTGCTTGCCATGGAGGTAGGGTCACGAAAAATCAAAGAACTTCCGTGGGCGGTTATTTTGCCCGCCACCGTTAATAAAAAAAAAGAAAAATCCAACCTGAAACCTAACGGGCCCGTGAGGGGCCGGAGGGCCCATCCGGCCCGTTAGGGTTTCCGCCACCGCCGCCGCTTGAGGAGGAGGGCCCGGATCCCGCTGGACCTCGGCTGCCCGCTCCTCGCTGGCGCGCCCGGATCCGCACGGAGGAGGCGGGTTGCCGTGGGTGGAGGCGGGATCCATGGCGCTCCCTTCCTCGGCGCGGATCCACGCCGGGAGGGCTGGAGGCCGGGATCCATGGCGCTCCAGTTCTCACACGGATCCATCGCCGGAGGCGCCGCGGATCGCCCGCCGCACGCGCGCCTCGGCCGCCGCCGTCCACGCCTCTCCGCTGGAACGCCGTTGCCGCCGTTCCTCTCCCGCGCCGTCCGGGGGGAGTCGAGGGAGGTGTCGGGAGGTGACGAGTCGGGAGGGAGGAGGGCGGATGGGAGCCGTGGCGGGGAGAGTTGTGAGAGAGTAGGTGGGGAGAGAGTTGTGAGAGTGGGTGAGAGATGGGTCAAAACCCCTAGCTCGCCAATATATATGAGCCCGAGGATGGGTGGATATGGGCTTTTTGGAAGTTGTTTTTGGGCCTCGGGACTTTGGATGATGGACCCTAGTAACCGGTGCGTTTTTTATAAAACCGCCACGGTTAATAGATTTACCGTGGACGGTCATAATAACCGTCACGCAAAATAGAAAATAACCGCCACGGTTAATCATGATATTAACCGTGGCGGTTTCTCAAATGCCCGCCACTCTAAAAAATGAAATCAAATACTACATAAAATCAATCTCGTAGTAGTGGATCCCTCCGGGGTGTGGGGTTTCAGGTCTCAAGAGACGTTCTTTGGTGTGTCTTTTTGTGATCACTCCTCGGGCGCGGAAGAAGTCTCCTCTGGTGACATGTCTTGGCGGTCGTCATCATCATCGAGGCATGCGCTTCCAGTGTGGACATCCCCTAGCACCCGTGTGTAGGTCTCAAGAGACGTTGGCGGTGTGTCTTGCGTTCCCCGGGAGCGTGTCTCCTTTGGTGACATGTCTTGCGATCATGCTCATGGAGGCATGCGGTCTAGTATGGACATCCCCTAGCCGACCGATCCCTAATATTCTTGGCTAGGTGCTATATCGGCGATCTAACTCCTTTATCGAAAGTGTGTGACCTAATTTAAGCGTTAATAGAGGAACAAATGGTTTATCAAACAACATAATACCTAATTAATTTACTTGTCGATTTCCATTTTTTTTTTGCGTTGAAATTCAGGATTGTTGAAATTTGTCCATTAACATGTGAGCCAATATAAAGAACATATTATGCATTAATTAACCTGTCATGATGATTTCCCAAGCCAAAGATAAAAACTTTGTGAACAGCCGTATGCCAAATCGTCATGAATATGTTGCGCTTGGCGATGAGAAGATTTCATTTCAAATATGAGCACAGTAGTCTTTGCGCACCCTCATAATATCGCCAATGAGGTTAATTTGAGCATGGGCTTCAATAGGAGCTCGAATTCTTGGGCTGTTTCTTCAGCTTGGGGAGGCCTACCTAATTGCTATATACTGGGCCGAATACGCTCCCCAAGGTGGAATAACTGACATTGCTTTTGAGGCCCATTTTTAGCACAAAACGACAGTCCACTGTGAACAGAGAACACTGGAATGAAATGATCAAATGGATGTACTGTGTACACACGTTGCGCCTGGCCAGAAATCTTGTCGTACCATTAAGCCGCTCCAATGGCAGCTATTAGATGGGCGTGACGTGGCAAGGAAAAAGTAGGAGAGAGAAAATAGTCACTAACTATACAAATAAATTTGACTATTTCCACGCGAACCCGGGGTTAACACGCTGGTAGGAGCATGTGGCCCAACAATATATTATAATCTTTATTGTTGTCTCTCACCTCCACATCCCCAAACCACGTGAAAGATAGTACTAGCTATTACCATCGGACGCTTTATACGGTGTACCAATCAATTCCGATGGATAAACGATTGACGAGACCGATCGAGGGACCTAACCATCCTCGTGTCGATCACAAGAACCTGGGTTTTCGTACGTAGCACACATCGCTGCCACACATGACACATTCGAGGGTCCCTCGTAACGTGTACAAAGTAACAGTAGCACACTGTTCGACGATTGAAACCGGTGGGATCGGAGCATACCATGCGATGCAATTCTATCGACACATTTACACACATGCAATAATCGAAACGTGCATGGGTCCAGCTGACATGCTGATCGATCGGGGACCACACCTATGAGTAGTAGCTAGCATGCACAGTAGCGATAGATCAAAAGGACCCCTGCATGTACAACTCATGATTTACTCCCTTTGTCTTAGGATAGTCCGTTATAATATTTAAATTTTATTCAAAAGAGTTGTCACTTTGACTTAATTACCAACACCATTCCATCAATCCGTGCTATCGCACTAGTTAGATCTTCCATATGGGCTAACTTTTGAGAAAGCTAAGCAATATAACCTTGTTTAATATGTTTTTAATAAAAAACTTCATTAAGTTAACTTTTCTGAATTCAACATTACACAAATGTCTAAAATTTTCTATGTGTGTGAGAGAGATCATCGTAGCATTGCTAATAATGTTCATTAATTTGATTCAACCGTTGCATATTTTTCCTTCTTTTGTTTTGTGCCCAACCTGCGTCTTTGTAAAATATTTGGACGTGGTGAATTTTAGTAATTGAATTGTGTGTGTATACCAATATTAAAAGATTATTATCTTTTTTAATCAAAGAGCTGGATAATTTAGATGCAAATTTATGGAATTTTGAATTGTAGTTCATAATTCAATTGACCAAGTCATACAAAAATCAAACCTAATTGTTTTAAAGTTCTTCTATTGTACTACATTTGCTCCTCCAATTTCTTCTAAATGGCCATCAATATGAATCTCTTTTATATACTAATACCACTTGAAGATATGCTATATTTTATACAAAAAGTTTTTTTTTACCATGTTAGAGTGTAAGCTACATATATATAAAAATAGAAACACCACTGTTTTAATTTGATTTACCTGTCACGTGCATTCATAGCTTTAGGAGTTGGTAAATCTATTTTTTTTGTTGAATTGATTGATGACAAAGAATATTTTGCAAAATAAGGATTATTTACTTTCCTTAATTAGAGGCTTGTTGAATGGCCAAAATTATGGAATTATTCATATTAAATGTGAAGACCTACTGCCCATTTTTTTAATGGTTGTACATGTTATTGCAGTGTCATGAGATTTTGCACTCTCATTAATTTGATCAACATTGCCCCCAAAAAAAAAAAAAAAATCCAACCTTAACTTCTTTCTCCCTTAGAAATTTAGAAATATAAAATAATGTATAATTTTATATATGTGTGCCAAAACATTAGTGAAAATAGTCAATTTAATGTGTGTGGAAAACAATAAGGAGGAATATCTTTAGTACGCCAAGGTTGCGTAGTAGAGGTTGGGAAGGAAAAAAATCCTGCTCGATCAAGAGCACCATATCACGGGTTTTGTTCACTCACTACTTAAGTTTGGCCCTCATTTTTCCATCGATCAATTTTTGTCACGAAACTCCTATAATATCTATGATACATAAATATGAGTTTTTATTATCAAATAATAATCAAATAAGGAAAATCAAAACAAATTATAACATTATTATTAGTAGTTTACCTTAGAGGTACATGTTGTTATTTACTAAAAGCATGTTTGTACCAAAGAACTGAAACAAAATGTCTTGTGTATCTTGATCTTCTTTATTAATATTAGTTGTCGCCAAAGAAGTTGTTGAGTATTGTATAGCTGTTGTGACTCTAACATTTGCAATGATTTAAACTTGGCCTTCTTTGGTAAGTGTTTCAAGTTTTTCCATACATGTCATTGATAGCTCCATGCATCGATCTTCATCCCCCAATTTTTTTTTCTTATCATTAGCATGTAAATTGGAAGTAATCTAAGGTCACTACAGATAAAAAAATGGTATACCTAATAATGGTCAATAAGGATCATATCGAGAGTGGTTTGTCGTCTAGCACTACCTAGCAAGCTTATATCCCACATTCTAGTGACCCATGCTTTGCTTTGATTTTCCACAATTTCTTTCATGGCCTAATCTTTCTTAAGGTTCCGCTTAACCATTGGCGACTTGTAAAGTAAAAAAGACATAATAATGGTTCATGTAGATTGCAAGAGACATATTATACTGTAAATGGACTAAACAAGACAAACGATACCGTTGGTTGGAGAACGATGCAAAAAATAGACCATTGATTAGTGATGATGGAAACAACCGAATGAAATAAATCAATGGAGATGATGGAAATCACTGGATGAACCGTGTGAATAGATGGATTCCTAATAGGTGGCCTCTTTTTTGCGAGTTCCTTTTTTTGTACCTAGGTTGATGATAAAATATATAATGGGACTCCGGTAGATGTGTATCTCTTCTGTTTTATTGTTGTTGATAGATTGCCTTAGATATCATTTATCCAAAATATTTTGTTGATAGTAAGATTTTTAATTAAATTTTTGTTAATATATTTAGTTCTCGGTTAGATGGATTTGTTGTGTGGACGTAGTAACTAACCATGGACGTAGCACCCTAGATATATTTGTCTATTTTAGATCTATAATATAGTAGTGTTAGAGGCTAACCATGGAGGTGGACCGTGCACGTAACTATATAAACATACTTCGGATGGTTTTTTCGGAACGACTTAGAAATCTGTTTTTCTCCAACAAAAATTAATATATTCATCTATGTTTTTATCTGTAATGGCAGAGGTGGTTAATTTTTCTAGATTTTAAAATAGATCCAATGGTTAGGAGTGGCTGCACACTTTGATTCGATGGTAGGATGTTTTAATTAACGGGAGAGAATTTCTATCATTTATCTTTTTCTAGCGATCTCGTGAGAATTAACGTGGAGACTTAGTTGGAGCCTCCAATCAAATAGAAATAAATAAAAAGTAAGATATACATCTCTATCTCTTTTGTTTGATAGTTTTTTTTTTAATCTTTTCATGGGTAACTAGTGATTTACTCTCTCCGATCCGTTTTTAAAAATAGTTAAGTTATAATATTCATATTTTTATGAAAAATAGTTGTGTCACTCACTTACCAATATATCTCTATCTCTACTTTTGTTAGTTATTTGGTCTTTTTTGTCTTTTATATTTGGTTTCATGAGGGTTTAAAACATCGAGTATTATCGTGTAGAGGGATGGAGTACATGATTCTTGCAACTTGCACTCTACTTAAGTGACAACCTTTTTTTTTTTTTTTTTTTTGCGACATCTCCTATTGTTGCTACAGTGCCGCGCGTAGAAAAGGGAAACGACAACTGCGCGGGAGCTGGCTGCTCCAGTATCCAAAACACTCCTGTTGCGTCAATTTCATGCAAGTTAATAATATCCGTGTAAGGCAAGACCTGGCCCTGCAGCTTGCAAAGGGCAAAGTTGGCGCCAGACTTTTTTCGAACTATTTGGACACGTGCTGTCAGAAGGCGTTTAAGATAAGATCCGACAGACGACGACAATGGCAGGCACCGGCTTTACCTATGGTTCTTTAACCCTATTTGGTATTCCCTCATTTTACCAAATAGAGTTACTCCCCACGGTGAGTGTTTTGTCGGGTGTAGAGAGCAACTACTTTCTCTACGCCTTAAAATGTTTTGTCGCCGCGCTTCCCGAAAAACGATTTAAAAATTATAGATTAAAAAGTATTAATATTTATCATACATAATTAGTATCATTGGAAAGATCTTTAAACCTAGTTTTTTAATAATTTTATTTGAAGATATAAACGTTGCATATTTTTGTACAAATTTTGTCAAAGTTGTGGCCAGACGCGAAATCCGCGCGCGGCTGCACATTTTTGGGGCCGGAGGTACGTACGCCGTGCCGGGGACAGGTCATCATCGTCAAGTACACTCCAATGAGACCACTGCTATTCGAGGTGGTGTGGTTAATGGATTTGTTTTTTTAAGTTTTAGTTTCTTTTAAACAATATTTTAAAAATAACCGCTTAAAAAATATTTGCACGACATATCACTTTTTAATTAAGCCAAATAGGCCCGTCATTGTGCGATTAAATAATCATATCGCGCTTTATGCATTAGCGTGGCAAGATACAAACACGATCTACGACGTTTAGGCGTGCGAAAAAGTTTCGGCTACTGCGTTAAGCGCCAGCGGTTTGTCAGCGCCACCGGGAGTGAAAAAGCGTAACCAATTCCTGAAATTTCAAAAAAAAATCATAACTTTAAAAAGCATGCCGGATGAAGATGATTTTATAGGAAAATCATATGATTTCTCGGCGAGATCTACAACTTTCTAGTTTTTGATTTTTCACGACCCGAAGTTAAATGTGCTCCAAAAAAATTATATAAAAAAGTTCAGCACCATAATAATGGCTGTTTTTGTCGCTTTGAAAATTCATAATTTTTTTTTATATTTTTGTCAAATGAAAACACATCTTATACAAAAATTGTAGCACTCAAAGAGATCTACATGTTTGTAGTTTGGGGAGTTTTTACATTTGATGTTATAATGATGTTCCAAAAAATAACACAAAATATTAGCAACTTAATATGTTGTTGAGGTTTTATACTATTTTTTGACATCTTTTACAACTTTTAAATGTAAAAATTCAAAAACTACCAAGCATCTAGATCTCTTTAAGTACTATAATTTTGGTATAAAAAAGTATCCTCATTTGGCTTAAAACATAAAAAAGAATAATCATATATATGAATAGTGATGAGTTTCGCGGGAAGATGCTATGGAAAATGATTACCTCCATAGAATTCTTGTTAGAGACATAGGGATGAGATATTATTCTGGCAAAAGGAGGATAGCTTTCATGTATCTCTAGGTAATACAGCTTTGAAGGAGAATAATGTTTAGGAATCAAAGGAAATTCCATTGCTGCATGTTCCTATTTATACATATAGATACATAAATAGATGGTATGTATGGCGAAGCGACACTAATAATTAATGGAAATGGAACTCAATGAAAAGCCAAAAATAAGTATTCCCTCCGTCTCCTAAATAAGTGTTGTTTTTGCTTCACAAGAAAACAACTTTGACTAATTTTTATATTTAAAAATATTAATAACTATGCTATATAATTAGCATCATCTAAAAGATATTTGAATCTAGTTTTTAACAAAATATTTAAAGACACAAATGTTGCACATATTTTCTATAAACCTGAATAAACTTGGCACGCGACACCAACGTATGACACTTATTTAGGGACGGGATTATGTCACATGAAGTTTGTTTGAGATGATTTTAGCCTCACGAATATATATGCCGTGGTACTGTAGCAATTGCAGGATACCCCAGGCACCTCACTTGCCAGAGGAATAACTCCAAAGCCCCTTTAGGGGGCCATAGTCCATGACATGCCATACGTGGGGGCCATTCCAGCCCTGGGGGTATTCTGGACTTGTAAAGGCCCCTTGGGCAGCGGTAGAGGCGTGCGACTCTTTGTGGGGGCCTCACAAACTTAGAGGCCTCTCCCGGGCTTTTGGGAGGCCCCACTGGGATGGGCTTCCAACAACATCACGGCTAAGGCCCGACAGGCGTGGTACATTCAATGCTGAACGCTAGGTTCCCAGGGATTCCCTTAGGGCCTAATGTCCGGACCGGGGTTTACCCCAATCTTACCACGGCGTAGTAATGTCTCTAGAATGGACATCGAGCCTGATCCATGCCTCCTCGGTGCACTATTTCAACCCTTCGGTAACCCCTCCATGATGCAGTCATCGCTGCTCAAGACCCTCGGGCTCATTGTCTCAGCAGGGGCATCCTCGGGCGCACCCAGGCACTGGGGGCCTGAAAGAAGGAATGCAGTGAAGAGAGCCAAGCCTCGACATTCGTCGCCGTCGGCACAGTCCTCGACAACGACTACACCTCAGGAGGGCCTCATGAGCCCCTAGATGACCCATGACGAAGGACCTCGACCGCGGCTTAAATCAACGAGAATCAAAGTGTAGAAACCCGGGCAGCCAGGCATTTCCGGCGAGGCAGTTCACCAGCGTACAGGCTGATCACTTTCCTACCATATCGCGCCATAGGAAAAGTCTATAGGGCTTTGGGGCGCCTCGGAAGTCTCATGGCTTAGCAACCAACCCTCTCCTTTACTATAAAGGGACTCGGGAGTAAAATAGGCGGGTCATACCTGACATGCGCTGACTTCACACGATATTGGCCTCAATCACCACCTCACCTCTGGGGCCCCAGGGACACGCTCCTCTCACCAAATTCACACTGCTGAGAGCACTCACAGTTACCCAAGATTACAATCCCTCTTGGGCGTGGGGGCATTCCTCGGCTTTGAACCATTATAAATCTTTGTGTTCTTCTTGCATCACCATCCGAGGAATTTGGGAGTGCACATTTCGTACTGTATTTAGGACCGTGAGTGAGAACAGAACGACATATATATATCAATGATGTGTTAACTGATAAATTTGGAGCGTGGCTACACCAAGCCAAAATGGACCGGTGGCATCAAAAAGGGGGGGCGACCATCATAATGATGTTTCACTACAGATGCTACCGGCAACTTGACTGAATAAAGGCTACGTTCTACCTAAATAATAATGACATAGGCCCCATTAGGTCATGAAGTTATCATTTTTTGGGTTTCCACTTTTTAACAAACCCGATATATTACTTAACAACAAAACACTATTATGTGGACCAAGATTTGCTCTCCTTTACATGGTCAGGCTGTCCTAAAAGGACAACTCGAGATAAACACAATAATATGATTACAAAAGGATTTGAGTCTACTTTTGTAGATTCTAACAATCTGCAAGAATATGAGCTGAAATATTTTGGGTCCTAGAAATTTTGTAGACATTGTAAGCTTTTCCTTCGCCATGTTTCCTCAAAGTATGAGTGTAAAATCTAGCATCCTATCTAGGAGGGACATCATCGCTCGCCCATTTGCATGCATATGGTTCACGCTGCGTTGGAGGTTATCGGCTGCAGGAAAGAAGGCATGAGGGATGTTCATCTTGTTGAGAATAGTTCCTGCAAGAGTAAGAGTTGCGCCTCCTCGTACTGCGGTGGAAGACCGGGCGAGATTCCCTCAATCTCGCTTTTATGTAGACATTGAAATGTTTGTTTGAATCTTACTTTTACAAGAAAGACACCCAGGCACATTTCTACATCCTTATGACTGGCTTCAGTGGGGAGATTGGAAACATCCCCAGTGAACCACGAACTCCTCGGCCGAGCTTGCATGTGTATCTGTAGATGGGTACATGCATGTTCTGGCTTATTGTGTAGATTCGGGTGCCACAATTAGGTAGAGTGAGGTCAGCCGGACTTACGGCCAGGAGTGGAGAGCATGTAGTTTTTTACAGGTAAGTGGGCGGAGTGCAATCATCTTGTGTTACTGCATTTCTGATTCATCTCACCTTTGTAACATGCATATACTTGCATTGACAACATGGTGGACTTACCCAAAACAATCCAAGAGATTTTATTGACCAAAAGTTTTGTCATTCCTAGCCTTCAGGATATACTAGAGGTGGTGATAAGGGTGTTCTTCGGAGGGTCCATCTATGGTAGTGGTGTTAATCATGCGCTTGACAATGTTACGTTTCCATCATCGCCATCATGGAAGATTAGAAAGCATATAGGAGGGTTTGAAATAAACCAAACTACGAAGCAAATTGCATTCAAAGAAAGAGATCTCTATCATTTTAAAGGAAATTACGAGGTTGAACATGGTTGCTTATGTGTGAAGAATATTTTACTGCTCTCGCACCCTACCCAATAGCCAGCTTCTTGTTAATCTCTAGAAGAACTTTCAGGTTTGGTGGGCAGTTTTTAATTTCCATACTAGAGCTATGATGTCCTTGACCGGGATTGCTGCTTTTTGTTCCTTGAGCTGGCGGTTGGGATGGTGTTCCCTGCATTAAGAAAGGCCAAACCTATTTTGCGGGAACAAAGGCACCGCTTAAGGGCTGGGTTTCCCAAATTAACATATCATCACTAGTAGAGGTGTTACTAATAATATTGTGCTTTGATCGAGAGAACTTCATTCTTTGGAAAGGGATTGATTTCGGAGGTTGGTTTGCTACGTGCAAAAAGGTGAAGTCTTGACCCAGATTAGTAGTATTGAGTTTGGCGAGGTGAGTGGATTGTTTCCCAGGATATCACACTAAAGTGTTCAGGATGTTGGAACATGCCATGAATTTGGACTCTTGTGTTTGATTGCAAAATATCCTTAACTTTTACCAAACTAGATGACCAAAAGATAGATTTTGGACAGTCAAAGAGAGCAATTAAGGAAAGCATTGGATTTAGGAGACTAGGGTAGAAAATCATCCTTGGCATTTGCTATTCTCAGGCATTTAAGATAAGGCTTTTCATTATAGCAGGCTGATGCAAAACCAGCCATGGCCAAACCGGCCACTTGTGCTTGAAGGGAGGAAGAAGAGAGAGAGAATGGCATGCGGGGGAGGGGAAAAGAGAGTCGAGAGGAAGGAGGAGAAGAAGGAGCCGTCGTTTCCACACTCCCTGTAAAATCATTGAGAAATTGCCTACTCCTCTCCATGGATTCACTTTTCTTCTTTGCTCTTCTGCTGTGTGACGGCTGCTGCTACTCGTCTGCTTAGCGCTTCGGTCGAGCAAGTGACATTTTTCTTCCTACTTTAGCGCGATGCTCGGATAAATGCAAATGGGCGTGGGCGCATGCGTATGGATGTGAATGTGAATATGGGCGTGAATATCGAAGTAAGTAGTATATTTGCGGGTATTGAAAGCCTCCCGTGTAGGGAGGTTACGCCAAAAATTTCAAATTAATCTTGTCGTTAACACCCGGTTTGGTCAATGGAACTCGGCCCCAAAAGTAATTGCAAATCGAACTCTCACTTGAAGAAGTGAAAAGGCGATCGACAAAGCCCGGCCCGGCATGAGGCTCAGGGGAGACTGGCAATGGGTTAAATCAAATTAATTAGGCACGTGGAAGCAACTTAAATAAGTCCATCATCCTTGTCTAAGGTGGGTTTTGATAGGCGCCACGATAAACAAGCACGTCCTTTGCCATGCGATCCGATGCTATACCTACTCGCGTGGCTATGACCAATCAGGGGACCGAAGGGAGCGGATGTCATTAGGGCATCCAAGCTTTTAACCGAGAAGATGGCGGAGAAGAAGGAACTCAATACTTATATTTGGATAATAGTGAGGCTTCATGTAGGATGAAGGCCAGGAAATTTCGGAGATCTGGCCGGCAGTTATTGGAAATAAACTGTCGGTTTAGCATAGCTCTAAACAACTACATGCATAATCTCTTATTCTTACATGCGAGGCCGTCCAGCCCTATAAATATAAGGGGTACCGGCATTGTAATAGATCTACCAAATCAATACAACAAACCCGGCTCGTGCACTTGGCTCAGAAGCCACCCGCCGAGGAATCGATGCGTGTGTCGTCGAATCTGCTGCGAGGATTCATCGACAGGTAAACCAGAAGCAACCTTTGCACCATGTCTATTTCGCCGTCGGTGATTTGAATTATTACGAGGAAGTCTTGTTCACGCTTAGTATAGGCGGATTTAAGCTTCTCGGGGGCAAAGAGGGTTCTTTTGTCGATCACATGAGCCATCAGGCTAAGGAATCTAGCTAAGAGCTGATTATCGGCTTCATTAGATTTTGGCAAGATCTAATGAATTCATTAAATTCACGTGTTTTGTGCTTTTTATTATTATTTAATTATGCACACACTTTTTTGCCCCAATTTAGGTGAAAGGTCGGCTTTATCTTATTATGGATCTAGATTGATCTTAGTGCTTTCATTGTTTCGCTCTTCTGCGTATACTAGATCTATCATTTTATCATAATAGAGCCTAGATCCAATCTAAAGATTTATGCGACATTTGTGGGTTAGTATCGTTTAGATCCTTGGCAGGGACTATATCGCTCCAGGTGGATATAGATCTTTGGGATTACTTCTAGAGCTAGTCATCGGTGGACTAGAGACAGGTTTATCACGATGGGTTTTTACGTATGAGTTCCTTCTTGGCAGATTTTAGATTAAAGCCAGCTTGATTGCTCTTTCATAATGGGCCATCTAATGACAATTTATAATTTACCTTGCTGCTTTATCATGTTGTCAATAGTCGATCTACAGCAGAGCTTTCACACGATAACTTTATCATGATGATGAATTTTACTTGTTCAAACATATCTATTTGATCATTAAACATTACTACATTGCATCTTTGCATACTTCACCATTTCGCTGACATGAAGCGGAACTCTCATAGCTTATATGCTTTTATATCTGACCTTGGAGCCACTTGCGGGCATCTTGGTACCCGGGCATGTTCTGATCTCACGTTTACACCTTGTCCAATTAACGAGGTCCAAGATGCAGTTGGCACGCCTCAAGACACTTAGGCCGATCCCGAGGTAGCTATTAGGCTTCTTCGGTGTGTGCCTGAGGGATTTTTTGTGCCTACACACACTTCCAGCACTTTCAGGTGGGACTCACTCAAGATCAAAACAGTACTGACAACATCGACAATGTCATCGGCTCCGGATGGGTGACCTGCCTCCCGGCAGAGGCCATGGTGCGAGAGATATATTAGGCTTTCTCGCTTAAGAAAGTGCATGTCATGCCTCAAGCACAGCAGGTACAATCATCAGGAGAGCAGTCAGCACCAAAGATAGTAGTGCAGGTGATAAGGAATATGCTCCAACATGGTTTTGAAGAGGGGGCAGGAAGATGAGAGAAGAACAGCCGCTGAAATTGGGATGAAGGGTGTTGCATTGGAGAGCAATGACTAATCACAACACGGTGTTCTTCAATACTTTTCAGCATTATGAAGAAGCGACTTTGGACTTGGGTTTGATCACGGCACTTTTGCGGAATGCGGCCAGTGACTTACGGGACTACATATGCACGAGTCACCACCACCAAGGAAAGGAGCCACAAATCCACTTTGGAGGGAGAACAAAAGAACTTTTGAGAAAGAAAGAAAGAAAAATTTCAGAGGCAAAACCAAGACACATGGAAGCGTGGGGGTGCACTGCTCGACGCCACAACACCCTACTCAATAAGCTGTGGAAAAATTGGTTCTGAGAGAAATCCCTTTGTACAGTTATCGAGTTCACTTGACTACTCTACTATTCGTATATCTAGAATCTGGATATAGGCAGGGCGATCAGGTTTCAATCTCATGGGACCATAAGATTAAATGTGGGATATACTCGCTGAGGATGGCGATAAATCCTTTCTTAATTTGGGATTAAGCCCAGAAATCGGTCCTATGTATCAGATGCCCCTATCATTTGGTACACAGCAAGTTGACTCCTTCAGGATTGAAGCCTCCAGGCTTGATAAGTTCTGGACAAGATGACACCTTTACTAGAACACATGGTCGATTGTCGTTTAGTTAGGAGAGCTTGCCAAATCATGAAGCATGGAGGATCGCTTCTTCCCACATCATCCAGGGGCCGGCTTTCACGGTTTCCCGTTCTTGGAAATGGCCTTCCCTATTCTCGGAACATAATTACGAGCTAGAAGACAAATTCCATTTCATACTCACGGTGGTTCCAGCGAAAAACTGTTGATCGATGGGGTTGACCACCCGAAATATAATGAGACACACAGAGTTCTTGCTTGGCGAGGTTCAGGAAGAAGCAAAGAAATTCACTTACTATTCTTTGGAACTTGCCGGTTTCCTCGATTCCAAATTTGTCACGTGGCATCTCAGATCATGGCGGGGAAAGCGGCATGGGTTTGCGACTAGGACAACTCTCAAGGCGCTTCACTCATAGCCGATGGGAACCGGGCATCAAAAGAAAGACACCCGTTTACGTTTACAGAAAGGGCAAAGCGTGTCTTGCTCGGGCATACCACCCACTTCTGGAAGGGAGAAGGCCGAAGATGAAGGCCCGCAGCGAGGACACTAGGCTGCCGAGGTCGCTTGGGGCAAGGGCACATCGGGTTAACCCGGTATTTGGATAAGCAGCTCAAGGGGGCATATGACCCGACGCTTTCGGGAGGCTCTTTGAGTTTAGTCAAGGAAGGGCGTATCAAAGGTACAAGAAGTCTATGAGGCGTCAGGAGGTAGGTCAAAGGCTTGGCATGCGGCTTCCATGGTAGATCACTACAACATCAACGGCCCAGATCTTCAACGGTCCGGAGGAGGGCTACTCTGGCCGAAGTGCTCCCTCAGAAGTTCAATAACAACATGAAGGTGGATAGAAGCCCGCTTCCCGAGCGGGCATGATTGCTTTGATACATGCATGGTTTACCCGGTGATCCAAAGGGGCAAGGGCCTAATGAAAGTCTTACGAGGCAAGCAAGTGGTTCCCGATTGACCTAGTCGGCAAAAATCACTCGATATAAGGCTCGGGGCGTCGTGTTCGGTTTCAAATGGCCGAGCAGGAGAAGGAGACTTCAAACCAAAGTGACATCTAGCATACTAGCGAACAAATGGCAAAGGCAAAACAATATCGTGGTAAGTCCGGCCGGCCTACGAGGAAGCAGCCGAGAGGTATAGGAGGGAGATGTATCCCTTGGAGCAAAGTGATACATATGAAAGAAGCGGGGAAGGGTCTCATGGGACGTAACAACTTTTAGGCATTCTAATGGCTGGAATGAAGGCTTGAGGCTGCTAGGAATAAGCATCTGAATGCAGGTACCATGGGTGCAGAACCGGGCATGGGTCAAGCTGCCGTCCCATTCAAGAGAAAAGGCTGGGGAGACACTGCACGAGGATGTCGGGCGCTTAAAATGACAAACCTCCGTCGGTAAAAGAATAGAGTCAAACAGGCTGATCATTGAGGATTAAATGACTGGACTCTCCTCAAAGGTATGTGTGGCAAAAAGAATGAGTGGTGCCCTCTGGTCTAGGAAGAGCCGAGAAGAGAAAGGAGTCCAGCACCGAAATAGGGAGCTTAAGGAAGCATCGGCCAAGCGCCAGCCGGGGCTAACCCCGAGAAGAAAACTTCAGGGGAAGCAGGTCATTCGGCGGAGGTATTCGGCAGTGGACGGATGGCAGCAGCATGGTTTCTTTATCCAATAAAATTTACAGGCTTCCTCTGGAACAAGATTCTTTGTGGATCCAGAGAAGGAAGATACTTATTCAGACGATGATGCCTTTCGATCTCGGCGAGGATGATGGCACAATTAACCCTATCAAGGCATGGCGGAGCCATTGTAAGCGGGGAACATAATCATCGACCTCTACTTAAAGGGGTACCTCAACGAGGAAACCTAGGCTCATATGTTTGTATGGAGGCACTTCCATAACACTGCGCCGCACAACATTCAAAAGCTAAGGATGATAATTGCAGGGATCTACTAGAGACGGACAGTGAACTAAGAGACTTTGCTAGCAAGTTTACAGGATACCCATGGAGCTGTTTGTGGTAGAATTTGTGTCCGGGTCAAAAAACTTTGATCACTACACTTTAAGATAGTGAAGAACCTCTGACTTGCTTGCTTCTTGGGAGAGATTGGGATCCATGCTGCTAATTGTTGTGTTCCATCACATGCATCAATTCTCATCCGGTGGAGTAAGGTGGTCAGAATAGTTCAGCCAGGATGATTACCGAGTCATTGTTTCCAGCGATATGATGGTGTCGAATGTTTCTCGGGAAAGGAATTAAAAGAGGTCACCATCACCCGAAGGATCAGCGGCCGATCCAGCAGGTCGGCATTCATGATGGTTTTTAATGGAAACCCAATTGATGGTAACAAAGGAAAGCTTAGTCATGGTTTTTAAGTCGACCAAAATAAATTGGAAGAGAACCAGCCCAGCAATAGTACGACAAACCAAGACTTTCGACTTACATCGATTACCCCAAATAGATCCAAGAGTTTAGAAAATTGATAAATCTCCTCAAAGATGCAGGGGTGAACACGTGCGGCTATGCAGCATAGTTGACTGAACTTTGTTGCAGGCGCAGAAGAATTGCCTACCAGCGGTCACTACTCTGGGAATTGTCCATCAGCTCAGGGCTCCAACCCCTTCT
>JADLZK010012726.1:0-102156 GCA_015847255.1 Hyparrhenia diplandra
ATCACAAATATTAATGTTTTTATACTTATTTTAATTAAAGTTATATATCGAGAAAGCAAAAAATAACAGTTTGGGGATGGAGAGAGTATGTGGCCGAGATAGGGTTATACTCTCTCTGTTTTAACTACTATTAAGTGTTACATTTGGCTCTGGTGCACCGACCAAAGGAGATGATTTGTACAACTAGAAGCACTTCACTTGCATGCAGATCACGGGAGTGTATTTCTAACTTTTCTCAAAAGGCAAATATTTCTCCACGGCTCTCTATGCTCACAGAAACGCACTGTTCTGCACGGTTCTTTTCACAGAACGCATAGTTCTGCTCTGAGTTTAAATTTATGGAAGCATCGAGGCGCATTGTTCTGCACGGCTCTCTCACAAAACGCTCAGACCAAAACACGACATGTATAATATATTTCTAGCTTTTTCTCAAAAGCAAATAAGGAGGGAGTGTATTTCTAACTTTTTTCAAAAAAAAGCAAACACGACACTGAATAAAAAAGGGGGAGTCTGAAGATAAGAAGGTTTTCGTTCCGGAAAAAGGAAAAACACAGTACTAGCTTTTTTTAGTCAGACTTAGTGTACCTAACGTAAAAAGATTAGAGTAGATTTTTTTTTCTCTGACCGAATGGCGAGAATCATTAGACGTTGCAACCGCAACCACAATCACAAAATCCAGAGCTTGCATTGTGCGCTTACCGAACTAAGCTAATCCGATCCGCCGAGAACCTAAAGGACTTTCTAAAGGTCACTAGTGTATTGCTCCATACAGTAGATTGCCACGAGTCCACGATTTCTACGGTTTTCTTTTCGTTCGGTTTGCATAATCTCCGACCGGACCTTAACAATGTGATTGTCAACTTATTTTTCTTCACTGGGATCAATCAATCATTAAGCCCAGCATCACGCATCCGGAAATCATACATGGAGGCACAAACAAGAATTTTAGACTTCTCGTGATGTATGTTTTGTTTTGATGTTTTAGCATTCAAAAATTTAGTATAAACTTAATTTTCCTATCAAATTCTTATTGGTGAGACTTTTGTGTTTATGACTAGTGGTAGTGTTCTATTACTACTTGAAAACACCAGAAGAATCCCACCATTTTCATAGTAAAGAGGGCCGGTCAAAGAGATTCAGCACCCCGTAAATTTAGTATAATCACATATGTTTTATTTTGTTGGTGGAACTTTAGCAAATCAAATTAGTAATCGTTGCAGTTGCTCCTATAATTCTACATTGGAATAATTGATGGTTTAATTAGATTATTCTTCTCTGGACAACGAGACACGTGGTGCCTCAAGAATGTCGGAATCTAACGGCTTAGTGGTGCTAATAGTGACGTAGGATATGTGCTATTGTCACATGCTCCCTCTATCCAAGAAAGAATGTAATTATGGATCCGACGGGTTTGGTTTCGGGTTTCAATTGTCACCCGAATCGGTGTTGAAGGAGTTTTCGGATTTTGAGTTCGAGTTTCGTGTTCTGATTCAAATCCGCCCGTTGCCATCCTCTGGCCATATATCGGCCCGTGCGGGGGCCTTGGGCGTTTATCTTTGGTTCGCCACACGACAACCATTCCTGTTGGTTTCTATGAAACCGTGCATGTACTGCATAGCACGGCGCTTTGATCATATTTGCGTACATCATACATATCGAAGCTGCATGGCGCTTTCAGATTTGTGCGCAAGGTCGGTCAGCGACTCCACGCCTTACACGACCATGGCCTAACATCATCAGTCACCACTGTCCACGACCCACTATATATACGCGTGACTCGTCAGAGATTTATCCATAGTTCAAAGCAAGCATCAGAAGAAGAGCATCAACCTAGCCAGCTGATGCATCCTCTTCCTCGATCTCCTACTACACTCTGCCAGACAGCAGCAGGTACGGTGCAACGGAACTAAAGCAAATTAAGACACAGGCCATCTTCCATACCCATGGAAATGGCCGCGGCGGCGAAAGGGGCCTGCTAGTGCCCCGGAGTGGCGGGTGACGGTGCCGGAGGGCGCGTCGGTGGCGGTGGAGCACGAGGCCTGCCGTGCCGCGCGGGCGTGGGCGTGGCTGGTCTCGTGCGTGCTCACGCTCAGGGACAGGGCGCTCGGGTTCGGCAGGCGTGTCTGGAGGATCGGCGCCGACGACCCCAGGAGGGCGGTGCACGGCCTCAAGGTCGGCCTCGCCGCCCCTCACGCTGGTCTCCGTGTTCTACTACTCCAGGCCCCTCTACAACGGCGTCGGCGGCGCGCCGGCCATGGGCTGTCCTCACCGTCGTCGTCGTCTTCGAGTACACTGTCGGTAAGTTGATCAGTTGCATCCCATGCCATGCACGGAATATTGTTTGCAAGCTAACGAATTGGTGGCTACTGGCTACATTTATGCAGGTGGCTGTGTGTACAAGGGGTTGAACCGAGCCTTGGCCACCGCCAGTGCCGGTGTGATCGCGCTTGGCGTGCATTGGATCGCCAGCAAGTCTGATGACGAGTTCCAGCCGTTCATCAGAAGTGGTTCAGTTTTTGTGCTTGGTACGTACCAAATTAAGCGCGCAGTGTATAAATTGTGAAGTGTTCGTTGTTGCACGTATGGGATCGAGTAACTAACATATATAGCTGCGAAACACTCACAGCTGCGATGGCGACGTTCTCGCGCTTCATCCCGACGGTGAAGGCGCGGTTCGACTACGGCGTCACCATATTCATCCTGACCTACAGCCTGGTGGCGGTGTCGGGCTACCGCGTGGACGCGCCCGTGGTGATGGCGCAGCAGCGGGTGTGCACCATCGCCATCGGCGTCTCCATGTGCGTCGCCATCTGCGCGCTCATCTGCCCCGTGTGGGCCGGCCAGGAGCTGCACCGCGCCACCGTGCGCAACATGGACAGGCTCGCGGACGCCGTCGAGGCCTGCGTCGAGGGCTACTTCGCCGTCGCCGCCGCCGGGGAGGAGGAGGCGAAGAAGGCGGCGGCGGAGGGGTACAAGTGCGTGCTCAACTCCAAGGCGTCCGAGGACTCGCAGGCCAACCTGGCGCGGTGGGAGCCCGCGCACGGAAGGTTCTCCTTCCGCCACCCGTACGGCCAGTACAGGAACGTCGGCGCCGCCATGCGCCACTGCGCCTACTGCGTGGAGGCCCTGCGCGGCTGCATCCGCTCGGTGGAGATCCAGGCGGCGGCGGCGCCCTGTCACGCTAGGCGGCACCTGACCGACGCGTGCACGCGGGTGGCGGCGCGGTGCGCGACGGCGCTCAGGGCGGCGTCGAGCTCCGTCGACACGATGACGACGTCGCGGGACCTGGACTTTGCCGTGGTGGAGATGAACGCCGCCGTGGAGGAGCTGCAGGCCGACCTCAGGGCGCTCCCGTCCAGGCTGCTGCTTGCCGAGGCAACGACGCCGATGGTAGGCGCCGCGCAGCTGTTCACGATCACCTCCCTGCTGATAGAGGGTGTCTGTGAGGATCGAGGGCGTCGTGGACGCCGTCGACACGCTGGCGATCCTCGCCAACTTCGAGTCAGCAGGTGACGAAAACGAAAAGCCCGTAAAGCCCGCGAAAACGTGATCAAAGAGTCGGAAGGGAAGAATGGGACGAATTGAAGACACTTGAGCAGGCCTAATCGGATTGCGTTGCGAGCAGCAGAATTCAGTTCACCACCGGTAAATGAAGATGACGATGAGTCGAGCCCCCACTGGCCCGATCTGATGGGGTTTAGGGTTTCTCTTCCGTGATTGATCGATCGAGTCCTACACCCTTGGAAGCAATCCTCATGCATGTTTCCAATGCATTCAAAGTTCAAATGGAACCTAACACACATGAAGTCTGATTGAGAGTAGTATGGTGCACTCATCCATCACGATTTCAGGGGTGATGAGATCATCATTTCTCATTCCTTTTAGCTTGCTTGTTTGTAAAGGATAAAGTGATGGTAGATCTACACATTTCTTATAAGATTGCTTTGTCAACAACCTAATCCTCAAAAACCTAACATGGTGTAAAAAGGCTGCTTATTTGCATTGGGGATTGGGCAATGGGAAATGCTTGATAATTTTCTTAAAGCTCTGGTGCACCGATCGAGCACACCGGCCGCCATGAATAATGCCCCCCCAAATTAACGCTCTCTTGATATTATAAAATGTAATCGTGAAGTCAGCACGTAAGCCTAGTGTGACTTCATGTTCTTCACAACACAATGTAAAAGGAAAAACCTTGCAGAGTCGGATCTTTTCATCCCATAATTTATCAAGATTTGAGAGCTCCTTATCATAAATAAACTAGATATGAAAGCTTACCAGATTCTTGGTATGCTTTTTTTTAAATCGTTAAGCGTTATTACGGCGGTGCGAAGCACTAGAACTCTACACCGACGAATCAATTCTTACCTGAAAAGATTGTAAAGACCCTGAAACCGACTTCATTGGTAGATGACGTTGTTCTTATGGTCACGATGACAGGACGCACACCTGAAAATCATAGGGACCCCGACCTCATCACCACCCCACCCCACCCCACCCCCATGTTTGGTCTCACGGAGACGGGAGGATGACAAAAATTGTTTGGTCGGACGACAAACGAATGAAAGTGGAGCCGCCAAACTCTCTTGTGCTTAACATAATAGAGAGGTTGTTCGCTGACTGGCACATGGCACATTGTGTAGTGTCAAGTTTGATTAGCTTGATATGGCACATGGTGGACGACGCCTTCATAAACTCCCTTTTGATACGTGCCCTCGTTAGCTCGTTAAATTTTAAGGTCATGAGATTGAGAGATGGAGACACACAAGAAATAACCTCGGCAAATTATTATTAAATTTTCGATGCGACATGAGAGCAATAAAATTGAGGAGTCGGAAGTGGACAATGGACAATTATGTTCCCACTTTTTTTGTGTGTTGGAGTGAAATTTAGAATCTTTTGTTGAAAGGTAAAAAATGAAACTATCCATCCATGTTTATTAAGGCAGTTTGACGAGGCGTGACGAGCCACCCTTTTGAATCGACCAGGTGACATCTAAATGAGTACGGAAAAAATTTAAAAGAAAAGAAAAGAAAACTAAGAAAGCCCAAGCCTAGAGACCACCGAGCACCCCATTAAGTTATAACCTGCTGCTTGTTTCAAAAAAAAAAAAAAAGTTATAACCTGCCGCCTCTCGCCCCTCTCGCCCCCTCTCGCTCTCCGACGAGGCAACAACTGGTGGGCCGCCGCCGCCGCCGCCGCCGATGCTGCTCTATCAGGTGCCGCCTCTCTCTCTCTCTCTGCCCCCTCCGTTGACATTTGCAGCCGGCACCTCTCCTCCGGTCCTACCCGCCGCTTCCCCTCCCCTTCTTCCATGCGGCCCCTTGCAGATCTCTCTCCACTCTATGCAGATCGAGAGCTGTTGTGGCCTGCTGCTGCCCCTCTCACATCGCCAATTCTGCAGTTGGCCGGTGAGGAAGCTGCCATGGCCATGGGAGCCGATGGTGCGGAGATGGGATTTTGGTCGTGGCGATGGGGACGCCTAGGCGACGACTTGAAAACCATAATATCATACATGGGATCCCATCATACATATATCAAACATATACTCATTTTTTTTTCTCATATAATTGGGTATTCCTGGGAATACCAGGAATGCCCATGCATCCAGCTGGATGCGCCCATGCTAGACATAGTGTATATCTAAGTGCACATCAAAAATATAAATCGTCTTATAATTTATAATGGAGGGAGTATTTTGAATTAGGCCGCTGATAAGTGTGAGGATCATCTTTGTTGTGCAGGATAATGCTTTGGTTCATCTGGCGTTGCATGCGCTGTATGGTGTCGAATCATCGTTAGATGAGATCGAGGAGCTTTCAGCTCTGTTCTCCTCAAATCCAGCTGATAGGACTTCAAACCGCATCACAAATGTGTGGTTACGTTCCTCGAGCACCACATCCGTTGGGAGTATTCTCAAATCTTTACGCTCTTCAGGTCTTGCGGTCTTCTTCCTTCACAAGTTTGTGCACTATTACCTTTTCCAAAGTCGAGAAACGAATTGTGCAAGTAGAGAAGTTCATGAAGATGAAAATTCTGATGATAAAGACACTGAGCAGCATCAGCCTTACAGTCTAGTAAACCAAGCATTTGCAGCAGCAGTTAATAAGGTCCTCGAAGGCTATTTCTGTTCCTTGAATACTTTACCAGAATCAATTAGGCTTAGGCGTTCAGAGGGCCAATCTGGCATACCTTCCAAGATTTCAGATGGAATGAGTTGTAATTCCACTTCAGAAGCCACTCTTCTGGAAATTTATCTACACACTGAGGAGCTAAGAAGGCATATTAAATCTCTTGGAAATATTTGTTTCCCTAAGTTTGCAGGTGTTACATTGTGCCAGGAGGGTTTGAATACTGATGCAAATGTGGAGTTTGAGAATTTCCCACGGGGAACCGATTTGCTTTCCTATTTGTATGTCCATCTTCGTGTAAGACATCATCTTACGATTGAGGTTTTGAACACTTTATTTATCTAATCATCTAACTTCCAAAGGAAATTCCTAACTCTGTGCTACTGTATGAGTTATACACTTCCTAATGTCTTGTATTCACATGTATTTGTAAAAATGTCTTAGATCTACACATGTTAATTAATATATTTCCCTTGGAGTGTACATTCATACTGTATGCATGTAGGTTCAGTTACTAGACGCATTGTGTTAAAAAAAAATGTAACCATATAGTCAGGTAGACCTGATTGGCCTGAGTTTTTCTTACTCTGAAGGGCACTCAAGCTCCTATTGCATATGCCCAAAGTGGAGCAGGGTTTTTCAAAGGGAATCTACTGAGTGCCTACTTTTATTACTCTGAAGTGCCCCAAGCTCTTATCATTTTGTGATGGTTGGCAAATATATTAGTAGCTATCTCTTTCATTTATAATAAGCAAGGAAATACGTTCGATGCTTGTTAGATAGCTCCTCAAAAATTCGTCATTACAATGAAACTAGATTTGACAGTGCTAGCATAATACATCTCCTTCCTTGGGTGTGACACTCCTCCCCAAGATCATACTTTTTGTTGGGTTCTGTATAGTTGTATGTCTGATGTCATCATGCCTTCCTACAAATATGCAATTTCTTAGTTGCTTTCTGCCAAATTGAGTGATTTTTTGTGTGTACTTGATGGCCACAAATTTTCCCTTCTTTGCCACAAATATCTTATTGTGATATGTCTTGTTTTTCTTGTACCTATAACATACTACTAGGTAAGATGTTGAATGGATTTTTTCCTCATTTTATTTCACCTGAATTTTTAGGATGCTGATCCAGTTCACTATGGTCTTCTTAAGTATCTTTTCATTCGTTCCTGTGAGCCATACTTTAACTTCATTAAGTCATGGATTTACCGAGCTTCTGTTGATGACCCATATGAGGAATTTCTCATTACACAAACTGAAAATAAGGGTGCTCAAGGAGTCTCTTCTGACATAACAGATGAGTTTTCCCTCTTCCCCTTGAAGGTAAAATGTTACTTTGCTGCATGAAGCTTCAAGTATAAAAAATCTATGCTTATCTTTTTCTTCTGTTAATAGAAATATATTGTTACACCAGAAATCGAAATATATTACCAATTGTTCTCGTAAACCAGTCCATAATTACTGTTATTTAATTCAGTATACTCGTTTTGAATTCTGTCTAAGGTCATATATTCATGCTCTGCTGTCAGCAGGGAAGAAATCATGTATCTGCTCCATGTTTTCTAAAGGAGATATGCCATCCTCTTTTGCGTACTGGGCAGCAGCTTCAAGTGCTCATGAACCTTCTAAAGTCGTGCAATCTGTCTGCTACTGGAGGTGATGCTTATCCCTCTCGTAATACCATTCATATGGAGGGGGTTCTACCGTGGTTTGATACACCAATTGAGTCTTCAATGAATTCATTTACGTTCTCAAAACGTAGCGTGGAGGCAGTAACATGCAAAAGGAATGCTATGTACAAGTCGATGATGGAGAAGCTCCAACATTTTTTCTCTAATGTTGAGGTCTAGTTGCATTAACTTGATTACACTCTACTTTTTATCTCCAGCATCTGCTTCTATGATTTTTGCTCTAACCGAAGCAATAATACTTGCTCTCCCAAAAGTGATGCTGATTCTATGTTGGGGGTTGTGTTCTTTCACCTTCTATTCCTCATAACCTTTGCTTCTGTTTGTAAATATGCTGACAAATGGTTATGTTTCAGGTGATTCCTTTCGATACTGCATCAAACTTCCTACATAAAAGGATGGACCTTCTGGATATATCTGTTTCAGATGCTGAGCTGTTCTATGGGGACAGCGACGCTGCACTACCTTGCAATATGTATGCCTCTGTTTGTGGATTTATTTGTAGTGAACAGATTTCACAGTTAGTCCTTCCCGCCGGCTCATTTTCCCTTGTCTCAAAAAGCGAGGCCTCAAATCCCCCATGCCATTATGCGCACAATTGATGCTGCAAGTCAATCCCTTGCATAGTCTGATTTTTTTCCTTCTTATGTTAGTGCTGCAGATGAAAAATATAATGATGCTTCTTTGAATTCCGAAGAATCTTCAGATAAAGAGGATCCCTGGGAATCTTCAGAATGCTCTTCTTGTACCTCTATGGATGACATAGAAGTTGAGAGTTCTACAGCTTGTGAAAATTTGTCTAGTTCCATGTTCTCATTATATTGTACAAGCACAGATGAAGCAAAATGCTCCTTGGTAACCAGGAAGCTGCTTTCTTCCCAAGCCAGTTCAGTTCACGACGGAATAAACTGTGCAATCCCTATTGATGTGTGTGAGAAAGATGAAAGCTTGAGTTGCCAACATGTTCCTATGCACTCACAGAATATTAAGCACACTGCATTGCCTGATGGTTTAGAACTGGATTATCAGTATAGTCAGTTTTCCCCGTTTCACAGGTTTATGAAGAGAACCAGTTGCTCATCTGAAAATATTGATTCAGTTGGGGAGTTCTTATATACTGATCATAAAAGGTCAGTAGAGAAAGTATCACATGGTAATGCCGTTTATCTGTTACATTCTGAATCAGGGCTTACTAAACTATCAGACAGTAAAAACAATGGGAAGTTTGGTAATATAAATCAGCCATGGAGTACCAGTATTCTTTACAATCTCAGTTTGAACCCCATACTGAATAATGCAGCTTGTTACCATATAGAGAGTGGCGTGCAACAGAAAAGCAAGAACCAATCACTTGCCAGCTTTGATTTTAAGTCAGTCATGGATCCATGTGAAGTATATTGTGCAAGGAGCCCATCCTGCCTTGATGAGTCTGTAAATGGAGCAGCAACAACTGTGCATCCCAGTACTCAGCCTTATGAACAGCCTGATTGTTCTACCAAACTTCTTCAAGCTCATACAAGAAGTCAGGCATCCCTTACTTCCTCAGGAGAAATGTCAACAAGAGACAGTCTCCAGAAAAATGCTTCTGGTGGGGCATTCTGGGAGAGATCATTATTATATACTGGTAAGTCAAAAGAAGAACCGGCTGTGGACTTTAGTTCACAGTTTGATATGCCCGTTGATATAGTTATCGACAAGTGCATTATGCAAGAAGTTTTGCTTCAGTATCCTTTTTAGCTTTCCTAATCAATAAATTTATAGCTTTGGGTGTTTTCATGATCAATTGTTATGTTTCATCCTCTCAGTCATTCTACTATATCAGAAAAGGCTTAATGGCTTAGAGTTTTGGCATCTGTGATACTGTATTTGTATTTGTTATGCAGTTGTCTTTAAGGAGACCTGGAACTTTTTCTTCAGTTCTGTTCTTCAGCATTTCTAGTGCAGATAGTTACAGGTTTTGTTAGCGTGTGAGCTTTAAAGAGCGATGCAGAACATCAGATACTCAATTTTATTGAACACTAAGTTTTGATTTATTATTACTAATTGCTCTTTGTCTAATTTGGCCCAGTTGTCATTTATGAAGTATAAGTAGTATATATACCTTCTGTTTTATCATTGGTCGACTGCTTCTGTTAGTGAGAACTTTACATATCAAGCTCTGGATAAATGATACTATAGTTTTATTTATTTATTTATGTAAAAATATTGTCAGTGATTTTTTTATCCTAATCACTAACCACTCAAAGTGCATCTAAGTTTTCTTCCGATTTTACACTTTGTTCCTTAACTATAAAAGGTATAAATATGTTAGCAGCTTCACGATGAAGTTGCTTGAGGAAGGTTTTGATCTTTGTACACATCTGCTAGCTCTCTTGGCGGTACCATTTCATGGAAATAGCTGACTGGGCAGATTCTTTTATTGCTTCAATTTATCATAAGGTAATGTTTTTCTAACCTTATTATTTTAGCCATAGCCCATTTGTTTTTGTTAGTTTGTACAAGTCCTCACAAATTTGAACTCCCCCATGCAGAAATGGTCATTTGTTAAATCTGAGCAGAAAAGATCGGAGATCCAAGGGCTCATGGACATGGCTTTGCAGAGATCTTCTTGTGATTCTGATCCTTATAAGGAAAGATTGTTTTATATACATGAGGGAGACACCCGTTGATTCTTTTGATACCTCTGCATGTGGTAATAATTTCATCTGGGATGTCTCTACCTGCTATATCTGCAGCTTGTTTACTAAACTTTTATTTCTCAGATTGTTAACTGCCTGATTCTTTACTGCCAGGTCTAGATTTTCTGGATGATATCTTGTTGGGTTATAAAGCTGAATGGCCAGTGAATATTGTCATTACAGAAGACACACTTAAAATATATGCTGAGATATTCTGTTATCTTCTTCAAGTTAGGTTTGCAGTGTTTTCACTGACTGAAGTATGGAGATTTCTGAAGGTATCTTTTCTCTATTGATGTTTGATCCACAGCATTTCATTCATTTAGATGTACATGCTATGGTAACCTCGACTTCTGTTATTATTATTTCCTGTGGACTGAACCAATTTTTTAGTGATCAATGTTCATGGAAGTTCCACTGAGCTCAATTTTCTTATCAAGTAGCTACATCAAGAAATTCTTTTGTTCTAGTTCTCATTATAGATCTTGGTAACACAAAAATATTTGACTCTCTTGCTACATTCTTACAGGAGTTGACACAGTTCATCAGTCGCTCCAGCAATAGCAGACCTGATGTGTTGAAGAAATTGAATTTTGTAATGAAAGTGAGGTACTCATATTGTGAATCTTTCTAAAACTTTGACACCCAATCACCAACCTTATATTCCTGTTATCAGTTTTATGCTGACACTGAAGTGTTAGGAATGAAATACCTTTTCCTAAATTTGTTGATACATTGTTTTTTTTTTTTTTTTTTGACAAGTAATTTGTTGATACATTGTTGAATCTTGTTTCTGGAATACCTTTGGAAATGCAATACACATAGGCATGTTCATGACATAATAAAGCAGATATAAAGTTCATATCCAATTATGCAATTATCCATTCAGTTGCATATGTTGTAATATATATAAATATTTGGTTTGCAATTGCGTAAACTATTTTTAGCAAGTAAACAAAGCATATTGAATCTTGCTCATCTTGTTGACTTGTTTCTAATTTCTTGTACTGTCCCATGAATAGCATTTTTACCTATAATGAACAGTCATGTGGGTTTATTTTGGTTTCTGGCATTAACTGTCTGTCTTTCTTTCTGTTGTATGGCTTTATTTAGGCATAAACTTTATCACTTTCTATCAACACTACAGCAGTATCTCCATTGCCATTTATCTGATATATCGTGGCGCCGTTTTCAACATTCCCTTAAAAATCAGGTATAGTATTTCAATCACTATTCTTGTAAAACTTCACCCTGAGAGGAATTAATATGTTTTGTTAGGCTTCCTATCTTTATTTTTATGTTCATTGAATACACTTATTAACTTGAACTATGGCTACTAATATTCTGTTATTGCTTAGGTGAGGGATATACTTGATCTGGAGTATGTGCATATGTGTTACATTACTGATGCACTTGACATGTGAGTGAGACCTTAAAAAAATTATTTGTGATTTGCAATACTGGCCATGTACTTAAGTAAACCGTTTGTTCAAATGATGGGGAACAACAGCAATGTGCTAAACTGGCATTTATTTCTGCTTTATCTCTTATTTTTGTATTAAGAAGAAAAAGGGGCAAGAACCCTTACAACACACATGCATGCACTCATGTTTCTAAGAGTACATTTGCACCCTAATTGTGATTGTAGTAGTTGGTAAATCAAGCCTAGATACCCTGGCAGCTGGCACTGACTAGACAACTAGGTTGACTACTCGGATCACTAGAACGACTAGTCTTTGGCAGAGATACAAAGAATAACACAAATATACATTAAATATTCCAGAGTAAGTAGCAGTGTAGCACTAGCGAAGTAGCAATCAAGCATAGCAGCATATGCAGAGCACAATAACTCATTGAGGTCAAGTCGTCCATGCCTAAATGGAGCCACCAGTCGTGATTGGCCATCAAGTAGTCATATGACTGGTGAACTAGTCACTCTAGTCGAAGTTGCTGCACCATGTCAATGCACAACAACTGACTGGTGACTAATTGTCGACTAATCGCAAGTTGGATGACTTAATAATACTGGATTGGACTGGATGGAGTATGCTTTACAACGTGACAATTGTTATCTGATTGGTTGATGTGTTTGTTTTTAACTTATCATGACGTATTTGTGTTTGTTGATAACTGGTCATGATATGTTTTTCAGATGTTTCTTATCTGATGAGTCAAAACAAGTTGCCATGATAATCAAAAGCATGCTGCAACTGGCTTTGGAGTTACGATTATGCTTCCAGAGTCTTGGTGATACTTGTGATTTATCAGTAAATCAACTAAGTAATCTGCAATACCTTATAAACTTCTCTCAGGTATTCTCTCAGTTTCATACAAGCAATGTAGTTTGGTTTATGCCTTGATTCAGCCTTTCAACTCCAGCATGCAAATTGTAAAGCGTTCAACCGATCTGTATATATATATGTGTGTGTGTGTAGCCTTTCAACTCCAGGATACCATATATGTTCAGAGTGGCTTGCAGTTGGTATCCCTGTTAGTTGATAAGCCACTGCCCTTAAATGCTGATGACTGATATAGAACTGGCAGTTTGGTCATAGTTGTCGACAATGGAATCCCTTCTGTCATTCTGTGTGAAACTTAACAGTTTGATTTTTTTTAGTCGTGATGATCCGCCTTTGTTGATTGTTCACTGTTATCTGCAGCAGTAGTTAGATGATCTCCATTTCCTCCAAATCTCACCTTGCCACAAGCATTATCTGCTAATAGGCTTTTTAATGCCCTTTGGTCACTGTATGCTTTTCAATGCAGGTGGATGTAATTAGAACAAAGTTCGAGGGCAATATCAAAGATTTGTATATTTTGCATTCAAAATCTTCGAAATATGGGGAGCTTGGCCTTTCCCGTTTCTGGGGGTATCTGAACTACAATGAGTATCATTCTATGAAAATCAGTACAGATATGGGTAGCTTCTGTTTTTGATAAGGACATCTCAAGATTCAAGAATGAACTAAGGTTTGCCTTTATCTTTGGGGATTAGCTCACCTTTTAAACCGTTGGTGGGATCATTGTGTGTATTTATTTGTTTCATGGTAGTGATGAGAGGTGCATCACTTTGTTTTGGATCTTCAGGAATCAGTTCACCTTTTTGAGCAACCCATGACATAAATTATTGCTTGTTTGTGCTGGTTATAGTGCCCCTTACGCATCTGCAAGACGAGATGTACTCACGTACTACATGATTCTGAGTGCTGAGAGTTCTCCTTTTAGATATACACGCTGATTTGATCAAATTGCCCCATGTATTGGTTTTGGTGAACTACAGATGTCACATTCTGACATGTCATATTCTTGGAGATGCATGTATGTACCAATGGTGTATCTCAAATTTACAATCAAAATTGGAAATCACGTGACTTGATTATCGTACGATGCTAATGTTGTTTCTGTAGATTTAGGTTAGGAGTGAATGCATGTACTACGTAGTTCTTTGTTGTAATTTTGTATAGCCATGTAATCTTGATTGTTGGCACGTTACACTTGGTAAATGGAAGGTGAATGATTGCTCTCTGGTCTCATTTATTATAGTTCTATGCTTGTACTTGTACTCCACTGTCCTGAAATATAAAGAATTTATTATAGTTCTATGCTTATACTTGTACTCCACTGGCCTGAAATATAAAAAAAATTTTCAGCTGCTCAAACTATTCTAAGTTTGACTAAATTTGTAGAAAAAGAACAATGATATTCACGATATCAATTGAGCTTCATTAGATACATTGTGAAATTTATTTTCAAAATTATCTATTTGATGTTGTAGATCGTAATACTTCTCTATGAACTTGATCAAACTTAGTGTGGTTTTGCTTAGTACAATACAACTAAAAATCTCTTGTCATTTCAGGACCAAGGGATACCGCTGCTCGCGCTCAGGTCAACCCGCTAGTTACTCTACGAGACTACGACCATAAGACCAGGTCATGCCGAGCAAGCAATGACATCCAAGAAAGCTACATCTCTATCTCTGGGAAATCACTCTGATATCGATCACCAAACTGCATTTTCTGTCACCCTATCAAATGCGGCTGTTCTGATTCGCATCGTCTTAGCGTGTCGCATTAGACAAGTCATGTCAATATATCATCGTCCAAATGACCAAACACGGGAATGGGTGCCACGAAACACAATTTCAATTTGTAATGACCAGCGCGCACGGCGTGTTAGGGACAGCCGGATGTCCCTCTCGGATGAACAAGCACAAGCCGCCGCTGTGACGCGCGACGAAGCTCACGCGTGCACCGCACATGCACAAACCTTGTCATCCAATGGAATCCGTTTTCTTCTCTCCCCGATTCCTCGAGCTATATATAAAAATAAAAACAGGCTTTGACAGACACTAGCTAGGCTCCAAAAGGGCATCCCATGCAGTAGCTTGAGAATGTGGTATTGGATCATACATCACAGGGAAGTTTACTTATGGTTTCCAGCTACAGCATGAGAAAGAAAGCTTGTCGCCAGATGTGTCATGTATATTTAGTTTTGACTAAGCTATAAATAAAAGGTAGCAAAAAGTGTACAAATGTCCTCTCTGGATCTGTCTGTAATTTTGAATCTGCGTATCGAAGTAAGCAGAGAATATGTGTGTGTGTGTGTGTGTGTTCTTAATTTTATAGTTTTGTTATTACTCATGCTTAAACTGCAACCAAGCTACATGGGACCACGCAATGAATTGATTCCAGAGCAGGTACTACACTAGCTTGTGTGGTACAAAATTGCTCTGAACTAACAACTTTCTTCCCAATCTTTAGATCTGATCATGTAGCTGATAGCACAGCATCATGTACCTAAGCTATAAATAAGCTATCAATCTTTAGAAGGATATAATCTAGCGCACGCCACTGGTGGATTCTGGAGACTAATCTCTTCTTGGGGAATCAAATCACATGAAACTGACATACGGACGACTTTGATACGACAGGGATGCTTACAGAATATCGCTAAGATAGCTTGTGGTCGGGAGCTATGGATATCATGTAAGCGAAACAATATGACTGAAGAAATTGGTGGAATGAAAAATAATGAACCAATGTTAATAGCTCTGCTATATCATCATTACCGGATTCACATAACATATGTGATATTACAGTTTTATCATAAACAGCAAGGTTTTCAGGCTATTTTCCCTGAAGAAAAGATGAGTTGCTGAGCATGCATGAACATGTCTGCACATCCACACGGAGCTTTAGAATGAAGCAAAGTTTGGTCGGCTTCAGATAATCAACGAGCATATTTTGTAAAGCAATAACCTTTTGAGTGTAGATGGATAAATCTGAGCATAACTGTTGCAGTACTGCTAGAAATCCTAGTTAATTTACAAGCAATGCAAGCTTAGCTATATCCTCCAAAAAAAAAAAAAAATGCTAGCTTAGCTTAATGAAGTAATATGGCTCCACTATGGGATCAGTCGTTGAGTTGAACTTACTAGATAGAGGTCGAATAAGAACGGATCATGCAGATTCTCTGCTACGGTTTCAGAAAGGCCCCCAAAATATCAGAAAGAACAGCCTAGCCTTGTTCTACTCTCTTCTTTCAGATTAAGAACCATTCAGCATGATCAGAACTCTTACCAAGCCAATAACGTCTCTGGACCTTTTTTTTCAGAAATCAGAATGAAGAATACATGAGTGATATTGGTTCGGCTCACATCCAATCCAAGTCCAACGACAGACTCGAAGAAGGACATGAGCCGGAACAATACCACGCCATGTCGTCTTCTTCCTCCTCCATCCTCTGATCCTCCCGGCCCCCGGCCATAGACCTCTGAAACCGTGTGTCTCTGCTGATGCCTAAGCTAAGCAGCCATGGCGTGGCTATTTAATAGCGAGGGGTGGCACCAGGGTGAATGAAGCCACGTATTAGCGCTAGCTCCGCGGCCTTTCCTCTCTACTACCGGCAAACTACAGTTAGCTCCGGGGACCAATTGGATTGCTGGGTTATTATCTTAAAAAAAAAGGTTGGATGGCTGGTGCTGCATTTGCTTAGAGGATGGCGGATGCATAGGTATTAGTGGGTCCCAATAGATATGGATGTGAGGAGCAATAGGAAAGAGAAGGGAAATAAATAATAATAAAGTGCTGCATTTGCTTACTATTAGCCATATCCCTATCCCTCCCTCTGTGCTGTCTGTACTAGGGTCTAGGCACTAGCTGCATTTGGGCTCAAGGTAGCCCTTCACTCCAGTCTCCAGCTACGGAAGTAGGCGTCTCTGCCTTTATACAGCTCTATAAATATTAAAGCTGCTAATTTAAAAGGACTCGAGTGAATCAGCACATAATCTTAGGGGAGATTTTTTAGTTTTAGCTCCCGTACGTTTATTCAATGTTCCTGGATGGAAGAAACAAGTTTGGAAGTCGTCTGCTTGACTGCCTGCAAGGCCTCACATCATCCTTGGACATCCCACCAACAGCTGATATTTGTTAGAACATTTGTTTTCTTTTCCCCTAATGGGCGATGTGGTAGTAAGTAGTACTCTCATGAGAGGTTCACATGAGCTGATCGATTTCACATTATTCAGCGTTCATATGTACCTAAACACCAACTGCCATCGCTGTTCTGTGCTTCTTCTGCACTCTGGAGCTACCAAGTGGCGTTCCTAATTATGTGACAGATCTCTTGCCGCTCCGCTATCAGCTTGCTCACGGGGACGTCGTAGGTAATGCACGCGGACATGAGCAATGGACAGATTCAGATAGCAATGTCCACATGGATGAGAATTGGGATGGTGGTCCTTTGCAAGGGACGACCAATTGCTAGGTGATTCATATCATACCTGTACTCAAAACCCTGCGTCGATCAACATTCTTAATTTGCTAGCTGCCTAACTCAGTGCCGAGCTGCCGATGGCAGCATGATGAGCATTATTAGAAAAGAGAAAAATGCAATCTCGTTCACTGGACATACGAATGCCACGCGACAAAACTGGGCAGGGAATCAGCAAGAATCCTGGGACAAACACCCATATGCTTTATACTAATGTTACATATATAGCAACCATCGTTAGTTAGAGTAGAGATCGAGTAGCTGCGATTCGAGGAAAGAAGCCTGCAAACGTCGTTGCGTTTATCCGCTGGTCTTCCGGCCAATCCGAGCCTGCCCTTTGCCCTTTGGGAATAGAAATTCACGCGGCTGAGATGCGCTTCAGTCACCCGATCTTCCCATTGACCTGAATGAACTGCTTCTGTTCACGTGCGGATGTACGTGAGCCGGCGGCCGGTACGCAGAGTCAGACGATCGATGATGCATATGGCCAATGCCAATGGCCCTCGCTCGGTGGAAATCGTTGCCACTTTGGTGACAAGGAAGAAGAAAAGAACCAGTCATCATTGTCCTAGCTAATTCCTATTTGCTCCATCCTTAATTTTTATTTTGAGTGCCCAACTGGCAGGTCCCAACTGCCCTCGCCGTTCACAAGGATGGATTAAGAACCAGTCACGAGTACGAGTAGTCCTTTTGGTGCTTAGAGTTTTATTTAGATTCTGGATCGGTACGAATTGTTTTTTTAGATATATATAAATAAAAAGCGTCCTTTAGTATGGTCCAATGGCTGCCCTACTCTATGTATCTATGCCCTGAAATGCTCGTGTTGTTGACCTGTCTTGGCCGGCAGGGGTGTACAACGCATGTGAGGTGGTATTCTTCTGTAGGCTTGATACTATGATACTATTTACAACCAGTCACTTTCTATTCCAAAACGAACTGGTACCTAGAAAAGAAGATTTGGATCACATCTAAACAGCCTTTTTTTCTCGAATTACCAAACGCGGACGGGTAAAAAATAAACTCCAATTATATGTTTTGTTTGTATAAAGCAACCTTGCCATTGAAGGGCTTGTTGACTAAGGGATAATATTTGGTTTAACAAACAAAACGTAGGGACTAATTTGACATTCCTCCAAAAATTTTGCACCAAATTTTGGGATCTAAAACATCATATATACAACCAGTGGTCTAATTATAAAACGAACTGGTACCTAGATTTCTAGATTGTGGATGGTGCACCTATACAGCCTTTTTTCTCTCGAATTACCAGACGCGGACGGGGAGGTTGACCTCCAATTATATGTTTTGTTGGGGGAAGCAACCTTGCCATCGAAGGGAATGCAGACTAAGCCGTATTCGATTGCTCGATGAAACAACTGACTTCACGCCAAGACGCCAAGATCGAGAAGAAGGTTCAAAGGCTGTAGAACCGCAAAAGGCCAATGCTCCGGCAAGATGAGATAAAGTATTATGGCAGGCTGCAAGCAGGCTAGATCCTACGTGGAGGAGAAAGAAATGAGGAGTGAGAAGAAAGCAAATGTTTGCATAACCGCCCGCCGAAATAGTGTTGCATGTCTTTGTGGTGTGGGCCTCCAAGTGCTACTCGCCGGGCTTTAGCGCTGCGCTGGTGCATGGAGCCATGCTTGGAGCCGGCTGGTTGGCGAGATTATTGCACCTGCTATGATGCAAAGGCCGCAGAACTATGGAAGCCTATGTCCCTAGCAAGGAGGACTGTGCGAAGGGCGTGAGTGCTATGGAGATTGATGGTAGGCTGACTAGTCGAAAGTCGGCCGTTGGGCCACTTCTTGGGCCAAAATGGAAGGATCATCTCGGCCCTCTCGCGAAAGGGAAAATGATTTACCCCGAGATGACATATATGTCGGAGTTGCCGCAAGGGCAACCAAAAGATTGTAATTGCACCTTATCAAAGGGAAGAGGCGGCTGGGGCGGGAAGAATTCCGATGGAGGCGGGGAAAAAATCGTGGAGGAGCGCGCGTCGCAATCCGCCCGCACGGGATCGACGGGATGAAACCTCCCGGCCTCAACGGGAGTTTCACGCGGTTACCGATGCCTTGGTTACGGTGCCCAAACGTTTTGTGGGGATGAAACATTCTCGTTCTCTCTCCTCCCAATTTCATGAAAAAACAGACATGACAACCTATTAAATGTGTATGAGCAATTTAAGTGGCATGAGACTCTAATTGTTACTTTCCCTCGTTCCAAATTATCTTTGGCCTAAATTCATTTCATGTAAAAGGGTGCCTAGCCTCCCAATGGTTAGGCACGTTCCGGCGGCTCCCCTGTGTCCCAGTTCGAACCCCCACGGGGCGAATTTTGGGATAACGCGCCTGTGTGGACGTGGGGGACAGTATTGTCCTAAGTCGCGCCGAAAGTTAAATGGGTGTATGAGCAATTCGGCCCAGTGGTAATGTGTCCGGACGGGATTTTAATCGCCGGGTTCATTTCAATGCCGTGGCGGCAGCCTAACCGCCCGGCCGAAGTTTTTTACTATGTATGTAGACATAGTATATAACCAGGTGCATAAAGTGCCAATTTTTAAAACGGTCAAAGTCAAAGGCCTTTGCCCTCAAATGAAGCCTTCGACCGCAGCGAGCTCCCCAAGCTCCCCTTATCCTAACCTGTCGGAAATTGATTCCCAACATGTTCCTTTTCTCTTTTTGTTTCCTCGAAAATTACCTAGAGGTCCTAGACACTCCAGGAAGGGAAGGGAGGTTTTTTTTCTCTCGTTCGCTGACTGATTCGCGATGCCAGATAAAACCATTTCTTTTTTTAGTATTGGCAGATTTTTTGCGGGGATTTAATATTGCCCAAGATAAAACCGGTCTTGTACAGAGCTTGGCAAGCCCGAAAGCCCATTGGACCAGGAAACCTAACAAGTAGGAGTCGAACACGAAGAGCACGTTGGTACAGGAACGGCCCAACAAAAGCACTGGTCCGTATCAGCAGCAAACGGGACGGTACCAGGTTTCCCACCAGCCACCGTAATTCCGAGGAATTTCCACTTCCGAGTTCGCCGTCCGAGTTCGCGAAAACCTGATCACAGCCGCGCGGCACGGCGGCAGAACCCTAGATCCCCACCCGACCCACCGCTCCTCCTCGTCGACATGGCCGACGCCTCCAACCAGCCACCCCACGGCGACGAGCACCGTTCGGGAGGCGACCTCGGCCGCAACTACACGCCGTACCAGACGGAGGAGGGCCTCAGCGTCCTCTCGCCCCGCGCGCTCTACGACATGCCGACCTCGCCGGAGCTTCTGTTCCACGAGGAGCGGCGCGAGGGCCGCACCTGGGGCGAGAACCTCACCCTGTACACCGGCTGCGGCTACCTCGCCGGCTGCGCGTCGGGGGCGGCCGTGGGGCTGCGCCGCGCCGCGGCGGAGTCCCAGCGCGGCGAGTCCGCCAAGCTCCGCGCCAGCCGCGCGCTCACCCAGTGCGGCGCCGTCGGCCGCGCGTACGGGATCCGGCTCGGCATCATCGGCCTGCTATTCGCGGGGGTCGAGAGTGGCGCGGCCGGGCTCCGCGGCGCCCACGACTGGAAGAACACCGTCGCCGCGGGGATGGGGGCCGGATTGCTCTATCGGGCGGGGGCTGGTCCGCGGTCCGCGGTCATTGGTTGCGTCGCCGGAGGACTCATGGCCGGCGCAGCCGTCGCGGGGAATCAAGTTCTCGAGAGATACGTGCCTGATCTGGCTTTATAAACCACAGTGCTTAGCAGAATTAGTTGGTTTCAATCTAGCGATTTCACGCTAGTAGTAATAATTAGGTTAGTTATAATGTACCCGTATGGAATCTGTACAAATTTCAATAATTAGGTTAGTTATAAGGTACTCGTATGGAATAAGTACAAAATTTTCAAGCTTTATTGCTGTTGATTGAATATTACTCGAGTGCAATCTCTGTCTTGAATTAGGGGTTGCTTGGTTTCTTTGCTCAGGCAATTGCCAGCCTAGCCTAACTAGGCAAGGATATCTGCTTGTTACACACACAAAAAAACTTCTATGCCAGGCCGCCGAGAAAATTAGACAAGCCGGATTATTGTTGGCTGTTAATGCTGCACAATTGTAGCAGTGTTTGTCTACCATGTCTGCTACAGCAAGGACATATGCAATATTGGAATTGGATATCCCTGTTATTCCTCGTTCAGTAAATCAACTGACAATTCTTGATGTGGCAATTCTAGTTTTATTCATATTTTAGGCAGTCATGTACATGGTCAAGTTAAGACTTACTTAATATTTGATTGTTAAATTGCATGGTACAGGTTCTATGAAGCTTGAAATTTGTTATTATGCCCTGCTTCTTACATTATCTGTCAGTGTTCGATATTTGTTTGATCCAACTATTCTTCAATATATGGGCATATATATTGCAATTGCAGCCTCTTTCTCCTGGACCCTGGTAAACTCATTTTATTCAAAAGTATTTGTTTACTTTGTGTGTGTGCCATGATGTCTACCTAGATTTTGATTTGAAGCTGGTGGTGGTATATATGAGACCGCACCAAAAAACATGATGGTTGTTGCCTGCCTCTTAGAATATTTGCTAATTGTTTCTCTATTTTAACCCTTGTCAGAGACTGACAGAATGAACTATAACTTCAAATCTGGATGAATCAAGCATTTTTTCAGGGCTGACCACAAGAGCAATACTAATAATTCATTGGGATGTTTTCTTGTTTATTTATTTATTTATTAGATTTTATAAACAGCAGCTACTACATGCTATCTTTTGTCATGTAATACTGTTTTTCCAAAAGTGCAGATTCACACCATCTGATGTTGTTTTGTGATTGGAAAATTGAATGATCTAAAGAAAAGATGTAGGTGGCGTGTGAATGATCACAGCCCTGGGCTAATTCTTTATTGAAACAACTCTCTTAGCTATGCCGTGCTTGGCCTAGGCTCAACTCAATGCGGGACTATCAATTGTTGATTAGACGACGGCGTCCTGTCTACACCAGCAGGTTGATGATAGCAATTATTTGAAGCCCTGTTTGTAAATGCAACGATGAAGTTGAAGGCTTTGAAGCAAGGAGGGTTTAACAGAAGTTGATACTGATACAGTTACAGTTGCAGGCTGTTAAGGTCCTCTGGCATAGGAGGGCCGCCCACGGATGTTGCATTTCGTCGGACCTCACGCCCACGGGCCTTGTCTCTAATACTCGGCGGTGAGCTGGTGACCTTTGCTGAAAAGAAAAAGAAAAGGTACTCGGTGGTGGAGTTGCTTTGTTTCAGGTTCTGCTGCTATTACATGCTTACAGTTTAAAATCACTGCTCATTGGTCAAGAAACTGAAGAACCTAAACTGCAGGATTGAGAAGAGTTGCTTTGTTTCAGGTTCTGCTGCTGTTACATGGTTATAGGCAGTTATAGCTTTAAAATCACTGCTCATTGGTCAAGAAACTGAAGAACCTAAACTGCAGGATTGAGAAAACTCCATTCGACAAAACAACAAATGCCATTGCTGAACTAACTGCAGGGCTCTGAATTCCCTGCCAACGTTTATGATGAGAACTGATGGAAGTTTGGTCAGAGTGGACATGGCGTTTGCTGTTTGCACACAATGCTTCCGTTCTAAAATTCCATGGCACTGAAGCCACGGCGCAGCGAAGGGCCGGCACTACAGCATTTCCACTGCAGGCTTTTCTGTTGAGAGCTTGTCTAATCCAAGGAATGAGTTGGTAATCGATGCAGGATTAACGAGAAACAGGAGGGCACAGGTATGATTGCTCTTCCACTATGGCCACTTGACAGAGAGACAGATCCCTGTGGCAAGGTCAGTGCCAGTTCTTGGCGCCTAGCTCCTCGTCACCTTTTCAGTGCCCTTCAATGTCAAAGCTCAGAAAGCTTGTGGGGTTTGATCTGATCATGGCCTGGCCACTGTTGCGTCCCGCAACTTTCTCGAGCCACTGTTTCCACCATGCATAATTGCCAGTTCACAAAGCATGGCATGATGTTGAATTGTTGACGCCGAAGGGGCCGCAGCAGGCTGTGTGGTGCTCGATGGCTTCTGCTCCGTGCGCCGTGCTTCCCCTCTGCGACGCTGCGAGCCTACTGCCAAGCTCATCATGGTAATAATTTGTACTGCTACTAGTGCAGCACAAATTGACAATCTTGGCAACTTTTGTTGGAGATTTTCTTTTTGTTTGCCTTTTGCAAAAAAAAATCCCATCTTTATTCTTTTTTTTTTACAAAAGATTCATGAGAATATGAGATTCGCATGGAGTACTGCTCCTTTTCAATTCCATGCATTCTCTGGGCCGGAATGAAATGCTGTTGCAATGGGTCAATTTTTGTCTACTCTTTTGACTAGGAAATCAGTGGTCCATCTGACAGAGGCTTGCTCTTCTTGCTCCCTTTTTGGAGCACCTTTTCCTCTACTCCTACTGCACACGCGCGGTTGCTCAGAATCACGCGGTGGGCGCGCCGGAGGTACAGTACATGTCTTGACTGCTTCATCCTCAACCTCAATCATGCTGCTGGAGCACCTTAAGGTACTCTAGCTGCTGGGTGCTTCTCACTCCTCTGATCTTGCAAGAAAATTGACAGGGCGAAAAGAATGGGATGTTGTCTGAAGCATCCAATGGTGATTGCATACGTTTATTCCTTTCATTTCATCCCTGTTGCTTGAGCACGCTTTGTTCTACTCCTAGGAGCGATCATGACATTTCAGATAGAGGCCTGGTTGCACGAGAGGATGCTATGCAGCGTGCTCTGTCTGTACCTCACCGTGGAGGTTGAGGCTCCCCGGCGAGCACAACAGGGGCTGTTGCATCGAAAAGTCCTATCACCTCTGTATATATTCTTTTGTTGTATTCAGTCGAAAAAAAAAAATTTTTTGTTGCTCTCAAGGGAGAAATGCAGTAGCGATTTTTGGGAAAACAGAATCTCCTCAGTTGAGGATATATTCTTTCTTTGCAGCTGCAGGAGCCAGGAGCTGTCGATGTCAGCAGTAGTGAGTACTATACTGTACTCCATAGGAACAACATTAGCAGTTGCACTCAACCACCCCTACGTTTGCCTTTTCTGATTTGTACTCCATGGAATGGGAATAAAAAGGGTATCCTCTTTCCAGTTTGTGGACTTTGGCTAGTTCTTGATCCCTACTACTCCTAGGAAAGTGAAAACCACAACCAAGTTCTTGATCTACACTCCTAGAAAGCCAGTCATCTTTGACATGATCAAACAAAAGGAGGCAAAGATGGTTGGGGGCAAGAATCTCACTTTTCCTGTTGTTTGGTGCTCAAGCCTGAAGCTGAAAGCAACAGTACGGCAATGCCACAATGGTACTACTCAGCCTGCCTGGTGACTTTGCCGCCACTTACACATACTAGCTAGAGCTAATAGAGGTAACATCATACTAGCTTAGCTACAAGTAACATGCTATGATTTGATTCTAGGTCATCATCCTACTACCAACTTGGCATTAGCTACTAATAAACTTTCTAACACGGCCATGATGCTGCCAGGAACATCCAAAACAAACGTGGCGGGATCACCAACGCGAGCAGCCGGTCGGACGGGGTCGATCGATGTACAGAATCCAGAAGTGGCCGGAGTGATCTAGGATCCACAGATGGACAGGGAAAGCTCCAGGCTAACACCCGGGCCGACAAAGCAGCCTGAATGGCCGGAGCAGTCGCTGCTGGAGCTCCCGCCTCGCCGGTGACGCCGTGAGGATGCAGCTGCTCTCGGCACTTGGTGAGGAGGTTGCTGCCATGGCACGGGCGCATTTTGGGTCCAGACCAAGGGACAGCGAGAGTGAGCACTGCTCAGATGGCTCGTCCTTCGCTGCAATGCTGAAGCTGCTGAAGAGGGGCATCCGTTTCCGTCCTCTTTGTTGGAGGCATCCTGCTGAATCAGCACAGAACCAAGATGGCGTGCTTCTGGTCGGCTTATCTGCTATAATTCAATGAAATTGCAATTACAGTTATATACTACATAAACTGATGGAAAGTACAGTACAGTATTATTGCATAAAAGTACAAGTACTCCTGCAGTAACCGTAGAACCCATTGGCATGTACGATGTACTACTATACTACTACACCATACGCAGGTGACCATACTAAGATTTTTACCCTGTTGGAACTCTTTTCCTCTTTGCACTATCCTACCACAAGGATCGCCAGGATCCGGGCGACGTGGTACAGCAGCTCGTGCAGTTTTCAGAAATTTTCAGTCAGAGCGAAGCTATAATGAATAAATTCTATCTGCGGCGCTACCATCATCGTGAGAACTATAGTGCACTGCTAGGCATGGATCTGAACCTGCAGAAACCACTGCAACATGCCGCTGCAGTAAGGTGAGAAGTAGATGCCTGAACCAATTGCTATGATCAAGAGACAGATTGCAAGAGCAGGTTTTGCCAGTCATCTTGCTAGTATGCCGATGCTTGTACTACGGGCATACTACAGTGCAGCATACTTGTGCAGTATAGCATACGGCAGTCCTGCAGTAGGATCTGGGATTTGCAAGTGTGCATGCATTGGTTTCTCTGAAATGTGTACAGATTACTTAGTACCAGTGCTTTGGGGTATAGATTTGTTGGTTGACCTATACTCAAGGTGAAAGTGTGGGCCCCACAGGTAAACACACTTTTATGAAAAAAAAATCTGCCAGAAAATAACTTATTGCAAAATATGAAAAAAAAAAAAAAAGACATTGCAAGATAGGAGTAGGATGAAAAGGGTTAGGGTGTGAAAGCAAGCCGGTTAAGACAAGGAAAGATTAATCTTCTTTTGATAAACCTTTTGGCAATATCTCTTTTTTCTACCATAACTTTAAAGTTTTTTCAGCTGGATATGTACCTTAAAGGGGTCAGATTCTTGCACCAAACATCCCATGGCTTGGAGGTTGGAAGGCCCAGCAGCAGTCGTCGCAGCAGCAGCATCCCTCCTCTGCCATCTGATGAGTCCCTCCTCCTTTATTCTCCTGCCCATGACCATGGCTTGCATGTAATCATCGATGCAGTACAGGCTCCCAGCAACGGCTGCAGTAGTCCTCGCATCACTGACTCCATGGCTTCCCTGCATGCTCTCGTACCCCATCCGGGCCCTGTTCATGCATCCAAAGAGTAGACGACCAAGACCGCCATGAGCATGAAAAAAGGAGCAAATGGACAGACGCCATGGGAAAAAGGCGCTTTGTTTGGATTTGCGTCAAGATTAGGGCCTTGAAAAGCTTGTCTTTCTTTAAACCTGAACACGTTTCATTCAAAGAAGAGGAGAGGGGAAAAGGTGTTTGCAGGCCAAACCTTTTCAGAGGTGGTGGGCACAAGAACTCCTCCTTGGGGCCTCCTTGCTCATGCTCATCACCGGTGCATGAGTACCTCCTTTGCAGGAGCTGGGTTTGCATCCCTGGGCCTGGTGATCGATGGTGCCATGAACGAAAGGTGTTTGGCTTTCCATTAGCAAAATCTATCTAAAGTGTGTGCAGTATAGTATACTTGGCTTTCCCAACAAAGAGGCTTACAAGGTAAGCTACTCATGACACATGAGAAAGGGAATCTGGGGTCGCTAGGAGTAGTTGGCAAGTGCAGTGAGCATGTGGAGAACTGAGGTAAAGAGAGGAGTCACACAAACCACAAGGCAATGTGATATCTCCTTTTTAGAAAGAAATTGTATATAAAATTATTTTGGAATGTTCAGTTTACTGTTGCAAGACATTTGGTGGTTCCTGGATACTGATTAAAATAATTCAACTATGTAAACTGCACGGCGTTGACATGTAAATAAAATAAACAAAAATAGGACCAAGGAAAAAAAAGAATTCAGTAGTGGAAGAAGCGAGGGCTCATTTCGTCTCTCACCTCTTCTTCCTGCGCCATGCCTCGCAGCTCTGTACATCTGTTCATCAGAAAAGGAAATGGATGAATCAGAACTCCAGAAGCACACGGTTGCTCCAACGGGAAAACAAACACAAACACTGATTGCCAGCAGGTGCGAAGGGATGGATCATGGATGAAGATGAGAAACTAACCTGAAGATGGCTCTTGACATGAGATATGGTGAGCTCCTTGACGCCCATGAACTGCAGAATGAGCTTCGGCGTAGCCTCTGCAATTTACACCGCCAACAAGAAAGCAATTAGCTGCTTGGCTGTTGAAAACGCTACTGAAAGTAGCACAAGACAGACAAGCACAAAACACAACCAATATTTTCTCCCAAAGAAAGAACACAAAGAACACAAGCACCAATATTAGAACCGACAGGCAACAAAAGACTGAATAATTCTACTGAATCTCCCAAGGGAAATGTTACTAAATGAGCATAAAAATACTGAGGACAAGATTACAACATGAGAGGGCAGTAAATATATCTAGATGAAGGGAAGAAGCGGAGGATGATGGAGAACATACTGTGTTGGCCGCCGAGGGAGTCTATGGCCTGCAGGAAGCTGCGGTGGAGTTCGGCGCTCCACCTAATCCTGGGCTCCTTGGACCGGACATACCGCCTCACTACAGCGCCATTCCTGCCGCTGCCGCCGCCGTCGCCGCCCATGTCTTGGATCGCCAGCAACGACGACGGGTCCTCACCTCCCTGGATGATATGGAGCTCTCTATCACCGGGCCCTAGCTAGACGCCGCGCGCACGCAGGTGGTAGAGGAAAGAACCAAACTTGCCCTTTTGTTCCCTCTTCCCGGCTCCTAGTCCGCAGCTCTCTACTACCTTCCCCTTATATTTGTAAACCTGCCCAGAGGCCAGAGCTGCTGCTGCACACCGGCAAGCAAGCTGTCGCCCCACTCTCTCTCTCTCACTCACACAGCTGAAGATGTTTTTTTTTTTGTAATGTTGAGATGCAAGATTTGTTGCGAATGAGAGAAAGGCCAAGCAAGCTGCAGGTGCAGGTGCCCTTCCTCCTCGCAGCGCCCTACACCGCCCTACACCGTGTCTCTCCTCAAAAGGCGAGGCGAGAGGCCAGGGGAGGGCGGCGCAGGTTTATACAAGCTGGACGCTCGGCCCTTCCGTCAGTTGCCTTGCCTTGCCACCATGTGCTGTGCCTGTTGCCGCTTCAATACCCCTTTGTTGTATGGACATGGCGTCATGGCTTCTCGTCTGCTAGCTACCGCGCTACTCCGTATACGCACCTCGGTCCGCCCAACGACGGAACGGCCGGCCCATGGAGAATTGAAAATACGGTTTTGCTGCGACAAACATTTATGGACAAAGGGAGTAGGTACGTAGGATAAGTAGGCAGCTGTCTAAATCTTCTCGTTGCACCTGTCGCAGATTAGCGATGCACCAACGACGGACGGCCGGCGCATGGAGAATTGGGATATGCTGCGTTTTAAATTCCGCCTCCTGACAAAGCAAAGCGTCTTTCCGTGTGAAAAGACGGCACCAGGTCCCTTCATAGTTCATGGCATACTAGACTGTGCAGCCTAGCTGGAGTACGCGTATCGTATCTCGCGGCAGTTATGGTGGCTGGCTGGGTCAATGCTTGCAACGATCTACTACCATTCTTTCCCGAAACAAATACAATTGATTTTCTCCATGAGAATTGAGACCCAGTTCTTAACCCTTAAGGTAGGAGTAGTTTCTATGAACAAGAACCACTCGACACACATTCTAGAGTCTATTGCACAATTTGACTAAGTTCATGAAAAATGTTAACAGTATTTATTTCTCAAAACAAGTTTGTTATAAACATAGCCCTGCTAGCTTGAACTTATCAGATATGGGTGGTGTCTTCTCTCACAACAAAATAATATCAGTCAACTTATTAACCTGGTTTTATCTACCAGAGTCGAGTCAATTCTATCTGATCTATCTATATCATAATATTTAAAATTACAAAACTGAACATGTTTTGACTTACGGGGAGATCATAACAACAGACAAAAAGGGATAGAGTGAGTACTTCACTGTTAGCAAAGATAAACTAAGGTATCACTTACATATAAAACAATGTAGGAATATACTTAGTGATTTAAGAATCAATTTTACCAACTAGTGGACCAACAACTAGTCCTATAAACATATTTATATTAGAGTATGTTTGGCACAACTAATCTTGTGGCTCTACCCACTCCAATACCAACAATTCTAGCAACATTATTCACATGAGCTGTTTTTCTCACTCCTGGCAAAATAAAGTTCTTGACGCTTGCCACAACTTCTTTGGGGCACGACTCCTGTTCAACTGTAGAAGCATCATTCATATGTGTCTTTTTTTTTTCGCTCCTTCGAATTGAACATGGAGCCAAGAGAAGCTACAATTTGTGGCTCATCTAATACTATAGTGCAGAGTTAGAGTCTAAAGGAGTCTCGCTAAACATTGCCAAACTAGTCTAAAGAAGCCACATTTATGGCTCCTTTGGTCTTCGGCATAACATGAAGCCAGAACAAGGAAACTCAACCAAACAAACCTTAGGACCAATTTGGTATGGTCTCCCTCCGACTTTAACAATAGCTTCGACAGAGGAACCATACTAAAAATCTCATGAGAAATTGTATTTGTTTATGCAAAAAGAACCAAAGTCGCTTTTACCTAGAAGCCTAGAGCTATAATTTTGACTTGTCCCTTTAGCTCTGTCTCCTTCAAAGGTATACCTTACAAGAAGCCGTGCTAAAGAGGCACTTAGAGGATGTTTGGTTCGAGGCCGGAATTCGCCATGCCAAACCCACGCTTCGCCAGTCGTGGCGGCCAAAAGCTTCAAAAATCGCCACGCTCTTGCCACCTTCTGCCACACACTACGTACATGACAAAAATGAAGATCAAAGCGGCAAGATAAAATGTTGTGGTAGCCTTACTTTTAGACAAGAACCAAAGGACAGCTTTTTTGTGATGGCTGTCATTGTTAGGCGTGACATGCATGTTTGGGATGGCAACCAAACGCGCCCTTAGTTTATCTCCATTGTCCACGGTGCCCTGAATCTGAAATACTATCTATTCTCCGCTATCCAAATAGGAAGAGCGAACAGGCAGCAGTGTTAGGACTGGGAGTGGTTGAATTCAAAAGAGAAAAGGCAACAATGCCGCGACAAGTGAACAAATGGAAGGGGACAAAAGGGATGCACTGGTCCAGCACCCCAGAGGGTCCAAGGCAACGCAAACGCAAAGCCGCCATGCATGCATGCCATGGAAACACATCCATCCACGAGATCACAGTCCACCGCTTTTTAAAAAAAAAAGAAAAAAAACACCTGAGAACAAAACCCCAATCCTCCGTCCGGCACCGGCAGGCGGCAGCCTCCGGCCAAACTCGCCCTACTGCTAGTCGATCGGCTAGCCAGCCCAACGCATGGGACTCCCCACCGCAGACCCACGGCCATAGCCTTTGACTCCGTCACGCCGGCCGACCGCCGGCGACAGCGACATGGGCATCGGGCACACCGCATGGACGACGGAACGGTGGCCGGGGATGGAGATGATGCTTGGTCTGATTTCAAGTCGCATCGTAATAGATACTCGTGCAGGCGTATGCGTACGTCTATGCGACGCGTGATGCGTGTACGGAGCACGCGCAATGCAACAAGACAGACGGCTGCCTCCGGAATTGCCAAATCGTGTCACGCTCACACACCGCTGTGCTGCTGTGCTGAGGGTAGTGCTAGCTGCTGCTCTGCTGCTGCGACTAGTCGACTGCCATGCACTACTGCTGCCTGGAGTAGCGCGCTAGCTAGCTCAAGGATCAGCACGCTGGTCACCTTGGTGCATCACTGCAGCTCCTCGCCCGCGAGTGCCTACGCCTCCTTTTTTTCCTTGTTTGGCCACGCAAAGCCTACCCAGCCCGGCCAATACGAGTACCGGTAGTACATGCATCTGTACTCCACGTACAGCAGCGTCCATGCATGCATGCTGCTAGTAGCCCCAATGGCATATTGGCATGTGCATGCATGCAACCCCTTGCCTTCAGTAGGCTTCAGTCCGGTCAGACTCACATGCTTGTAGAAGTGCTCCCATCGTATAAAAGAATGCAATGTTATATTTTAGTATCTTAAGTTTAATCGATTATAAATTAAAAATCATCAATTGAATTACGAGATATTTTTTATAGTAAATTAAATTTGGAGCTATAAATATGAATCTACTGACTCTATCCCTAAACAATCTACATCTATCTATTCTATAGTTATAGTAAGGCAAACTTTCTTAAGCTTAATTTATAGGACAATGACTAATGTTTCAGACATAAAATTTGTACAATTTATTAGAGTATGAAATTTGTTTTCATACTATACTTTTTGGACCATAGATTTTAGTATTCTTCCATTTAAAGCTAGCTAGTCAATTAAGTTTAACAAACTTCACTTAAGATAACTTTAGAAGTTGACTTGTTCAGATACAAAGAAGTTGATGATTCCCTTAGGAGAGTAGGAGGTGAGTATTAGTAATGTTAGCTTGCTTAATTCCTAGCGCTGTCGCTACATCTGCTAATATAATTTGTATTATAATCGTCTGTTTGATCAAAACAGACCTACAGTAATAACTCGCTCGTGTAGCGGCACAATATCTATCTTCAGAACGGATTTATAGCTACTTGCCAGCACACATCGGCAATTGTGTAGGTGGAGGGAGAGAATAGAGGGGAGAGAATGTACTTGGCGACGTACCCGACGCCGAGCGCTTGGCGCAGGTTACCATGCTCCTGGCCCGCCACCACCCGTGGTCCTGCTGTTCTGTTGGTGCATGCGCATGCAAGCAGCCATCCAGCCAGTCCCACTCACGCAAATGGAGGGAGAGAAAAATAAAGAAAATATTTTTTAATAAAGGAAGAGATTAGATTGTTGTATAAGCATTTATTATGTTAGTTTCTTTTGATTTGGGCAGGCTTTATAAGCAAGCTTATTGAACCTGCTCTAAAGCCGACCGGGATCCTTAGCACGGATGCCCATAGCTACTTGCCACCTGCCAGTCCTTGCATTGGGCTGTTGCATTGGGCTGCAGGACGTTGCCGGCTGCTTTCGTGCATGGAGCGAGACGTCTGTCATCCTCACAGACCTCTCACCTCGCGTCAAATCAGTGGACAGTTTGCAGCGGGCCTCTGAAGAACGAACGAGTAGTACAGTAAATAGTGAAAATAAAAAAAAATGATGTAAACCGTGTGTGTCGTCGTTTTACCCAGCAGGCCTGACATGCAATGCAACGGAACAAACGGGATTTAATGCTTGCTTGTACAACTTGTGTTCGGCCCGGAGTTCTTCGATATTCTATCATCCTAGGCTTTGTTTTCGATGGCAAATATTTGAAACCAAATGTCACATCGTATCTTGTAAGAAGATGTTTTCGTTTGTTAGTGGTAAATATCATCCTATCATGGAGTAACCAGGCTCAAAAGAATCGCCTGAGAATGTACATCTAAACTGTGTAATTAGTTATTTTTTACCTACATTTAATACTCCAAACATATGTCTTTTGGTGTATTTAATGTGATGTGATGGAGAGAAAGTGGGAAAAAGTTTAGAAACTTTAGCCATCTAAACAAGGCCCTAGTATGTACCGTATGTACTGTAGTGTAGCCATGTACTACACTCATGCTAATGCTAAAGTCTACTGAGATGCAAACAAAAAAGGCACTCAAGTTTGTGTGTTGTCTTTCCCTTGTGCGATGCGTTCAGAATGTGGAGACGAATGTTTCCCAAGTAGAGTCACGGGATAGGCAAATGGTAGTAGTACAACGAAGGAATAGTAGCTGTTGGCAGCTCCCCAGAATATACTATTTGAAAGAAGCAGGACGCAGAGAGATTCACAATGGCAATGCAATGCAAGGTCTGAGCAGAAAGATTTTGTGCCGGATGCAAGCATTGGCCATGCATGCAGCATCAGCATGGGAGGCTAGCAGCACAGGTGTACAGTAAATTTTCAATGAGGCCGGCAGGCAGGCAGCAGAAGGCCTCCTCTCGAGGAATGTAGCGATAAATATGAACTGGAACTGGAAGAGAGGCAGGCAGGCGGCTGGGGCACTGGCCGAAGCCTACGGATCCTACGCACGCCTGGCTAGCACTCTCTGCATCCATGCCCTTCCCTTTGGTTTGCCTACTTGTAGAAGCAAAGTTGCCATAAAAGCTGCGTAAACCAAAGTTTTTGGCCGCGGCAGGCGGCAGGCCGCAGCCGCTGGCGCCACCGCAGCAGGCAGGATGCAGCTCGTGTGACTGGGGAAGACAAAGGAGAGGCTACCGGAAACTAGGAATACCCTTCTCGTTTGTTTTTACTAAAATACTCCTAGTGAAAATGTAGAATAGTTTGGCATAGAAGAATATATAAACTTTGGCCCACTGTGTATACTTCAAGGAAGGAGGGAGTACACAAACAATCATCGATCCCATATAAACGTATGCACAAGAATAGATATTGTATGCTTAAGTGTTTTTGACACGGTACGTTGCTTATCATAAGTGTTGAATGTCTATGATAGGAAAATAACTTAATTGGGTGGGGGTGCTTGGGTTTTAAGGGGATAATAGAGGTATTCTTAGACTCTGTTTGGATTGTGGTGACTAAAATGAGTCATCCTTAATTCTTTGGAACGTTCTCCTCAACACTTTTCGCCAACAAAAAACACTGACGTGGTAAAATCATCCTAGGGCAACCCCGACATGCATGCATGCCTTGTATATACTCCTGTATACGTACACACGCAAACACTGTTGTCTGTGTATTCAGTGGAACGAGAGTATTTTCCATTGGAATGAATACACTCCGTACGTAAAAGAGAGAATTTGGATACCCTAGTGCCAGCAATTCCGTACGTACCCCTGTCTTGTCCTGTCGTCTCTGGGCCAGCTGCCGACCAGAGCTGGAGGCTGCTCCGGTCAGAGCCGCAGACCGCAGCAAGGGCGCCGCCGCCTGACAAGCAAGCGTATCTCCAACACCTCCTGGCGTATCTCCATTGAACACACGCTCGGGCGGCGAGCGTGTAGCACGGCGTGCCAAAGCCGTAGGAGGAGCAGCTATACCACTAGTCTATCTACCGTGCTCGTCGCCGTGCAGCGGACGCAGGAACGACTTGGATGCCCCTGCTGTATCTTGCACTGCACCCAGAGGCAGAGCTAGAGGCAGGCGTATTAAAGTACTGTAGGCAGCGTGATATCACGTCTTTTGGAGAGAGATACGGCCGGGTGCGTACACGCTGGCACAACCAGGAGTACAGAGGGAAGATGAGCCTACTGTCTCCTGTCTTGTTGGTGTTACAGTCAGTGGCATGTGTACAGTACATTAGCCTTGTGCAGCGCTGCGGTTGGGGCAGCTCCAGAGCGCAGGCGCACGCAGCGGCGACGAATTCCCGTCCTGGCCTTTCGCGCCGGCGGATGGCAACACGGGATACATATATGTCGCGTCCAATGGAGGGAATTTGCAGCGTCTAGAGCTGGCTTCCATATATGTGTAGCCAGGCCAAGTAGCCCAGAAGAAGCTTGTGCATATGTGTGCATAGCTGCAAGGACAATGAATTCCCCTGCCTGCAGGGCGTGTAATCCACAAGATGGCGTGCACGGTATCCAGTGGGTAACGTTCGTGTTCTTTTTTTTTTTTTTTTTTTTTTTGGAAAGGAGATTTACTCGGCTTTTGAGAAAGCCAATAAAAGGTTCGATACAACTGGGGTTACCAGTGACTCTGACGCAAACAAAGCGATAAGCAAAGACCGAAGTTAACGCTACTCCCCCCTATGGAGATTACACACGGTCTAACAGCATCATGAGCTACCTTGCCCACCCCGAAGCTACTGAGAAAAATCCGGATACAAGACGAAACAGAAATGAAACTTGAAAACAAGGAGGACTCTATCAGATTGTGACACATTCCGGCGCTGGTCCCTCATATGGCTTCTTCTTCGCGCACCATTCCAATAGCATCTTCGCCAACTGTTTCAGCAAGCCTTTGTTCTTTACCTTCTGGATGTCCTCCCACTGCTGCAACATGTTAATAATAGTGTGAATTACTGCATCAAATGATGCTGGGAATCGCTTTTCAATTGCCATCTTGTTTCTATTTTTCCAGATGGCCCAAGCAATGGCAGCAAAAACAGTAAGACAAATGCCCTTCGGGACCTTGAGTCTTCCCTTCAACCAGTTTGACTCCAAGTCATAAACTGAAACAGGGAAACTATTTAACAGAAAAGCATCCCTAATAGCACACCAAACATATTGTGCCCCCGTGCACCCAAAGATAAGATGAGTAATGGTCTCCTGTTGCTGGCATAAGCAACACAAATTACTGCCCTTCCACCCTCTCTTTTTTAAAGCTACTGCAGTTTGTAATTTCTGGGAAGATTTGCCAAAGGAAAATTTTAACCTTCAAAGGCACATTACATTTCCACGATGAGGCAAGTTAAGTCATCTTTAACACCACCACCCCCCCCCCGGCGAGGTTAAGCGATATCTGAGAGATTTTGTTGTAAAATTACCCTTTTTCTCCAAAGCCCATCTAACCTCATCTTCCCTAGATGGTCTAATTTGGACATTTTCTAAGGCAGACATCAGATCCCTCCCATTCCCGAAGATATGCACCATGTAAACTCCTTCTTAGTGGAATGTCCCCAGGTTTCTCCATCCCAAAGCTCACCTACTTTAGCATTAGGATTACGGGTCACTTCAAAGATATTCTCAGACAAAGCATCTTGATTGGTACAGGCCCAAGCCATGAATCATGCCAAAAATCGACCTTATCACCTCTATGAACATTATATTCAGCACCCCATTTATATAAGTGTTTAACTTTATGAAGCCCCTTCGAGAATTGGGAAGACCCCGCACATGAAGATTCACGAAAACTCTTCCCTCCGAGATACTTGGCATCCAAAATTTTGAACCATAACTCCTCAGGTCTCTTGTCTATTTTCCAAATCCATTTGGTAATTAGACATTCATTCATGAGGAGTGTGTTTATAATTCCTAATCCACCATGGATTTTGGGTTTAGCCATTGAGATCCATTTAGCCATGTGGTATTTAAAAGCTTCTCCGACTCCTTGCGGAAAAGTTAGCTCTAATAGAGTCCCATTTCTCATGCACTCCCTTGTGCAACATATAGAAACCCATGATATACATTGGAATATTAGTAAGGCAGGAATTTGTCGTAATCAGTTTTTCCACCGGAAGTCATAAATTTCCCTTTCCAAAGGTCCAATCTTTTAATCATCTTCCCGGATGAATCTGAAACGCTCTAATCCCTAGCATTTTTGTCGGATATGGGTATTCCCGGATACTTAATAGGGAGATCAGTTAACCTGCAATTTAGCATGTTTGCTTTCCTCTCCTTTTCTGACTGAGAATACCCAAAGAACACTACTTCACTCTTGTGATAATTGATCTTGAGGCCCGAGAGCCACTCAAAGCAAATAAAGGAGGATTTTCAGATTTGAGATTGAATGATTAGATCCATCGGTCATCGAGCGGTATCATCAAAGCATTTGGATATGAGAAATCCCATTTTCTATGAGTGTATCCAAAGCACCCCCACAATCGGATTATTTGCCACAGCTTTATCCATCATATTTCCCAAGGCATCAGCTACTGATTGAATAAGAGAGGAGATAGAGGATCCCCCTGCCTCAATCCCCTCAAAGTCCTAAAATAAGGACCCCTTGTCCCATTAATGTTGATGCAAACCTGGCCTCCGCTCACTGTTTGCATTACCCAGTCAACCCATTTTTTTGCAAATTTCTTCCAATTAGTACTTCTTCCAGAAAATCCCATCTAACTCGATCATAAGCTTTTTCAAAGTCGATCTTGAATATCATTCCTTTCTTATTCCCTTTCCTTAGAGAATGGACTACTTCATGGAGGACCACCACCCCTTCTAGAATATTCCTCCCTTTTACAAAGCCGGTCTGATTTTTCCCAATAACCTCCTTACCCACGGTGTTAGTCTATTATTTAGAACCTTAGTAAAACCCTTGTAATCCACATTCGAAGGCAAATGGGAGTGTATTGTGCGATGTTATTGGCTTCTTGTATTTTGGGTACTAAGGTAATGACTCCATAATTCAATCTCCTGATGTCCAATTGTCCTTTATGAAAATCAGAGAACATCCTCACATATTTATCCTTAATTTGCTCCCAAAATTTTTGAAAAAAAGTGGCTCCATAACCATTTGGACCAGGGGCTGCATCTGTTTCATCTCAAACATAAAACACTCACTACACTCTTCTATAGCATTCAAATGTCGTTTCAAAAACAATTTAACTCTAGCTAAGTTTACATGGTCCGGATCCTTCAAATCTAGGTGGTGGTGTGTCCTAAAAATATGTGTTCTATTCTATAGCAATATGTATAGTTTCATGGATGCAAAAAAATCCCTTAGGTATAACCAGCACATGGGAGAGAACAAAAATAGTGCTACCTCCGTCCCCCAAAAAAATGTTTGAACTTAAACAAATTTATAAACTTTGACTATGTTATTAATTAATCTAAATTTGCTTGATTATTACACATAATTTAGCAGCCGATGTACAGTCAACAATGCATGTTTATAATACAACAGTGCCCCTACATGTGACGTGACATGCATCTTAATTTGTGACGTACAGTAGACAACACACGTGCATCAGTGCGTGGTGTTCTACTGGAATCTCGTATACAGTATACAGCACGTGACACGCACGAATTAGGTCACTTCTTTCCCCGATGGCCCGCTTGATCTACGGATGTTGCAGTAGCACTGTAATCATGGTAGAGTATGAGAACGTGCTCATGTTTCTATCTTTTCGATCGTGTCAAGGCATGTTTTCATCAAGAAAAAAAGAGAGTTACAACCACTGCTACGGTAATCACTAGGTCGCTCAAGCACGCCTCAACAATATTTGTATCGCTAAATAAATTTACTAAAAAACTAGATTTAACGATCTATCTAATGATATCAATTATGCATCATAAATGTTAATATTTTATAAAATTAATGAAAATTATTTCTCGAGAAGTGACAAAGACAAATAATATTATTTTTGCTTTTCAAGATGTCAAACGGGCTTAACTTTAATCAATTATATATAACTAATACTAATATTTATGATGGGTACGACGACATGGCATGGCGACAACGCTGGTATGGTGTTGTGTCGTCTAGTTGGGCATCTATAGATAGCACACAGAGATGCAAAGGGGTCTCTTGGTTGCCTACAAGGCAAGCCGGAAGCCAGGCCGAGAGGAGGCGGAGAGGGCGACACAAATAAGAGGGATGGGCCTGGTGCGGGGAGAGGCTAGGCGTGCCGACAAGGGAGAAAAGGAGAGCATATACCCTAAGGGCCCATTTGGATTCCTTTACTATGCAGGAACTAGAATCTACTTAAATGGATTGGTTTGGAATTTGAGATTTGACAACTTCTCATAGTCCACTTATAAGAGCAACTCAAGAGACGTTGTAAAATTATATGCTAAATTGTGAGATTAAGCCATTATGTAAAATAGAAAGGTATCTAAAAATATATTGAGTTTTACAATAATCTAGCTAAATTATAAATTAAGATAGCATGCAAGACTCGCTAGGAAAATATGGCCAGCGAGAATGGTGGGATTGCTAGCATGGAAAAATAGAAAACAAAATAGACAAACTGTTGCAATGCATTTTTTAAAGCATAATAGCTGTAAATGTAGCTCCACAAGTACGTTTAACTAGTCATTGTTAGAGTTGCTCTAAGCTTATCTCAAACTAGTCTTTTTTTACAACAAACATAGATTATATTTCATTTAATAGCAAGACGCTGTTAGCACCGTTACATCGTTTATGCATACAGACTGGAGTGCAGCCAAGAAGGGGCACTCAAGAGCATGGACAAGGTTTACACATAGAGCTGATGGATCCTGCTGAGAAAGAAGCAAGGAATGAGCTTGCTTCGCTAGCTGATCAGCCATCTGGTTGTCATGCCTCCTAACCTTGTGTATTCTGTAATTTGTTTGCCTCAGGATTGTAGAGATCATCTCAGAGTATGGCTTAATCCTCCAATCAGGAGGATTGCTCTGGTCTGTCCCATTGATGTAGTCGACCAGCGTCTTGCTATCAGTTAGGAAGTGGGCATCTGAAATCTGCATCCTGCTTAGAGTCATAACAGCCAAAGCCAAAGCAGCAGTTTCAGCCATTATGACTGAAGACGCATTGTCCATTGACGCCTTTACGAAGACAGAGACCGGGGGTACTATGGTCGTGCTGTTGGAGTTGTATAAATCACCATGCTTCATTTGTTATAATGAATTTAATTATAAAGATCCAAAGGAGACATATGGGCTAAAGAATTATTTTTTTTTTGTAGCCACGATCACATGTACGTTTCGGCAGTATCATGAACCATGTTTTCGTAAACGCTAAACGGTACACGGGCGGTGACCCTTCGTTTAGAGTTTAGAGCGTGTAGACGCCGTTTAGACGGCGTCTAGACGGATTAAACGGTTTTGTGACTGTAGCAAGATTTCAGCAGAACAGAGCAGGTAAAGGTGCAGGCGTACAGCAGAACAGAGCTAATCCGTATAGCTAATCGAAGCAGAACAGAGCTAATCCGTACCTGCACCAAAGCTGGACGCGTGCACGGGTGCGCAAGAGAGCTGGAAGCGCACAGAAGCAGGGGACATGCACACCACAACAGGGGACGAACGCAGGAGCAGGGGGCTCGACGTGCGGCGCTTGCCTGGACGGCCGTGGACGCCTCGACGGCGCCAACACTTTCGGCGCAGGACGACGCCGAGGCGCGCGTAGCTGGAGGGCCTGGTGGCGGGCGCGCTGGTCGATGCCGGCGCGCTGCAGGTGCTGGCGGCGGCGTCGCAGGGCTGGCGGCAGAGTCTTGCGGGGCTGAGCGGTCCGGCAATTGGAACCCTAGCCGCCTCCGGTACTTATCTGCCGCCCAAATCCCTCTCAATCACCTGCCAAATGTCCCGCTCCTCCATTCCCTTCCGCCGGCTGCTCCCGCCTCGTCGATTTGGAGGCGGCCATCACCTAAAGCGCCGTGAAAGCGGGCAAGTCGGCGTCGAGGAACGTTTCCCGCCGTCCCGTTTCTCCGTTTTCAACGTGTACTGCCGTGTTTGACCGTCTAGACGGGAAACCCGTCTAGTTGCCCGCCTAGGACCTAAACTCCACGGCAGGGTGCCGTGTACCGTCTACACGCGTTTAGACGGGCGTTTAATCCCGTTTAGGATAACAAGGATCATGAACCATACGAGCACAATACACTAGAGTACGTAGCTAAGAAAGGTTGTAGGTGCAGACGTGTGGCAGTGGCAATGATCACCTTTGTACATGCATGCATGTGCAGCAGCACGGTTGGGCGATGGGATATGCCAAGAGCATGCACACGAACCTTCAATGGACGCTAGGCATGTTTCGTTTGACCGAAGCACAATGCCATTCGTGACATATTGCGGCCAGACAGAATAAATTGCCACACTATTTTGCCTGATGAAATATACACCATCACTATACATATATCCCGTCTCTCTGCAATTTCCCCCTGCAGCGACTTCTATTAAAAAAACGTGTTTTATTCCCTGTAGGGGCTGCGTAATTAAAATCATCATTAAATATAGATTGATGTACTCCTTTCATTCTAAATTATAACATATTTTGGTGTTAATTTTATATATTTATTTTTTGCTATGTATCTACACGGCCATAGTTATCTAAGTGCATAACAAAATTTATGTATTTAGAAATCAAATATCTTATATAATTTGGAATGGAGAGGAGTATGCATAATAAGTGTTATAATTGTCAATAATATATTATCTACAATTATGAATATGACTTTGGGCAAACCATTTTATTAGAACATCGGTAGTGCTGATTTCATTGACCTACTAACTCATTCCGTTTCAGTAAACAAAAAAAAAAATGAAGTGGTAAAGGAAGGCTAGTTAACACCAGGTGTTAGAAATTAAATCACCGTGATAGTCCCTGTGACGAGAGAGCAGTGAGAACAATGCGAAATGTATTTGCATGGAAATGGTACACTGTCAGCAACTACGCCAGGCGAGGTGGCTGACGGATTTCGACAATACGTCTACAGTGCTGGAGGCGGTAATATCGTTCAAGTATGTTGGGCTTTGTGTAGCGGGTCGTGGGCCGTGTAATCGCTTCTGTCCGGCGTTTATAAAGCTGACCTATCTCCGACTTCGACAACCTCCAGGGTCGGATGGCCTGTAGCCCGCTAGCTCGCGGGCCCGCCGTCGCCCTGCGTGACCCACGAGCCTCAGGCTCGACCTGGACAAGGCGCTACGGGGGCTTGCGGCCTACCTCCGACTCGCCCGACCTACAGTTGAAGCGGCTCGCGGCTCGCCCGGCAGGAGGCTCAATCCCTTCCACGTCTCGGGTCGATCAGCTCCTCAATTTTTCGAGTAACGTTCGACCACGGGTGTGATCGGTGCGCCCGTGACCTCTCTGGGCAGCCATGGGTCGGGCGGGCCAGCCTTGAGCATGATTATGGGCTTCCGCGATGAGTTGGGGCCTTGGAGTTCTCCATTCTCGAGGCCCCCATCTGTCGGCTTGTGGCGGTGATGGGCTCTCCTAGTACTTGCCCGGCCTCCTCGAGTTCTCGTCCTCCACCCGCTCGCCCGAGGTTGGAGAGGAGAGGCGATTATGCTTGTAGTCCAATGGTAGGGCCGGTCCGGTGGGACGCTACCCACCGGGGTTCAAATCTCGGTGCTCGCACCTTTACTTGGGATTTTCCCGGGATTTTTCCGGCGCGTTGTGCATTAAGTGGTAGCGGCGTTCCGTCGACGACGAGGCGCCCATGGTGACTTCGGGAATCTCTGGACCTGCCGGGTGCTCACGATCCTTCGGAGGTTCATAAGGGTAGGGTTTTGCGACGTGTGTTCTTAGGGGAGAGTGTGCGTGCGTGTTGTGAGCGTCTGCGTTTATGTGTAATTCTCAAAAAAAAAAAAAAAGTTATGCTGTAACCGAATACTTGAACTCTGAATCATTCATCAGTATCCCGCCCAATGCTGTTCGTGCTCCTCTGAATCCCTCTTCTCTTGCTAACCCTAACCCCCAAATTCCCTTAATCCTCCGATTCTACTCTAGTTATCCATTGGAATCCTCGCCGTTCCTAACATACACGGACAATCATTACTTGTTGTGGCCACCAGAAGCACACGCACGCGTTGAAACTGTTGCGTGGTGCTAGCGGCTACATTGCCAACATTGGGCGCATCCACTCACCCGCTGTGCACATTTGCCTGACGAAGATACTTTACATATGAGTATCCAAACACTACATTTGTCAACCTAATTATGATCTGACTGTAGATCAAAGAGTACCATGCATGTCTCATGTCTCAGCAAATCTAGGACATCCACATCATATATCTAACGGTTGCCAGACCAGGGGCTGGTATCTAGGTGAGTTTAAAAGTACAATCGTTAGATATGATGTGGTATCTACCTCAAAACAATCAAAGAGAATTTTTCTCGAAAGATAGAACAACGAAGAGAAATTGAAACAGTAGTATACTAGCATTATATATAATGTAGATCGATCTTTGGTGTGTACAAGTGTGTTCATCACTAAAATGGTTTGTCATGGACACGTGCCATATAAATTCATAGGCGTGGCGACCGGCCCCTCTACGAATCATATCAAAGTTATCTATCGGAACTGTTCACGTAAAGCACAGTGGAACGACGGAATCCTTTAACATGTACAGTATTATTATTGTATATAAATGCAATCTGGTCGTCAAAACAGGACAAATGCCGTTGGGAACAGCTGACAGGCAGCGCTGGCAATGCAATGCAATGGCATCAAAATTTTGTCCGACGAATGATAAATGCCACCGATTTGTTTTTATTTCAATAAATATAAGGGCAAACAACAAAAACCAAGTGAATGAAAGAAACAAAGGGCTTAACTAGGCTGCACGACGCGCCATCATTGCGTCCGACCGTCGACGCGAAACGTACGCCCACGGGCCAGCAGCGTGCGGGAGGCAGGCAGGCCGGCGCGTCTCCATTCCGTTTGCGTGGGCCAGCACCAGCCACCATGGCTAAGTCTGGCCCGCCCACTACCCCGTGTGGCCCGACTGGCGTCGCCGGTTTGCCGCCGGTCGTGTTTCGCCGGCGTCACAGTTGGGCGATTGCGTTGTGTTGCCATGGCCAGTAGCTAGCGATCACACGAGGCTGCTCAACGCAATGCATGCGCACTGGTATGTGCTAGTACTACAAGCGAGAGGCCGGGCGACAGGGGAGAGAGCCAGAGACGGTGGTCATGGTCACTCCACCATCCCCATGCAAAAATGCGAGCGCAGTGCGCTGCACGGGCCACTGATCGCTTCGCCATCATTGTGTTGCGTCCCGTGTTTCACGTCCTCTCTCTGTACGTCTCTCTACACTAGTGGCTGCATGCCTCTCATTCCAACACCGTCGTACCTGCCCACTTTGCCTGCCTGCAATGGGTCGTGGATCCCTCAGGTCGAATCGGTGCGAAAAGGTTGGCGCCTTCAGGGCCGGCGATTAGGGTGTGCGAAGTGTGCGACCGTTCAGGGCCTCCAAAATCGGAGGGCTCCAAATTTACATTCTACCACTACCGCTATACTAGCTGCTATGGTGTTAATTGTTTGCATACTAGTTTTTACTCTTTTAGCATTAAGATTTGATTTATACCTAGTAGTGTGAAACCCATATAAAGTTGAAGCTTTATAATTAAGTGAAAGCATGCTTTGATTTTTTGAAATTTAGGGGCCTCATCATGAATTTTGTTCAGGGCCTCCAAAATTCTAGGTACGGCCCTGGCGCCTTTGGGCTGGAAATTCTAGCACAGCACTACCCTGCAGCGCAGTCGGCAGCGAGCCATCAGCTACTATGGGCTTGTAGGCCACTGTGTGTGTATCCCCGGCACGCTCGGCAACAGGCATTGAATTTTCCACCCGCACTGGATGCATCGATGCAAAGCCTAAAGCCAAGTCCATATGCATGTGCATTATCGACGATCGATCGATTGGCAAGAACAATGCCACGTTCGGCTTTTAGACAGATCACAAGAGATGGGAGAAGTCGTCGCGCTCGCTCGTTTTTAACATAAAGAGAGCTTAGCTAGCTAGTGGATCGACGCGCGCGAGAGCTAGGGACAGACAGGAAGAATCATGTCACGTCGGAAACCTCGGCAACTCTTGGTTGGCGACTGACTTGCATGCATGCATGAATGGCGTGATGAGAGCGACACTGTCAAATAATTTGTACGACGATCGACATAAGTGCTAGGTGCTGATATGATGATCGATGTGAAACCAAAGTTTCGTTAAAAGACTAAAACAGTCAAATTGCACGAGAGCGAGACAGCGTAGGCATGTTAGCTCCTGGGCTAGGATAGCTGGCTCTATGACCTGGCCAGCAGCATGAGTTGCATTGGGATCGATTGAGATCGACGAGACAGCACGCTCGACACCGTCCTATTCGGATGTCAACCATTTGTTTTATTGTTTAGATTTATTCGATCTAAAGCTAACAATGTAGACTGCTCGTGCTCGGTGCAGAGCTTTTGTCCCTCCATCGATCATCTGTACAACTCAGTAGTTTCCTCCAGCCATTTTGAAGCTGGGCCGAATTGTTGATAAACCCAGCAGCCTGCACCCTCCTAGGAAAAGCCCAGCCCACTTGAGCCTGCCATACGCCACATAGCCCATCTCTTCTCTTCTACCCGGAAGGAAACCACTACGCTGCGATCGCAACCGAACGAACCCAAGCTCTCCTCCCCACCGCCGCACCGACCAAAGCCCTAACGCACGCGGCGCGGCGCGGCGAGCGACCGGGGACGGAGAGCCATGGCGGCGGCGGTGGCGACGCAGCAGCCGCAGCGCAAGTACCAGTGGGGTGAGCTCGCGGACGAGGACGGCGCCAGCGACCTCGGCCTCCCTCTTCCGCCGCGGGTCGTCGTCGGGCCCGACGCGAGCGGCCTCCGGACGGTGATCGAGTACCGCTTCGACGACGAGGGCAACAAGGTGAAGGTCGTCACCACCACCCGCACCTGCAGCCTCGCGCGCGCGCGTCTCTCCAGGAGCGCTGTCGGGCGCCGCTCGTGGGCCAAGTTCGGCGACGCCGTCAAGGGGACGACGACGCCGGCGCGCGCCTCACCATGGTCTCCACTGAAGAGGTCCTCCTCGAGCGACCACGAGCCCGAGGTAGTAGCTCTTCTCTTCTCACCCCCACGCGTTTCTTCCGTCTTAGTTAGATCTGCTGTATTCTGGTCTGCGTTGATTGATTTCTCTGTCAAGCTTAAGTGTGTATTCTAGTTGCTAGTTTCATGGACATGTTTGTACACGAATTGTAGTCTTACAGAACATTAAAACCACCATCTACCTTGGAAGAATTCTCTTTCCAAGTACTCACAATGGAACCAATGTAGTTAGTGTTACCAAACAGCCAAATTTGCATCCTCATTTTCTTATATATGACTCATCATTCTCCCTGAATTATGTATTATTCCAGACTACTTAATGATACTGTGTAAATAAATCGGTCTCTTAACCTTGATTGAATTAGCATACAATGCATAGTTTCCATTGCTAAACATATTATGTCTCATTCTACATCTGCTCTGCAATACATACTGTTAACAATGTTAATACAACGTCTGTAGGCCATGCATGGTTTCCAGTTGGAGTACTATGGATGGAACATGTCATTGCTGTCATCTAGTAATGTGGTATTCAAGTCTAGTGTTTAGTATGTTATTGAAAGAAAACAACTCACACTTTCATAGACATATGTGGGCACATGTTTCAGTTTCACCATGTGACTCAAATCCCATTTTATGATCCAATGGCGATCTTGTTGTTATGAAATGTGGTGTGTACACCAATTATACCATTCTTTTTTATATACACTAGTATTGTCTACCATGGAAGGGACATGCCTTCATAGTTCATTATCATTCCAATTGATCCAAAAATTAGCATTCTGCATTTTGTTGTGATTCCTCATTCTCCCTGAATAATGCATAGTTTAAGTTGATACAATGTTAGCTGCTGTTAAAAATTAATTTTTAGGGCTTTAGGAACAAGGGTAGCTCTTTGCCTTTTCATTTTGAAAACTCGGATCACACGTCATGGTCCAGCAGTGGATATTTTCTGCAGTTGTTTCATCAGCTGCAGGTGATCTAATTCCACTGTAGAATTGTATCCTCCTTAATGCAAACTCAATAGAATGTAGCACGATTACTGGTTACGTTGCTGGTTGTTTTCCACTCCAGACATTCACAAGTTTTAACATAATTACTGTTGATCAAAACTGTACCTGCTAAAGTATCTGTCACTGTCTGTTAAACAGTTTACATCTTGTGGATATAGAGACATTCTGCAGCTATTGCTTATGTCCTTCAGCATTTTTCTTTTTGCTCTCTATCTTCGTGGCATAATTTGTTAGTCCTTCTCTCAATTGTAGGGAGACGGCCCGAGGAACCATTTATGTCTGGTGATCCACTGGATATGGCAAGTACAAGAAGTGGCATTCTCATGGTTTGCCGAACCTGTGGGAAAAATGGTGATCATTGGACCTCGAAGTGCCCCTTCAAGGACCTCCTCCACGGACAGAAGGTCTTGTCGACGTTCCTTCTACTGCCGATGGCCTGGCAGCACCACGTGGTACTGGTGTGCGAGCATATGTTCCTCCAAACAAGAAAGAAGGTGCTGATACAAGTGGAGCAAGTATGATGAAGAGAAGGAATGATGAGAACTCTATCCGTGTGAACAATCTCTCAGAGGACACCAGTGAGTTCGACCTCTTTGAGCTCTTCTCCAAGTTTGGTACTGTAAACCGTGCCTTCGTCGCAAAGGATAGGAGGACTGGATCAAGCAGGGGCTTTGGCTTTGTCAACTTCGTTCGTAGAGAGGATGGTGAGAAGGCTATCAGCAAGCTCAATGGGTATGGTTATGATAACCTTATCCTCCGAGTTGAGTGGTCAGAAAAGAAGAACTAGACTTTGCTTCTACCTACTAGCCTGTGGCATATATTCACTGAAGTGTTTACCAGTATAATATGGTCGGAAATAGTACTGTGGTATGGCGCATATCTTGCGATCTGAACTTGTGGCGGTTATTTGGTTTGAACAGGAATAGTTGTATGTTGCTGGTGTTTTTCTGTGCCCGTCACTCTGCCGTATGGGTATATTGGAGAATGGATGGATTTCTTATGTTGTAATTTCTCTAGAGCATTCCCTTAAGATGGTCAATGGATGTTGGTTAATGGATGGGTTTGTTTGTCGTAATTTGTCTACGGCATTTCTTTGATTTGGTTTATGGATGAATTTCGTACATGTGATTTGTCTACACCATTTCCCTCATTTGGTTGGCTTGTGATTCTGCCAGCAGTCACTGTTCTGTATGGGCAGTAACATGCTGTTACACATTACAGATACTGATGCCCATATTTGTTAGCCATGATGTCGCATTGACGATTGGCCTATTATATACTCCATTTATAATCACCGCGGCACAATACAGTTGAGTCGTCCATACACGTACATCACACAGTTATTCATGATGTCGCTAGGTGCTAAGCACACGTACTCGTAGGCCGGTAGGATGTAGAAGGATCTCACTTGACATACTCGATCCTGACGCCACCGACAGTGACCATGTCCCCGGCGCACCTCGGCACGAGCGACACGACGATCGTCTTGTCCCCGTCAGCGCCGATGTCGTCGAGCAGGTCGCAGATGCCGAACCTCGCCGCTGTCTTCACGGATCCCGCGCCCTTCTCGGGCCGGACCAGGTGCGGCGTCAGCGCCACGCTCCCCGCGCACTGCGCCGCCGCCGCCGGCATGTCGCCGCCCCCGCTCTGGGACTCGTTCACGAACACGTCGAACTTGACGAACCGGCTGAAGTGGTCGGCGACCTCGATCCCCTCGACGACCAGCACCTCCTCCTCGTCGTCCTTCTCCTGGCGGGTCCTCGACGTCCTGGGCCGCGTCACGGTCACCCTCACGGTCTGGTTCAGCGTCGCCGGGAGCGCGCCCGTTGCAGGCGCCGGAGACCCGGTCTCCGTGGTCGGCTTGGCGTTCAGCCACGGCAGGGCCACGTCCTGGTAAGGTGTAGCCCAGCGCAGCCGTGTCGAGGCAGTCGCGGACGCGGACGCGCACGAGCCGGGCCTCCTCGTCGTAGAAGAGGAAGCTGGCGTCCAGCCAGTCGGGGTCGGTGAAGTTGGTGTTGCCGGCGCGGAGGCCGTTCCAGACCGACCACATGCGGTCGATGTTGCCGTGGTGCGCGAAGAAGATCGGATCGCGCGCGGCGGAGTAGAAGTTGCCCATGTCCTCGGCGTTGGGCTGCCTCGGGTCGCCGCACCAGAAGTGTACTGGGCTGTGCGGGATGCTCTCGACGGTGCCCGCGCCGGGGTCTGGCTGGTCGCCCTGGTGGTATGGCAGCCCAAAGAAGAGCTCCTTCTTCTTGGCACCGGAGATCATCTGACGCAGAGAAGAGACATGGGCAATCAGAGTAGATCAAGTGTTCAATTACGTCCAAGAACTGAGTGTTCAATGTTAGCACAGTGTTTTGTACACTAACATGACTAGTACATGAGGGTGCAATATTGTTTTTTAAGGAAACCATGGTCGGTGTGTAAATTGTACTACTGTGTACATCAAGACAACGAGCTATATATACTAACACTGACCTGACGGTACATGATCATCAGGTTCTGATCGATCTGCTGATCTTGTGGGATGGTTGGCCCGGTCCCGTCGTAGTCGAGGTCCAGCGTGAACGGTGGCTGGTGAGCAGGGTCACGCATCTCGTCGTACAGCGGGGAGGACGTGTTGGCGTAGATCGCCGGCAGCGACATGCCGCCGGGCGCGTCCCAGTTCCAGAACGGCAGCGCAAAGTTGTCGTCGCCGATGAGCTTCCCAAGAATCCTTTCGTGGAAGTACAGGTACAGCCTGCATACGACGTTCAGGTTACATGAGCAAGTTCACAAAACACCCTACACGTACGCCAGATGCATGGATCCGACAGACAGTCACCTGTGCCACGGGAAGAAGAGCCAGCAGTTGTGTATCTGGATCTCCAGGTCCGGGAACCCGACCTGGTCGAACGCGGCGTCGCAGTAGGCGCAGTGCACGCGCCACTGCTTCGCGAAGCTGCGCGGGTCGTCGTCCGGCAACGCCTTCATCAGCGCCACCGCCTTCTCGTACTTGGCAAGGTACTCCGCGTCCACCAGGTGCGCGGCCGGGCGCACGCGGAGCCCGAGCGACGGCGGCGGCGTGAAGTCGACGATCGCCGTCGTCCCGCGCGTCCGGAGGGGGCAGCAGTTGACGTCGCCCACCGTGTCGGGGAGGTCGGGCGGGTTGCAGTTCGTGAGGTCCGGCGCCTGGATGGGCGCCGCGAGCGCGCCGCCGAGGCTCGACGACGACGATGACGAGCTGAGGAGACCGGCTGCCGCCGCCCCGCCGAGGCCGAGGAGCACGTCGCGGCGGTCGGCGCCGCCGCCGGTAGCCTTGCACCTGATGAGCGTCTGGAGGCGGCGGCATGGCGCGCGTGGCGCAGCGAAACCTCGTGGCATGGTGGAGCTCCTCATGGCGCTAGCTCCTGCTGCTCAGTGGTGATCGAGCGTGCTGTGAAGTGTGTGAACTTGTGAGCAGCGTGCGATCGGTGCCGTGCCATGGTTTAGCTAGCGAGTGGCTATATAGAGTGATTGAGAGAAGGTGCTATGATCGGCTAGTGGATCGATGGATGCTGTTTGTTACGTGCTACTAGTACTGCTACATGTGTCGTGTCGAGGTTTGGTTCGTTAGCTAAAGTAAGTATCGGCCGTTTGACGCCAAATTCACCGAACACACCAAATCGTGGCACGCTTTGTACCACATCTCACACGCAGAATTGAATTTTGTCATCGTAGCGTGTAAGATCCGGTAGTGGTTAGGGCTCTGCCTTGGTAACCTTGATGTTACCAACAGGTTGTAACGGTCGTCTCACTCTTTTTCTAAATGAAAAACGCACAACGGTATGGTCTAAAAAAACACACGTAGAATTGAATGTTGTCAGCTTCGTTTTTCACACGCGCGCGCACATACGAAAGTAGCAGCAGCCACAAGTGCGATTAGCAACAACGAAAAAGCAGATGCATAGTCTCACCCCTAGGAAAGGCAGAATGTTGTCAGCTTCGTTTGTCACATCCCTACGATATGATGGAGATCACACTTCACATTCGGTTCAGTTCATTAATTTTCACGACGAAAAAACAGCAGCTATAAACATCGATTGACAGGCCAGCTGAGTCACGGACTGGTAATTAAATGCAATTAGCTCAGACGACCGAAGAACAAATGAAAAGTTTTTAATATCGTGCCATCATTTTTTTTCCAAATAAATGCTATTTTTCCAAAGTTTAAAAAAGTTTAATCTAAAGTAGAGGTGGAGGAATCTCGATGACGAGCGGTGCGAGGCCAGATCTAAGGCTTCGAGGCATGGGTGGTTGCGTGGGCGGCGGCCTTCGGGCGCTGCTCTCGATGATGGCCGTACGTATCTAAGCTTCATGCGATGGATTTCGTCCCTCTTCTAAGGCTGCGGGCGGGCGCGGCCGTCGATGGTGGTGGTGCACCTTCTACGATCTCCATTGATCCGGATTTGTGGCCACCGACGTAATGGCATGGATCGCGAATTCGCGATGGGGCAGCAGATTGCGTTTAGACAGCGGTGACGTGCGTGGGCGCCACTTTCTCGGTGGAGGCGTTGTCACTTCTATCCAAAGACGCCTTTGGAGATCTTTCGGGATGAAAATCCAGCACTAGTCTTCCTAGTCGGGCGACGTTGGCATCTTCGTATGTCATGTTCTTGTTGGAGGCGTCGCATTTGGAAGTTTTTGCTTGGTTTGTTAGTGTTGGAGATGGCCTAGTTACCTCACTAGATTCTTATTGTTGTTGTTGTTTATTTGGCGGTGTATTCTCGTCTTGTAGCAAAAGTCAGAATGCCGCAGCGACTTCTCTCGAGCTCCTAGAGGTTTTTGTTTTTGTTTTTCTAGGTCTAAACTTTGTAATAATTGGCCCTGATTCTACCTATTGGTAAATGAAGCCGGATATGAAATACTATCTATTATCTAAAAAAAAAATGGGAGTTTAAAAATACAAGAGGGGTCGTTTCCGATCCGGCAGTTACCTCAAAGGAGCTATATTTTTGAGGAATGTGACATCCTTTTGAGATCAATTGGATCAATCTAAATACATTGTGTGGTCTCAGTCTGTCTAGTGGATGCATGCGTGTTTGGTTTCACTGTTATGTACATATACGCATGTGACCCAAAGAAAGTACGTAATGGCGATATATGAAGGAACGGTGCACACACGTGTGGGCCTGCGTGCTGTTTGACGCAAAGTTCAACGAGATACAGTGACATGCTTATCTATCAATCTACCGAATCCCAAATTACACACGCAACAATTTGTGAGCACATATAGTGCTGCTATTTCACTCAATCTGTTCGTTCCTAATGAAAAGCTATAGCACCTGTAAAAGAATCGGATGCGAGAATCACGGACCCCCGGTGGGTGAACACTATCAATTTTCCTCATCTGTACGTGCAGTTAGCTCGGACCAAAGGAAGCACATCTGAGAGGTTTTCTGTCTATATCAGCTAGCTAGCTGCTTATTGCTTCCTACACGCAAATGGTTGAGATATGGATAGATCATTTGCATTTTTCGAAAGATCTGACAGATCATTTGCATTACTGGGTACATGCTTTAAACCGAACAAAACTGGGCTCGGGGGCGATCGTGTAACATGCTGCTGGTATATAGTATGGGTGCCCGAACACACACCAAATCGTGACAGGCCTTAGCGCCATATACTCTAGACCACGCGTCTCACAAAATGTAACAATCGCACGAAAATCCCTACTGCTACCCCCTACGATTAGGATGGAGATGACGGTTCAGAATTGATTTCCGATCGAGGGAAAAAAAAGCAGCAGCTGTAAACATCGATGGACAGTGGCAACACTACTTTTCCTGATATGTGCGATTAGCTCAGAGCAGAGAACAGATGATAAGTCTTTTTCAGGCAAATGAAAAAAAAAAGAGAATAGTTTTTATGGGTGGTCGCTTTTACTGAAGAAAGGGCTGTTGCTGCAAAAAGGTACTGTAGATGTACTCACACAAGTTACTGTGTACAGCTGCAGTGCATTGGGCTATTTTGACTTATTCGAACTGAACAGGCCTGAATGAGATGTTAAGGTTTGGGTGGATAAACTCAAACGGAATAGTAAGTGAGAAATCTATTGAATGATCACTTTCATGATTTCATCCATGGCTGGTGAGGATAATCGATGGCTGCCGTTTCCAGCATCTTATCTGAGCATTCTACTTTTGCAGCAGGGACCCTAAGCTCATTCAGTATGCGGCTCCATGTTAGAGTGCATTCTCTTGTGTCAAAATCTAACGACGATTCAATATGCATTTTCTTTGTCTAAAAAATAAATATGTTCATTTTTTATCTCTAGATATTATATTTAAACTTGTAAAACTGCTCTAAAATGCAATATACATCGTGTGGGCAGGGCACATATATATATGATAGATCTGAGTATCTGACTAGTGGCCGCATTCCTGTTTGGTTTGACTGTTTGTTAGGCAAGGTGTGATGATACTGTGTGTAAAGAATCTCGGACTGGTGGGTGTGGCCCTGTGGGTGAACACTACCTATAAATTGGTGCCGTGGCAAGTGTTGCAGAGCACGAGCTAAGCAAAGCAGCTCGATCGAGCACACTTGAGCAAATAAGCAGAGCCATGGCTTCCCGTGCCTTCGCTACACTGCTTGCAGTGCTAGCGCTTGTGGGTTTCGCTTCAGTTCCCCGTGGTTCAGCAACTGATCCGACCCAGCTCCAGGACTTCTGCGTTGCTGACAACAACAGCCCTGGTAAACAAATATATATATGTGTGTATGTGCATGGAGCTCAACGCATGAACTTCGATCGGCAGTACATATACAGAGAGAGTTATATAGACTCCATTTTGAAAGAGCTCCATTTTCTATATTTATGCATATATTGAAGTCATGGACGTGTGCATTATGCATGCAGTGCTGGTGAACGGGGTGGTGTGCAAGAACCCCAACGTGGTGAACGCAAACGACTTCTTCTTCCACATAGTGCCGGTGGCACCAAACGCGCAGGGCTCAGCCGTGACGCCGGTGGCGGTGACGGAGATCCCGGGGCTCAACACGCTGGGCATCTCGCTGGCGCGCATCGACTTCGTCCCGGGCGGGCAGAACCCGCCGCACACGCACCCTCGCGCGTCGGAGATCCTGACGGTGCTCCAGGGCACGCCCTGGTGGGCTTCGTCACCTCCAACCAGCTGCTCAACAACACGCTCTTCGCCAAGCAGCTGCGCGCGGGCGACGTGTTCGTGTTCCCGCAGGGGCTCATCCACTTCCAGCTCAACACCGGCAGGACCCCGCCGTGGCGCTCGCCGCGCTCAGCAGCCAGAACCCCGGCACAGTCACCATCGCCAACGCCGTGTTCGGGGCCAAGCCGCCCATCCTGGACGTCATCCTCGAAAGGGCGTTCATGCTCGACAAGGCCACCGTGGACCGGCTCCAGCAGGCGTTTGGCGGCGCAGCACCGGCGGCTGGCGGCGGCGGCTATCCGGGGCCGTGCCCCGGCAATAACTGATCGGTACGCGCGCTGGTGGCTCGACGGCGGCTGCACCCAGCATATGCTGCAGTGCAGCGCGCGCGGGTCAGGATATATATTGTACCACGCACACAACAACATACAGTACCTAGTGTGGCTATCTATATATTGTGCACGCGGTTGTGTTGATCGAGGCTCGATCGTGTTGAATAATTTGTGACAAAACCGCACCAAATCTACGGCAATATATTTGAAGGAACGGTGCATATATTTGCTTTAGAAAACCGAAAGAAAATGGGTAACGAAACGGGGCCGGCCGATACTGTTTGACGCAAAAGTTCACGGAATACGCACCACCAGCACCAGATTTTTTTTTTCGCGATCGGGCCATTCACCCGTGTTTCGTTAAGAGGAGGAAAACCAAATCCAAATACAAAGGGTTAAGGGATGCCGAGGCAGACATCGCTGCGAAAACAGAAACAAAACAAAACAAAACACACAACACAACAAAACGCAAGCAATCTAACTACCTGGATGCAACCCAAAAGATTGATTACAAGATAACCATGTCGCGACTAGACCACCGGCACCAGATCGTGACATGCTTATCTATCTACCGAATGGTCCGAATCCTATCTACAGACACGAAACATTACCTCAGGAAGAACAGATGATAAGATGCAGAGGTTTCTATATATAGCAGCTAGCTGCGTACTGCTTTTCCTACACGCAATGGTGCAGAGATCATTTGCAGTACAGGGTATATATGCAAAGCAAAATGGATCGAACGGTGTCGAACCAAATCGACCATAGCTACCTGCTACAAAGAGCTTTAGCGCTTGTTTTGCTTGACAGCCATAAGATGCCACAAAATCTATTGAGAAAACTCAAAATGTAGCCACATGGCCAGCAACAGTTTTGGTTGGCTCTGTTTCTAATGACATGCATTGAGCTCTTACGCGTTCCTAAACATGTACTGCAGAAACGTTGGCCACATCACATCTTGTCTCCATTTCATCGGTGTTGATCGATCGAGTGGTTGGGGGTGGTCTGAGAATCTAGCAACTTAGGAAGATCTGAAGGATGTGCAACTACAATTCTCTTCTGCGCACGCCTGGATCAAGCTGTTTTTTTTTTTTTTTTTTTGAGAAAAGGGGACTCCCCCGCTTTTGTATTACCAAACAAAAGCACCAAACATCCAGTTCACGCACAGGTTTAGCCTAACGGCTGAAAAGCAAATAAGTTCGATCACACAGGATCAGAAATAACACTCTCACTCATATCACCCTGTTGAAGCCAAAGGTAGAGCATCCGATAGTCCCAACCATGATGAAGTGCTCCCCTCCTCCAGCAACCAGGTGATCTGAGGTGGCAAGCACGTTGTGGCCTCCAATCTGTCTGCAATATTCTCCACTTGATTTCTCACCTCCAGTTTGAACAAGGCCAGCCATCTTCTTAGTAGTCCAACAATCTTCAGTAGTATTTGCTTCATCCCTAGCCATGATATTCCCTGAAAGCATAATTCATTTCTTAGTTTCCAGATTGCCCAAAGAACAGCTGAAGAAATAATGTTGGTAACAATATGAGTTTTGTTGGAAATCCAATAACCAGCAATTGTTTCAAAGTTTTTCCCCAGATCTATACCCAAACAAATCGACATTTCATGCCATACACAACAGCTCAAATGACAGTCAAAGAAAAGGTGATGAATAGACTCATCCTCTTTACAGAATGAGCAATTAGGGTCCTCCACCTTCCTCCTTTTGTCTAGGCTATCCCTGGTTAATAATCTATTTTTGGATAACAGCCAAAGAAATAATTGTACCCTAGGGGTATCACAAGCTTCCAAATAGCTTTGACAAATTGGGGATCACCCCATTGTGATTATCCCCATTGTGATTGATCACAACATATAGCGATTGAACTGTAAATCTACCATTTAAAGAATAGCACCATAAGATTTGATCCTTCTCTTCAGAGAGGGCTAAGTCTTCAACTAAACTGCACAGCTCCCACCAAAGACTCATATTTCTTTTTTTGACACCGTTCTTCTAAATGTCAACATCAGGTTCTCTCCATCCCACACCCTCACAAATAGATTTGCCCTGCTGTTCACAGATCACATATAAAGGCCAAAAGATAGTAGCAAGATTAATGTTGCCAATCCAAACATCTTCCCAGAATCTAATTTTTTTTCCCATTACCCACTACCCATTTGACACCCAAATGAACAGCTTGCATTGCCCACATTACTCCTTTCCAAAAAGGAGAAATCCTAGATTTAGCACAGTAGAAAATATTAGGTTTATCAAGCCTATATTTATAGTCAACAATACTTCTCCCAAATAGAGTTGGAGTTCAACTGGTATCTGAAAATCCTGGATCAAGCTGTATCTTAAGAATAGAAGAGGCAATGTCAGCAGTCCTGAACATGTGGAGGCAAGTCTATATGTACGTGATGGGCTGAGGACTGAAGAGGAGGCCCAACAGATGTTGTGTTCCCAATGGCTTAATACATGGAAAATCAGCTGTGGTGGTAGCAGTCCTTAATACACGTCCACCTATAGCAGAGCGAGTTTAGAGAGAAGGGATCGAAAAATTGAATGAATGAACAAGTATACATCATTCCAAAAATCCTTCGAACGGTCTCCAAATTATCCTTCCAATTGTCGAGGGGTTCCGCGAGCAATGGCAAAGGCTATTGGTTGGGGGCTCTACCCAGGCGTTCAAATCCGGATGCGACGACATATTATCCCGGATTTATTTGGGGATTTTTCGTGGCTTGCAAGCATTAAGTGGTAGGCGGCCCCCGTCGGCAATGGAGATCGCATGCGTGGTGACCGTGAACTTCAAGATTGCGGTTCAGTCCTTCAAGGTGTTCATAGGGGGTAAGGTTTTGCGACGTGTGTTCATAGAGGTGAGTGTGCGTGAGTGTTGGCGGCTGCGTTGTACTATGTAATCTCAAAAAAAAAAATTATCCTTCAATTCATGTTACTAGTACCGCTGGTGTTAACGTGTGGCAAGCATCAAACTGAGCACACTCAGCAAGGCCCAGAGTTTGTTCAACAGAGATTTCGGCCCAATCTTTGTCGGTGTTATTTTTTTGTTAGGGTTGTGTTATGAATCTTATGATTACTGAAGGTACAGAGCCCTACTGGTCTGTAGTTATGGTTAGATGAGCCCATTTCGTAGACGCGTGACTATAATTGGACTGCGGCCCATTAGGAAGTTTCTGTTCTCGCCGTGGGCTTTACGGGTCTCGTACATCTATATTTTTTGAAAAGTCACATTCCCTCCACCAACTAGGACGTAAGTTCACTTTTCCTCCCTCAACTCTAAAAACCGGACAAATCATCCTCCCTCAACTTTCCAAACCATGCATTTTCCTCCCTCGGTCGGTTTTGAAGGCGGGTTTGCTACAGTAACCCGGGTTTGCTGCAGTGCCCGTTCCTTCTTTCTTTTTTTTTTTTAATTAGGTTGAATCTTTGACAAATCATAGTAAATCATAGAAAAATCATAAAAATAAAAAATCCAGTTTTGTTGGACTCCACATGAGTAGATCTACACAGTGAATATATAATATGATATGCTTTAGTACAAAGTTTTTACTACGAAGGTTTTATCTTTTTCTTTTTTTATTTATTTGCTCAATCTTTGAAAAATCATAGTAAATCACAGAAAAATCATAAAATAGAAAATCCAATTTTGTTAGACTCCACATGAGTAGATCTACACAGTGAATATATAATATGGTATACTTTAGTTCAAAAAATAATTATAGATTTTTAAAGATTACGAAATTATTTCAATTAATTATATATTCTTGTGTAGCAAAAACTTTTGCACTAAAGCATATCATATTATATATTCGTTGTTGTAGATCTACTCATGTGGAGTTCAACAAACCTAGATTTTTTATTTTATGATTTTTCTATGATTTACTATGATTTTGAAAAAGATTCAAAAAGAAATTTTTTAAAAAGAAAAGACAAAGCCACTGCAACAGAAGAAACCCGGGGTTTGTTGCAAAACCCGGAGTTACTGTAGCAAAAAAACCCGCCTTCAAAACCGCCCGAGGGGAGGAAAAAATGCATGGTTTGAAAAGTTGAGGGGTTTTGTCGGCTTTTTGAAGTTGAGGGGACCAAAAAACTTGAACTTTTTAGACGCGTGACTATAATTGGGCGGGAAATCGCCGTGGACTTTTTCCTATTTTTTTTGTGTGTGTGTGTCCCGTATCTTCTAGGAAATTTTATTTATATTTTGTTGCGGTTTTTATGGTCCAGACTCCAGATGTATATGTGCTGTGTCAATAAAAAAAAGATCAGTCCAGATTTTGATTTCGTAAAAGTGGATGATAACCAACATAAAAATCTTCTAGAATCTATTACGATGATGTATATGCATACGATGGGTGATTTGTTGAAAAAAAAAAAAGGACAATAAATAAACTAATCTTCCAAGAGATGTGCAACTAGTATAGATTTCCATGCGCGCCCGCGTCCCGACGCTCCCAAGACGAGGCACGCCGTTTTTGGCCCGACGGGCGCGCACGCGAGGCAGTGAAGACACGGGCTTGGGCCGACCCTTAAGCACGGAACGCACGCGGCCGCGGCGTTAAGAAAGGGGAGGCCGGTGGCAAATACGCTTAGTGATAATATTGTACATATTTGGTATATTAGTCCCGATATTTTCATACTTGGTATAATATTGTACAAATATATTGAAATCGTGTAAAAAATGATCATGTTTGAGTGTTTTTAAAAATCGGCCCGCAAGACGGCACGCACGCATGGCCGCGGCGAACGCGATTTGGCCCGTAGGGCGGCCGGGCTCGAGGTCGCACTTAAGCCCGGCGGCGGCCCGGCCCGCGAGGACACGGCGTGCCTTAGCGCACGGCGACGCGGCGCACGGGGGCGGCGCGGCACGGCCGTTGGAAATCTATAGCAACTAGTCCTGTATATCCCTCGGATATCCTCGGGCCAAATGAGCAAAAATCCTGGAAGTATTGTGATTCACAAAAAGGATGGCATGCAACAAAGACTTCTAAATAAAATCTACTATACAATCTGTTCCTGAAATTGCTAAGGATGTGATGCACACGACCTTGTCTTTTTAAGGAGGTGCCAAGTTTGTTGTCTTTCATTTAAAAAAAACTCAACCACCACCAGTCCAGCCATATATACAAATGCTGTTCTTCATTGGAATGCCAGGCAATACCTTGCACTTGATGGCGTGGCGAGTGGCGACAAAGCGGATGAGCTATTCCACACCATCATATATGAAACCATATCAGTCCCTTTCCAACAGGTCACCAGCTGCTGCAAGTATTCGTGCGGCACAAATTTATTTTAGGCCTCCACATCACATCAGATAACTACTCTGATCTGATGCGCGTGGGATTACTCAAATGTCTGACTAGATCTCAACTTGGCCAACCAATGGCCGGATCAGATGATGACTCGATTGAAATTCCATTAAAACTTTTGCTAGTGCTGTCCGTCTTGTTTCGCTGGAACTACGTACACAACAAAGCGCAAATCTTGGTAATAAACAATATGTATATATGTTGTTGGGTCATTTCGACGCAGCATAGTTATTGGTAACTAGGATCAGTGGAGGATCACCCATATTTAGCAAAGGTCTCGTCTTGACCAACCATGATGTGTTGTTTATCTTAATCGGCGAATATGACCGATCTATAGTGGCACCCGCATTTTGAGAGAAGGGGGCGGGCCCTCCACCTAACGGAAGCTAAGCTCGCACATCCATCAGCTAATGGCGAGTAATGGCTGATGGCTCATGCTCATCCACACACCATTACCAACGAGCGAACAACAGTAGCGGCAACTCGCAGAAATGGAAGCCGGCGAGCCGCATCGCATGCCACCTGCAACATGGCAATATTTTTCTCCGGGCGCCAGTGGCAATAATTGGGCATATCTTGAAGCTTACATCACCGATATCTTTTGCTTACGACGAGGCCAGGGATGCTGTAGTGCAGTGAAGACGAGAGACGACTCAGACGAGCCCGAGCCCCACCCACCTCCTCCTCCTCCTCGGCCACAGCCAGCCATCGCTAGCTTCTCCCAGCTTGACACCAATAAGACCCCGGCGCTCGGCATCTCTTCGCTCGTGATTCAGCTCGTGATTCACCCCTAGCAGTCCCAAGCACCAGCAGCACTACACGAGGACGAGCACCAGCAGCACTAGCTCTTTCCGCCTCGACGATCGGCAGACAGACGACGGACACGGAACAGAGGTGGCCGCGATCCGGCTGCCGGCTCGTGCCCGGCGTCCTGCTGCTTTCAGCTTTGGCGCGCGGCGTGCACGATGTGTGACCTTGACATGGCGATGCGGGTGGAGAACAACGGGCGCGCCCATCAAGGTACGCCCGTGTCCGTCCGTGCCCCCTCCCCCTCCCCCCTCCTTCCTTCGTCTCGCTTCGGCGACCGTCCCCTGTTTTTCGCCCTGCCCGCTTCCGGTTTTTGCCTTTTCCTCGCTTCTGCTGCTGCCGCTGGCTGGCTGGTGTCTGTGTGTGCCCCTGTGCCTGTGCGCGCGTGCATCTGCATGCCAGCCCCGGCCGTGTCGTCCCGTCAGATCATCGCACAGTTTGCGTGCATGATTGTCGCGCCGCTACGCGCTAGCAGGGCCGGCCGGGCGGGGGCCTCTTTTGACCGCGGCCTTCCGGGGCTTCCGGCAAGCGGCATGGAGTGGAGGAATCGCGCTCGTGCACGTAGTATGTCCCTTCCCTGTTGTTGTCTCGGCGGCCGGTCGAGGGCGCTGTTCGCACGCCCATGCCATACCATGCCTGCCATGCCGCCCGATCGGGCTTCACATTACACTGTTGCCTGCCTGGGACTTCGCTCGGGACCTCGGGCCCTGGTAGAACAGTTCGTCGACCGGATCTTTCTATAGTTCCAGAGTCCTTACTTTGTTCCTAGCTGTTTTGGGTCGCGCCGTCGTCGCCAGTGAGCGTGGTTAGTGAAGTGAGGGGATAAACGTGTGGGTTGGGGCGAGTGCAGTGACTCAGCCAGCAGCCTGTAAACAAAACAGCTGTGGAGCCAGTCAAGCATGCAGAATGGCACCAGCTACCTCCGACCACCGAATGCCATTGTTAGCACAGTTACAAAGAGATGGATAGATCGTCTTTTTCCACACTGCTGGGCTGCCTGGACGCCCATGCATGCATGCCACAGCTGTTCACGGTCAGTGCTTTCCATGCATGATGATGATTCACTGGCTGGTCCGCCCGGACCCTGGTACGCCAATGAAACATAGGAGTATCTGCATATGCATACTACGCATCTCGTCTTAGGAAAACCTTACCATCAGTATTATTCTCTTCAACTGCTGCCCCGTCTCATCTTAGGTAGGCGTAGTATATACACTAATCCATCCATGTAGACCTTTACATTACAGATGATTAAGGCTCCATTCGTTTTGGTTGTTTCAGTAGTGTTACCTGAGAGAGAATAAACCTGTTTGGTCCTCACCTTGTAATTTTAACTGTCAATTAACCAGCATTAATCTAGATGATTTTAAAAGCCTTTCTGTGTTAGCACATCATCGTCGAGATACATACATGGACCGGAGTCTTGTGTTCTCAGCCAGTCTCTACAGCAGTTTAATTCTCGAAACGACTTTTTAAATTTGTGAGATTGAGAGTAGATTTTGTTTTGCGCAAAAGACAAGACGCACAACAGCAACATCCAAAACGCACACAAACGCACAAGTGCACAAAGCCAAAACAGTAACCAAACATGAACGGACGCCTCCAAGAGCTGCCGACAATAGAAAAAGAGACAGCCCATTGCCCATTTGGCATTTGCGTCGCACGGAAAAAGTAACGTGCCCGCCCATTTGCGCTATCCAAGAGGCGTTGGATACCCTGGTGGATATTTCGCCTCGGGCCGCCACCGCCATGGGGGCCCATCATCCATGACGGTGACGGCAAGCGCAGCAAAGCCCGTGCGTGTCCGGCTCGATCGTGTCGTGCGTGGCGCGCGTCATGCGGCAGTGCGCACAGTAGCGACCAAAACCACGGGCGGGGATGTGGGAGCCCACAAGGGGCCCACGGCATTATGGGCCGTGGTGCAGTACACTGTGCACACACAGCGCGCCAAGTCCACCAGAGGTGCGTGTGCGCCAGTACTAGTACTACGCCGTCGTGCAGGTGCAGGTGGGGTCACCCGCGTCCTGTGGGACACGTTTCGAGCTCTGAGCGGCCTGACAGGCGATAGAGCGCGGGCCCACGCGCCGTGCCGGCTGACACGTCGGCGACGACTGTCCTGGGCCCTGGCCTGCTGGCCCCGCCTGCAGGTTCACGGGTCACCATTTGACGCGGTCCGGTCCGCCGTCCTGCAGCACAAAGGTGCGGCCGGCCGTGCTATCGGCGGTATCGGTTCAAACGAACAGTCACGTCGCGCGACCAGGTCCGCTTTGCACCGTCGTGTCAACAAAGGACATCTTTTCTTGCCTCGGAACGGTACCTTCTTGCATCATCTCTAGTGGGGCATTTCAATTTTTGCAAACGAGTTGCTTGTTACCTTTTTATATATATTCAAAACAAAATCCGGAGGAAGCAAAAGACATGGTAGGCTGGTAGCATTTGATGAGGACTCTGCTTGCGGTTGATTATGCGACAACATAAGAGTGCTCAGTGTTGTGTCCGGCATTATTACGGCTTATAATAGTGTGTGTTTTTTTAATTTGTGAAGGGTCAACACGACGCACACTCACCCCCTATGAACACACGACGACCCCTACTATGGCAAATTTGAAGTTTCACCACCGCAACTCGCTATCGACTTGACGTCGCCACCACTTTCGTTAAGAAATCTAAATAAATCCAGGTGATAAAGTGTTGCCGCACCTGCGATTTGAACCTCGGGTGACCCCCCAACCAATAGCCTTTTGCCATTGCGTTGTTGAGAGTGAGGCTTATAAAGTGTGTTTGGTTGTGAGCGAGACAAAGACTATGGATCTAGTTTAGCTTGCATTACTTGAGCCAACTTTCGTTGGATCGCCTTGACATGTGCAGTGGTCTAATGTTTGGTTGATTGTATCTTATTAGTTTGGCCGAGAAAAGATGTTGTTTGGGAGATTAGAAACTATTCACCAAATGTTCATTTTGGCATACATCCTGTTATTTAGGTGTGTATTTAAGTTGAGAGTAAAACATGTCAAATTGAAACTTATATATTTATTGTACTTTAAAATACCCCCTAACTCATGGGCATCTTAGACCCTAAAAAGTATTTGAGATCCCATTTAATTCTCTGTCTAATAAAATAGAAAAATGTCTTACCCACTATTGAACTAAAAGTTGTTAGAGGGTTTTTTAGAGCTATATTCAGTTAGAGCCATAATCCTCGTCCTTATAATTTTCTTTTGCCCACTACACAAGGGACAATTTGGATGATTTTTCATCCATAAGGGACACGTTGCATGTAAAATTCGCTAACACCATTGAGGCACATTGGCATAACAGTCTTTGTGTGTACTGGTGGTGGACTTAAGGCCTAGTGTAGGCGTCCCCATTTGGGCTCTGGCGTTGAAGCACGATGTGAATTTTGTCCCTTTATGCCTTTCTAGAGTGTTAAAACATATATAATGTCATTGGCATCTTGATCCTTACTCAGACTCCATTCGAGAAGAGTTCGCTATAGGTGTCCACTTTAAACATGATTTAACCTTGTAGATATATGGGACAATTCTATTTGATCTTCAAGTAGTCAAATCCACCAAGACACACTAGCATATGTATGACTATATTAGTGTGGGCGTCCAGCCGTCCACTATCATTAAACACAATTCCATACATTTTGGTACCACCCTCTTATATGAAGATATTCTCCTACTAGTGTTGCACATGCACATCCTTTCCTTTTTTGCTCCCGCTGCCTAAAAAGACGCACTTCTGTTCTATTTGCAATGGATCTGAACAACTTTTGTTAATTTGTTTCATGACTCTATTATCTCAGTTTTAATCGAATGAGAGTACAATAAAGTGTATGGCAATCAAGAAAATCTAAAAACGAAAAAAAGAATTTAAAAAGATTCTATAGTCTTGAAGAAAATCAATGAGGCTTGTCTTTTGAATACTAAGCTTCATTTTGTTTTCTCAACGGGTAATCTTTCGTTCTCGCATAAAAAGGTGAGGAAGCATTGACAAGTACTCCTTTCCGTGAAAAAGCTTCATTTTCCTTGTTTCGAGAGCTGTGCTGCTAATGTAGTGACAGCTAGTGGGTGTTCGTTGTTAGACACATCGTCAACACCTTCATTCATCCCTTTGCAAGAAACACCGTGGTGACAACGAAATGCAGCCCGTTCACAGTTATAGGACCGTTGTCCACTCTCTTTTTGCACCGGACCACGACCACCGGTGCCCCCAGCAAATCTTTTCACTGTGCGCCCGCCTCGACCCGGCCCCCCCTGATGTGAACTCTGAAGCACGGAGACGAGGAAGAACTGTCTCGACCTCCACCAAAACCAAGACAACACACCAGGGGACTGTGGCGTACGATCGACGTGATACCCGCTGTACGTACGCTGTACAGTACACCTACATAGCAACACTGGCGCCACTACGAGCATCGATACGGCTCGCTCGTCGATTCCTGCGAGCATCGATACGGCTTCGCTTGTCGATTCCTGCAGCGCTGCCGCTGCGTCTGCGAGCGCCACCTAGAGAGAGGCCTAGAGCGCCGCTGCGTCTGCCGCTCGTCGATTCCGACCCGGCCGGCCGTAGCCACTGCCTCTACAATCAACGGGGGGCGCAGGCTTTGGAGAAGGCCGCGGCCGGTTGTGTCATTCTAGTCGTGCGGCCCGAGGCAGCCCACTGGGAGCCTGGACGCGAAAGCGAAAGGGCCCCCACCGCTACTACCCGTACCGCGGGCTCCACACACACACCGTCCCGGTCATCGGGCCGCGGGCCCAGCAGAGGAACGGCTGGTCGCGCGCCCAGTACGGCCCTCGCGGCCGGGCCCACAGCGTCCTATCCAAGTACTCCTACTCCATCCATCCGTCGGGCAAACCTTGCGCCACGCGCTGTTTCTACACTCATATCGCTGCGCGCTGGGCCCGGGAATCCTGTGGGGTCGCCGTGTCATCGAGTGAGGGCCGGACGGTGGCCGTGTGGAACAGAGATTTTGAACAGTTTAACGGTGGCCCACGCACTGGCGCGTGCGCCCCGTACGCGGAACCGATCTCAGCCATTGATCCGGTAGGGTGGCCGTAGTACTAGGCCTGCGTGTCGCGTGTGTGCGCCCGTTGGACGTTGGGTGGGTGCGATTGCAATTTGCAAATGCTACTACTGCTCTGCGAGCGAGCGAGAGCATCGAGATGCGTCCGCCCCCCGTTTGACTCGTCCTCTTGCCTCTTACGGGCCTGATAGCTTAGCCGAATCGGGACTGCATTGACAGCGACCCACCACCGGCGAACCACACCGTGCCGTCATTACAAGCAGTCGCCACGGTCACTGAGATGGATCCCGTGATCGTTTTGGGCGACTCACGCCGTACGCTCTGACGCGCTGTGTGTGCATCGATGGCGATTGCAGAAGCACTAGTATTTGATCTGATGCTGTGCGGTTAATGATCGCGTTGTGCAGACGGCGACCCAATCAGCAACCGAAACGTCTTTGGGCCCTGGGCAATAACAGGGCGAGGGCCGCACGGTTATCCACTCCTGACACCCGTCCTTGCCCCTGTCCTTTGCGCCTAAATCCTTGATTAGCCCCACTAAGGGCATGTTTAGTTCGGAAAAAGTTAACCCGTCCTACACCGATTAATGCACCATTGCGTCGTGAGATATTAAATGTAGGTAAATCAAAAACAAATCGTAGTTTGGCGCCTATTTAATCGCATAATAGGATAATAATTATCAAATGAAAAGTCTTAACCCAAAATATTTCACCAACTAAACACACCCTAATCCCACCGGTGGCGTCGTGCCCGAGGTTGGCCCACGCCGTCAGTGGCGTTCGGCTCACGTTCTCCAGTACTAATCCCACTCAGAACGGGTCACCGGGTCCACGGCGATGCGACCGGCCCCCGCGACCTGACCCTGAGCCGCAGCCTGACCCTGACACGGGCACCCAGCCCACCCAGCCCTGCCGCTCGCTGCCCCCTAGCTCGCTTCGGCGCTTTCTCCAGTGAGCCGCACCACCCGCCGCAGTGCCGCTGCCGCTAATTAACCACAAGCGGCCGTCGCCTTCCCCCCCTTGCTCCTCAAAAAAAAGGCGGAGAGGAGAGGTGGTGGTGACGCAGTGGAGCGAGCACCCGTCGCAGCAGCCAGCAGCGTAGAGCGAGCGCCATTAGTGGAGTCGGGAGCTTAACACTCCCGCTCCGTTCCCATCCCGCGCGGCAGCTGTCTGCCGAGCCTGCTCAGGTATCGCTCCCTCCCGTAATCCACTAGATCTGCTGCTTTTCGCTTGCTGTCTCAGTGCGGGGGTGTGTAACTTTAGCGTCGATCGTTTCCGGGGTGGGTTGCTGCGTTGCAGCGGCGGTGGTGCTTGAAATGAGCGAGCTCGAGTGGGCGCTCGTGGATTTTGTGGGGGCTGTCGGTTGATTTGTCCGGTTCTAGCTGGTTGTGAGCTGATCCGATGAGAGCTTGGCGATTTGCGACTGTTTTTGTGATCGTTTTAGCTTGACTACGCTAAGCGCTTAATGTGGAACAGGAGGCTTAGTTGCTTTGTGAGATAAGGAACGTCTGTTCTTTCACGTGTCCAGTGCCCAAGTTTGGGTGAACTGATTATTACTTCCTTAAAGCCTTAGCATATATTTGATATAGCCTTACTTCCCTCTACTGGCTAAATGCTAGTATGGCTATTTGCCTCTACGTCAGGGTAAAAGGTCCACTCCGTTTATGTGTATTTTCCCTGCTGTACCGTGGTATGCATCTGTGGTTTAGCTGGGTTTAGTGTGTTTTCTTGTTGTTGTCTTTGTATCTGACTAACAAACTAGGGGTCTTTGTTTAGTGTATTACATTGTGATGAGTGAAAGGCAGCACAACATTGTGGAAAAAATCATATTCTTTCAATGGTTACCAAAGTGTATGATGTCATCTTAATGGTGACCAAAGGTAGCATTCAAGATGTTTGATGTTATCTCAAGGCATTGGCATTCTGTTCAATGGTGATGGCTAGAAAAGGTCCCTGCTAAAATAAAAAGGCCACATAAGGCAGTCCTTTAGCGCTATGATACTGATCATTTTGTGTGTACATGAAGTGGGTATCTTCTAGCAACTTCTTTAGTGCTACATATTTCTCATTCATACATTTCTTCTGGTATTCTTTTTGTTTTTGTACATCTCCACTGTTTGTATCATATACATTATCTTTTCAATGAAAATACTAGTGTAATTTTTTTACTATTATAGAAAGGGAGTTTGGTTGATTTTGTTTTACTTCTTGTCTATATATGTATTTTTAGGATATTGTTATTTAATGAATAAAATAATTGATATCTAGAGGTAACCTATGCGGCCCTTTATTTTTGATATGCTATTTCTCACATTTTCCTAACCTTCTACTTGGTCACTTTTGGTTTAAATAGAAGTTTGCAGCCAACCACAGAAGCGGTGAAATAAGCAAAATGAAGGAAGCTTAAATTCAATAAAAAACATAATAAGTTTTGTTTTCTAATACTTGAGATCACATTCCCTTCCTTCTGTGCCTACATGGTTTTTCTTGTTCACTGTCTTCTGGTACTTGGTTCATTTTCTCAGGGAATAGTTTCTGTTATGCTGTGAAGTTGTAATTCAGAAATTATATATTCATTATTTTAGAAATTCCTTGATGAAGCTGATCTTCTATACATCATTTACAATTGCTTTACTCCCTAAGCTGTTTCAGTTCTCATTATACAACCTTCTGTTTCTATCTTTTAACAAATACACAGTTCTCCATGTTAAGTTTTCATGATTTATACTTTTTTACAATCTCAGTCTTGGTGTATTCCTGTCATGCTAGTGCCCATCATGGTGAGGAAGAAGAGAACTGGCGCTGGTGGCTCTGGAGAAACTTCTGGAGAGTCTTCAGGAGGTTCTGGACAAGGTTCTTCACAGCGGCCTGAGCTTAACTCAACAACCTGGGGGAGGACGTGGCTGGGTGCCTCAACAGGGTGGCCGTGGTGGCGGGCAACACCAGGGTCGTGGTGGACATTATCAGGGCCGTGGAGGACCAGGGCCACATCACCCTGGTGGCGGGCAACCTGAGTATCACCAGCGTGAATATCAGGGACGTGGTGGTGAATATCAGGGACGTGGTGGTGAATATCGGGGACGAGGTGGTGAGTACCAAGGTCGTGGTGGCGCCCGCTCAGAGGTGGAATGCCACAACCATACTATGGTGGGCATAGGGGAGGTAGTGTTGGACTAAATGTTCCTCCAGGTCCATCCAGAACAGTTCCCGAGCTGCACCAAGCCCCTTATGTCCAGTACCAAGCCCCGTGGTTTCACCATCCCCATCGGGACCTGGCTCATCCTCACAGCCTATGGCAGAGGTGAGCTCTGGACAGATCCAGCAACAGTTTCAGCAACTTGCAATTCGTGGCCAGACTTCCACGAGCCAAGAAGTTCAAGTGGCACCAGCATCAAGCAAATCGGTTCGATTCCGTTGCGCCCTGGCAAGGGGGCACATATGGGGACAGGTGCATTGTGAAGGCAAACCATTTTTTGCTGAGCTTCCTGACAAAGACCTTCACCAATATGATGTAAGCTCCACATAGGGAATAATTTCATGTTAGCATTATTTATGCTGTTATTTCTGTTCACCAATCTTTTGCCATCAGGTATCCATAACACCTGAGGTTACTTCACGCGGGCGCTAATCGTGCTGTCATGGGAGAGCTTGTAACACTATATAGAAAATCCCATTTGGGTGGGCGTCTACCTGCGCATTGATGGAAGAAAGAGCCTTTATACTGCTGGACCATTGCCATTTACTTCTATGACATTTGAAATTACCTTGCAAGATGAGGAAGATAGTCTTGGTGGTGGCCAAGGCGGGCAAAGGTTTGGGCGTGTGGCATTCTGCTGTGTCCGTATTTAGAGCATATGCAATATTTCGTGCTGACTGATGTAATCCTTTCTGATTCAAGGCGAGACAGATCATTTAGGGTGGTGATCAAATTTGCGGCCCGTGCTGATCTCCACCATCTGGCTATGTTTCTAGCTGGAAGGCAAGCTGATGCTCCTCAAGAAGCCCTTCAAGTGCTTGACATTGTACTACGTGAATTGCCTACTGCGAGGTGATCTTAAGCTAGTTGTATTTATTAGTTGTTTTTTCCATGCCAAAGGAAATCTATGTTGCCTAACATTTTTCTTGTGTAGGTATTCTCCTGTTGGTAGGTCATTTTATTCGCCCAACTTAGGGAGACGCCAGCAACTTGGTGAGGGTTTGGAAAGTTGGCGCGGTTTTTACCAAAGCATAAGACCGACACAGATGGGCCTTTCACTGAATATTGGTTAGATACAGTCACTTCAACCTTTTTGTTTCATTGTTTATGCTTCAGTAATCACACATGATCCATGGTGTAATTGAAAGGTTGGGGCAGTCGCCCTTGAACTCTAAAAAATGATCCATGGTGTATTGTAACTAAATTTAATTCAGTGAACTCCAACTCCCAGTGTAGTTTATGGAATCAGTATCAGTCTTTCCTTAGCCTTTGATTTGTGCTCTTGCAGATATGTCCTCTACTGCATTTATCGAGCCTCTCCCTGTGATCGATTTTGTTGCTCAGCTTCTTAACAGAGATATCTCAGTTAGACCATTGTCTGATTCTGATCGTGTGAAGGTTTGAATCATTACCTTGCCTGTTTTGTAGCAACTTTGGTTTATGCTTAGTTGGTGCTGAGTTACTGTTCTTTTTGTTCATCTGTAGATCAAAAAGCCCTAAGAGGTGTGAAGGTCGAGGTAACTCACAGGGGAAATATCGCAGAAAATATCGCATTTCTGGTCTGACCTCACAAGCAACAAGAGAGCTATCGTATGTGTCTTCCATTGCTGGTATGAGCTAATAGCTTAAGGAATAATGCAGTGACATGATCTATTGGTTTCTTTGTGACAGATTCCCTGTTGATGATCGTGGTACTGTGAAGACTGTGGTGCAATACTTCATGGAGACTTATGGTTTTAGTATCCAGCACACCACTTTACCGTGCTTGCAAGTGGGCAATCAACAAAGGCCAAATTATCTGCCTATGGAGGTTAGTGTCTTCATTGTGGTCTTCAACTGTCTCCATTGAACTTGGATTTGTTATATTGCTCCTCTCTATTTGAATGGTCTCTGGATGCTACATCCAGCTTCAGTATTTATCATAAGTGCTTATGGCATTGAAAAATGAAATTTTAGGTTTGCAAGATAGTTGAAGGACAGCGTTACTCAAAGCGACTCAATGAGAAACAAATCACCGCTCTACTGAAAGTGACCTGCCAGCGCCCTCAAGAGCGTGAGCTGGACATCTTACAGGTGTCTGTTTATAATATGTTTTTATATGAGTTATTCATCAGTGTATTCATATTATAAATTCAAATGTTTAACCATGTTTTAGCTTTGGAATCCCTGTTTACACATTCTTTAGGGTTTAGGTGCACTACAAACTGTTGGCATTTGTCTTTTTTCTTAACATGATTATACATTTGCCTGTGCATCTAAAATGGTCTCTGGCTCCTGAGATTGGTATTTGGTAAAAGGGTGTTTTGCCACAGTTGTTTTATAATTTTATTATTATTTGCGTAAATTGTATTTTTTTTTTGTTAAACAGTGCCATTTGTTTTTTCAGAATACTGAGTAATGTTAAAACATAATATGGTATAGTGGGTTTGTCACCCAGACAACCAGGATTCAGTTTATCACCACCTAAGTCTTAATGCTAAGCTGAACATCTCTCGCCTAGTCTTTCAAAACATCAAATTTTAAGTAAGAAAATGCTGATAAAAAACTATTTTGTCCTCTTAGACCAACAAGAGAAAGTCAGTTACCAAAGTCAGTTAGCTGAATTTATGGTACAGAGGTTTTATTGGTTTTTGTATTTACCAAAGTCAGTTAGCTGAATTTATGATTCTGGCTTCCTTATTTTCCCTTTTATCAGACTGTGCATCACAATGCATACTATGAAGACCCGTATGCACAGGAATTTGGTATAAGAATTGATGAACGTCTTGCAGCAGTTGAAGCTCGTGTTCTGCCACCACCAAGGGTAAGTTAACAAACATGATTTCTAACAACATCTTGCCATTTTGTTTTCCATACTTGTGCATGCTGTGCATGGCTGCTGACATGTAATTTGTGCATTTTGTAATTAGCTTAAATACCATGATAGTGGCCGAGAAAAGGATGTTTTGCCCAGAGTTGGTCAATGGAACATGATGAATAAGGTATGCCTATGACCTGAGAAATCTAGATAAAGTCGCTCTTCCTGCAATTTCTTCTAATGCAATTCATTTTCTTATATTGTAACATTAGGTGAGAACCATCCAAATTAAATATCTGCTATGTTTTGCAAAAATTAAAAAATAAAGCAGAAAGCTAACCCAGCAACTCTGAAAGTTACATTCATAGTCATAGCTATTACTGAGTTTATAGTCATAGCCTCAGCAAATAAGTTTGTTTGTCCAAGTTACATAGTCATAGACTCATAATCATAGCTATTACTGAGTTTATTGTTTTGCGGTACTTTCCTCTTATTTTTTGTTAGGCATGCCTTTTAGCTATCACCTTACCTCAAAATTCTAGGATCTACCTAACTTGACATGGAAATATATTTTGGAGGGATTGATTTTGCATTATATACTAAGGAAGATCAATCAAGAAGCTCGAATAAAAAAAGAGTTCTTTCAGGAACCTCCAAACTATCCAGGGTGTCTTTTTCCCTCTTTCTTTGTAGTTTATAACCATCTTTTATGCAATACACCATCTGCAAAATTAACCTTTTTTTGATTATGATTTGACATTGCTGTAATCTAGACAGGGGCGCTTAAAAAAACAAAAATTTTCTATCATTGGTCTGAGTGCACCACCGTAGATGAATGTGGTGTGCCCCTGATTTCTAAATTTTGCTTGCCTGAATGTGGTGTGCCCCTGATTTCTACGTTTTGCTTGCCTTCTGTCTGCATGCTCCTTTTTTGTTGTTTGATTTAATAATCTCACGAGTCATAACTTTATTATCTATTCTTCTTTGGTGGCTTCTTTTCTGGGTAGAAAATGGTTAATGGCGGCAGAGTCAGCAACTGGACATGTATTAACTTCTCCCGAATGTGCAAGATAGTGCCGCTAGGGGTTTCTGTCATGAGCTGGCAGTAATGTGCCAAATATCAGGAATGGTAAGTCTTCTTCCTTCAGTTATGATTTGTGCGCTGTATCCGTTGTTGTTTTTTTTGTTATTTACTCCATGTATTTTCCTCTCCCATCAGGATTTTGCTCTTGATCCTGTGCTGCCTCCAGTGACTTCAAGGCCAGAACATGTTGAAAGAGCATTAAAGGCACGTTATCAAGATGCAATGAACATACTGAGGCCACAGGGCAGGGAACTTGATCTGCTGATTGTAATACTGCCTGACAATAATGGTTCTCTTTATGGTAATGTTCTCTTCCAAAAGACACCTAAACATTGTCTGCTGTATGCATTTGGTGATCAACATTCTTTTAAGTTTTTTCAGGGGATCTCAAAAGGATCTGTGAGACTGATCTTGGATTGGTCTCCCAGTGTTGTTTGACTAAACATGTTTTTAAGATGAGCAAGCAGTATCTTGCAAATGTTGCACTCAAAATAAATGTTAAGGTAAAATCTCTACACACTTTCATCCTTAAAGTCACTCCTGAATTGCTAGTTTTTTCTCACAATTTTCCTACCTTTTTAGGTTGGGGAAGGAATACTGTACTTGTAGATGCTTTGACAAGGAGAATCCCCCTTGTCAGTGACAGACCGACCATAATATTTGGTGCTGATGTTACCCATCCACATCCTGGAGAAGATTCCAGTCCGTCCATTGCAGCTGTAAGTGCAGTACTTGTTGCAAATAGGCCAAAAGTTCACATAGTCTAACCTGGAAGTTTCACTTTTTTTAATTATTACTATATTGTTCCCTTCCTAGGTTGTTGCTTCTTCGCAAGACTGGCCTGAGGTCACCAAATATGCTGGACTAGTGAGTGCCCAAGCCCATCGCCAGGAGCTGATACAGGATCTTTTCAAAGTATGGCAAGATCCACAGAGAAGGACAGTAACTGGTGGCATGATAAAGTATGATCCACATTAAGATGATGAGATTTATTCACACTTCTCCTTTGGATTCTGCTTTTTGCTTAAATTCTTTTTTTTTTTTTTTTTTGTAGGGAACTTCTCATTTCGTTCAAAAGAGCAACTGGACAGAAGCCCCAGAGGATCATATTCTACAGGTTATTATCCTTGATCTTTAAACTTTCCTGGTCTGTTTCTCAATATACTAAACAGCTTTGAATTTCAGGGATGGTGTCAGCGAGGGGGCAGTTCTATCAAGTTTTGTTGTATGAACTTGATGCCATCAGAAAGGTACATGTAATTACATAGCATTCGTTTGATGTTCTTCATCTTTTCTTGACTATCTATCGTTACCATGGAAATAGGCCTGTGCATCCCTGGAGCCCAATTACCAGCCTCCAGTTACTTTTTGTCGTGGTCCAGAAGCGACATCACACTAGGCTGTTTGCTAATAACCACAATGACCAGCGTACAGTTGATAGAAGTGGAAACATACTGCCTGGTTAGTTCTTGGTGCTCTCCCTCTCCATATTTTTGGGCTTAGCATGTCTAATTTGGATCTGACCCGAAACTTTCTTTTCATCTGAATTTAGGCACCGTGGTTGATTCAAAGATTTGCCATCCTACTGAATTTGATTTCTACCTGTGTAGCCATGCTGGCATTCAGGTTATATTTTTCATTCTCCTTTTCAATTCACCCTCGATGAAATGGGCTGATTACTGACTTGAAGTTCACATCCATTAGGAACAAGCCGCCCTGCTCATTATCATGTCCTGTGGGATGAGAACAAGTTTACAGCTGATGAGTTGCAGACTCTGACAAACAATCTGTGCTACACGTAATACATCTACTGCTCCATCAATCCATTATTTCCCGCACACTCTTTAACTGCCTGTTAAATTAAACATTGTTTATGCCTTTGCAGGTACGCTAGGTGCACCTGCTCCGTGTCAATTGGTAAGCGAGCTTGAGAATTTTACTCAGTAGTCTCTTTTCTACTCTGGCAATCCATTTGTTGACCGTTGCTTGATTGCTTGCAGTGCCCCCGGCATACTATGCTCATCTGGCAGCCTTCCGAGCTCGCTTCTACATGGAGCCAGATACCTCTGACAGTGGGTCAATGGCGAGTGGTGCCCGTGGACCTCCACCAGGTGGGGCACGCAGCATCAGAGGTGCGGGGAGTGTTGCAGTCAGGCCCCTACCCGCTCTCAAGGACAACGTGAAGCGTGTGATGTTTTACTGCTGAGAGTGCTGGGCTGCCTTCACTAAGGAATATCCTGGAGTATTCCATGTATCTGCACTGCTGTTTCGGTGATGCTATCTGAGACCGAATTTATGCATTTGAGACTTTTTAGTGATCTGGGGATTTTAAGTATGCTTGCTTTCTATTCGTAATGTTGTGACTTGTGACGTGAGGAGCTTTAGCACTGTGTGATGTGTAAACTATTTGTTGTAAATTGTAACCAGCCACTCTTGGTGTATGTTATGACGAACCTAGTTGTTTGTGTGAGTCTTTGTCTGGTGATCATGGCAGCTAGTTTCTTGAGTAGTTTAGTTATCATATCATGTGCTGTATTACAGTAAAACCTAACGAAGCCTGGATGTGTGGTAGTCTGGTAGAGGCGGCACGCGAGAATGTGTGCTGAAGCTGAATGCTATCTACGGTTTATTCAACGGACGGGTCAGTTGAAGTGCTTGGGAAAGAAATGTGATCAGTGCTAGCACTACAAAGTACCAACATGGGCCTCTTGACGAGGCTAGGCGGGGAGCTCGCGCGGTCAGGTCCACAGCCAGGCCAGGTTCATTGGAGCGTCCCAGCCTCCCAGGAGACTTTCAGTTTGGATTCAGAAACCAAAATGCGACGTGTTATCCCGCACCAAAAGCAACGATGCTCGTGAACTTTGATCCCAGCCAGTTTGCCAGGTACTTGCCAGCTGCCCAGTTTGCGTTGTAAATCCCCGGGTGTGTGCTGATCTCTGCACATCAGAAACGACGGGCCGCGGGCGCATCCACGGCACTTGTCTCAGTTGGGCTGCAACTCTGGACTGGACTGCTTTTTCACGTGCCGAATATACTGAGCCCCGTTTCAGCAGCGTACCAGCTGCTTTTCACGTTGCCGAACGTACCTACATGCTTAGTTGGGCTGGGCTCTGTGCTATCACATCAGTACTCCGTACCTGCACGGTCGTGCAACAGTGAAATGGAAAACAAAAGGAGCGACGTAGCACGGTCATCGATTGGACCATTGGAACGGCTGTTGTACCTGAACAACCGACCGAATCTGATAGTTGCACAGCGGATTTGACTTCTACTCGGTACGGTACTTGAGCTCAGGATCTAGTCGTGCCACCAACCAGCAACCTACGTACGTCCTGGACCGACAAGAATACGAATGCTTTGTTTGAGCTCGCATGGCCCATCTTCTCTGAAGAAACGATCCTACGCAAGCAACGCTGTGTTTTGGGCACTTTGGCTGGTGAAACTGGGGCATTGAAATAGACGAACGGTCCAAAACCGGGGGCATAGCGTTCGATTGCGTCGGAACGGCGGAGCCGACGCGGACATGGAAATGTGGCCGTCGCTCTCTCGGTCTCTCGTCTCTGCTCTGCCGTGAACCGTGTGCTGTTTCCGCGGAGAACCAGTGGCGAGATCGAAGGGCAAGCCGGGAATGCGGCCAGGGCCGCGCTGGGCCAGACGTCTCGTGGGCAAGGAAGCGACCAGCGCCGACCGCCGAGGCCGAGCGGTGCCGGTGGAAACCTCAAAAGCGCAACCACGTCGGTCGTCAGTCCTACCGTGCTGCTGCCTACGCCCCTCGGCTGCCTGCCGGGTCGCTGGTGCGCGGTTAACCGTGCGACGAGCACGGCGCCGGCTCCACCGCCACCGGTCCGCGCTCCTTTCTCGCGATCGCGGACGGATGAGGCGGTTGAGGCCCAAGAAGTGGACGTTGTTAGCCAGACGGACCAAGGGCGCTTGAAACCTCGAGCAGAAGTGGGCCGCAGCCCACGGGCTTGAGGTCGTTTTTTTTTTTTTGGAATGGCTTGGAGGTCGTTGTGATGCCAGCAACCAAAGGCTTGAGCCGCTGCTGCTCCCTGAACAGTGGAGCGGTGGAGGCCGACCTCGCGGAACAGGAGCATGACGGCACAGCAACTGTGGCTGCGCGGTGCGTGGAATCTCCGCTGAAACGTCAGATTTCTCCGTGAATACTCCAATACACGCAAGTGCTCCACCCGTTCGTTCGTTCACTCCGCTCCCACTGCTGTCTGTCATCGCCAACCATCCATCGGCCGTGGATGACACTGTCGATGTTGTGCACGAACCGGCTACAGAAAGGGCAGGCCGGCAGGCAGCTGTACGCTGATTGCAAATCGCTGTACCCGGCCCACCCAACCCCTCTATATTCACGAGATTCAACACAAGCAGACGTACCAACTGCAAACACGAAACCGTACGAGCGACGTACGTACGCCCGTCCGTGCCTGTTAATTTGTTGTGACTTCTGAACCTCAGCACAGTCCCCGGCCTCCGAATCTACCATGGGGTAAAATAAAAAGCTTGCGAAACTCAACACCGACCAGCTACGTACGTACGAGTACGCACGCTCGCGTGCGGCGTGCCAGGCCAAGGGACGACGACGCAGGCAGGCCGCCGGGCAGGCAACAGCTACAGCCACGTACCACATGATTGCGACCGAAAAGCTGTAGCTAGGCTCCAAATGCACGCATCAAGAGGCGTGCAATCAGCATCAGGCCAGCGGCAGAGCAGGCAGCGTCGTCACATTCACAATCGCATCGCCGTCGCGTGCCGCATAGGATTCTTCGCTCGCTGCGGCTGCCTGGGTGGAAACGAGTCGAGAGATGCCCGCGCGCCCGTGACCGCGCGCGCGGGCGACATGAACATGATGCCTGCAGCCGCATGCGGCCCGGGCGGGCGGGCGAAGGTTCTTGAGCGGACATGCCAAACGCGCCGCGACGACGCTACAAACAAACCCGGCAGGGATCGCGTCCCCCAACTAACCTTGACGCCTAAACAAATCGCCCCGGATTCGCTAGCTGCGGCTAATCTTGCACTAACTCCTAACAATTATTCGACTCGTCATCAGAGCGATCGAGTAAATTACTACTAGTACATACCCGTACTGTAAGTGTCAGCTGCACTGTCCGATCGAAGAGCTAGCTCATCATCGGGGAGCAGGAATTCCCAGGATGCTTTTCCATCGTTAAGCATCCCGTGTGCAGCATCAGCATGAGCATCTGCGTCCTTCTCCCCTCCCCACGTTTTGCGACAGTCGGAGCGATTAGTAAATGCCGAGATTCTCCGGGTCTCGGAGCCTCGGCCGCCCAATAAAAACCAAGAGCTGCTCCGCTCTGCAGATAAAAAACGTCACAATTTACTAGTTCTGGTCACGTGCGGACACCGATCCGATCCTCCTCCGCATGTGTGGTTGCTACCTTGTTTCAATTCTAAATCGAGCTGGGATAGTATGAATCTTTTTTTGGCGCATACAGTACATTGTCACAGCTAGCGGTCGGCCAGGTGGGAGGAATAATACAATAGTATAATCTGTAACATTCGTGCATGTAACATGTAGTACAGTGGCCTAGGTCGATTTACCAACAACGTTATTCGTGCATGTAAGTCTTGAGCTGCCATCGTATGACTTTGTTGGAAATTAAAATGGACTCAAACAAACCTACTACTACAAACCCAAGTCTGTTTTGCAATAAGACTCGTGCAAAGCATTATTATCAATCATCTGATCCGCGCTTGACGATTACTAGTATGTAGCTCTCCAATTACCTCTCTGATGTTAACGTACTAGTCCACTTGGCGATGAAATCTTCCTTGACTACTACTAGCTGCTTTAGGCATTCACAACAACCATGCATGCATGCATGCAAGCTCTGTCCCTGCAGCTAGCTTCCTCCAATAATTCCTCACCTTTTGCTTGGCTAGCTAGGGAACAATTGTACTTGTGAGACCCAATCTATCTTTTTCTTGACGCCCGCCCACCGGTCCTCAATAATCTCATCATCATCATCATCATCATGGATCGTCGTCAGATCACGGACAGCACACGAGACAAAAAAGTGAAGGCTAGCTGATCGCGGGTGGATCATGCCGGCCCTGACTGCTTTTCCCCTTTCCTCCCAAGAATCATTGGAAACAAAAATCGGATCGCATGCAGCCGCTTTCGCCGGCGAGAGCTTTTACGGCCGGCAGCTGTCCCTGTCGGCCACGGCTGCTGTTGGCCTCGCCGCCGTCGCCGTCAACGTAACGCGCTGCAGCATGCAGGTACGGACGATTTCATTCCGACAATAATTCTCTTTCATTTCAGTAACCACCGCGGCCGCAACAAGCCAGGCGAGAAGCAATCTTCCACAAATGCGTGCATACCTGCCACACAGTAGCCACGCCCAAATAAAACGCCACCAATCTAGCAGTTAGGTCCAAACATTCTCCGTTGCCGACCGACTGAGAGTGAGAGGTGTATGTCGTACCAACCACCAATGTATGAGTATGCCCAAATTGAGAACCGAGCCTAGCTCGGATGGCTCGCCTTGCAGGTGTGCAGGCAGCCCACCTGGGTTCGATCCTCAGCGATCGCACTTGGGTGTCTCACCGGGATTTATTCCCAGAATAAATTTCAGAAGAGGCTCTCAACGTGTGGGAGCCATAAAGGGACTGCGATGCACCCGTTGCCGGAGCCTCGATGACTCTAGTGATCTCTCCATGGACGCGTCATGGTATCTGTGTATAGTTGTAGGTCTGTTTGTATATAGGTGGTGTGTGTGAGGTGTGCGTGTGTGTGGTGTAGGTGTGTGTGTGCGTGTGCGAACAGATCTTTACTATTTGTATCAGGATGAGAGGTGTCAAAAAAAAAAATGAGTATGCCCAAACCACGTACGCCGACCTATAGCTCTTGTCTTTGCCTCCTCGATCTGCCAAAAAAAAAACTCTTCTCCTAGTTCCGTCTGTGATTCCAAGTCGTCCTATATATATAGAGGTGTTTTACCACACTTGGAAATAAAGTGAGCCATTCATTTGCTTTGATCTGACGGTCTAAAAATAGGAGGAACCAGATGAGAGGAGTTGTGCTCCGGAACCAGAGAACCGGAACTATTTTTAAAGGGTATATTAGTACTTTTACGTGTAGTTTCAACGTTTCACCTCCTGGTCTCTCTCCCCGCGACGGAGACGCTCATCCACGCACCGGCCGACCGGGTGGCGGAATCGCGGTGGCGTGGGGTCGCGCCCTCCCGCTTCGTCGGTCGGCGGAGGCTCGCCGCTGCGTGCGCGTGCCCGGCCCGGCGGGCGACAGCGCAGCTCACGCCACGGCGGCGGCGGCGTGATGGCTCTTTGGATGCCCGTCCGATCCAACGTGGCGTCGGCATGGGGCTCGTAAATCTTAACCTCGATCGATGAATGTTTGTTTCCAGGTTCTACTTCAACTTCTCGATGACCAACGTCGGTGTGGGGCTATTCAGCCCGAGCACGATCACCATCTCCATGACCATGCTCGTGGGGTCCGTGAGGCTGTTGCGTAATGCGTCGAGACGATGCAAGGAATCATTGAGAGATATCCATGGCCCTCATGATCGATCGTTCATGTGCCTCGGCGTTGACGGCCGGCCACCCGCTGAGCTTCGACCGGCGGTGGGCACAGGTGTTCCTCTACGGCCCGGGTATGCGACCAGCGGCCGCCGTCGGCACGTCGTGTATGGCGTCGCCGTGATGGACATGAGCGTGGCGCGACGACAGCAGGAAAGCCATGTTCCTCCTCGGCTCGTGGATTGAACTCGAGAAGGAGGCGAGTCGCTTCGCCCGCGACGAGAGGCGGACTTCGCTTCGCCCGCGATGGCCCGCGGCGGCGGGCTGGCTCCTCGTCCTCGTCCCGCGCCGGTGGAGACTTCGAGCCCCGCGCGACGAGGCGTGCGGCGGAGATGTGGCGCACTTCCTCCTTATCTCCATCTGCGTCTTCTCCGCCACGGCCCGCGGTCCGTCTCGAGCTTCGGCGCCGTCCGGCCGCCACGCTTCGCCATCGCCGCCAGGGGACCGCGCGGTCTCGCGGCCGTGCCTATCCTCGCGCCACGTGGGCGTCCCACGTTGCGGTGGCAGTCATCACGGGTCCCGACCCGCTGCCTCGTCGGCGACTTTCGGCTTTCGCCCTCCGCGCTCTGCTCTATCGGAATGTCTGTGGCGGCGTCACGTACTAGAAGTACTAAACTACCCTTTGATTGTAATTAAGGGAAGGAACCGGTCAAAAATAGATTAACTAGAGGAACCGGCAGTTCCTCCCAAGCACGGTAAAAATTCTCATATATATATATGCAATCCTCCTCAGCAACCTATCACTCACACTCAGGCATGCAAATGTGCACCTAAAGTGCAAGTGCGTTTCTCTCCAAGAGCTATTTATAAGAGAATCACAGGGTTAATTAAAATGGAACAACTTTACAGTTGAAACTTCTTAAAACTTGCTCTCGCTGCTGTTCGAGTTGGATGGAGTTCAAAATACTAACTTCTCCTAGCTCCCTCTTTTGTTTCATATATGTAAAGTTTTACCAAATGCTTTTCTAAAACAACTTCAAGACTTGAAGTCCATCGATGGCCCCTGTTTGGATCGGGGTTAGAGCTAGTTGGGGCTAGTTTTTGGCTCAAATAGCCCCCAAAGAGATCCAAACAGGAGGGGCTAGATTAGGCTAAATGTAACTAGCCCTCCCAAAATAACTAGCCCATCCATGGGGTGCATATTGAAATTTGGTTTTGGCTGGGACCACATAAAAGTTCACTTTTTTCTCTCTTTTTGAGCCACTAAATAATTAAAAAGGTGCATTTAGTATCAAACTAGCCCAAGGATCCAAACGCATCTAGAGCAAGAGCTAGTTTGGAGCTAGAGCTAAAAACTAACTCTAGCTTTAGCCCAGGGCTAGAGTATCCAAATAGGGCCGATGTAGTTGCCCATGGAGCTGAAAAAAAAATTACTCCACTAGTGGAGTAAAGTTGTACTAATAACTTGATGGCGGAGCCAAGATTTCAGCATACGGGGGTCGAACAAAGAACACATGTGTTCAAAATTTTGCAACACATGTTTTACGATAAAAATGTAATAACTAAATTTGAAATTATGACTTACATATATGTTATACAAATGAAAGATCCTATTGCATGCATACCTCATCAAGTTATCTACTTAATGTGTTTCACTAGATCACTAATCTTATTACTTGTTTAAGTGCTAATCGTTTCCACTAACATGAATATTGAACATTAGGGGTTGCATGATCCATAGTAGGGGCGTGGCCCCTACCAGCCCCCACTTGGCTCCGCCCACCGACTAATAAGATAACAAGTTCTTGCTTAATTAAAACTCCACGAAGAAAAAAAGTTTCAATTCAAAACTAATTCTTTGATTATATCCTAATATTTTGTCCATATTTTTAGCTATTTTCTAAGGACCCATTTGGATGGTTTGAAATGAATCCACTCTAATAATCACTTTTTCCCCTCCGTTCAATATATAATGACAGATGCCAACTTTGGTTGGATAATCCGATCGGTTCATCGATGGTCAACAAGTATGATGGTTCTAGTGATCATCTTGTACGTGTTTTTTTTTTAGGGAAACATCTTGTATGCGTGTTTCACGGGTGGATTTAGAAAACTTCGTGAATTAAGGTCACAGCGCGGTTCCGGTTGTATTGACTACATCTTTTTGGTGTAACAGGTTATTCTTTGCCTTGTGATCAAATTGGTTATTAGGCATATTTCAATTAAATTAATATGGCTACATGTGGATATACTTGTATATGACTGTTAGCCACATAGGAAGATAAGTTGCGCCCACTTGTGCCGTAGATAGTGAGCTGAAGAAAACGCTATAAGTTGCATAGCAAAAATATATGTATACCTTTCACCACTTTGAATTTAAGATAGACTTATATCTATACTATGAAAAGTTATGGAATGTCAAATTCCAAGTCAAATAGACTACTCAGTACATTCTCTTTTTGTTGTGAAAACCATAAAAGTACATCCTAATTCCTCCAAAATCAAAAAAGATCGAAACCAGTCCTTAATGAAATGCATGTATTACTCATCTCTTAGTAATTGTAAGAAGAAAGGGATTTTTTTTTTTCGAAAGCATACACATTGCACATATTGCATTAAGGGGAATTAGAGTCTTACACGTTGTTGCTTTAGCCAACATATTTGGCCGCCGCTCACAAAAGCACACTTACAAAGGTCGCCGGCTTTAACAAAGTCTTTGCAAAATGGGTGTACGCGCAAATGGAGACTAATGTGCGGCAGGGAAGAAGACAACTACATCTTTAGCTCTCCGGCGGTTCGCCGCACCGCCGCGAGGTCCCCAGCAACTGCTTTGCCGCCAACCCCTTGCCTCGTCCTTGATGATGTTAACTAGCTGCGCCGATGACTTGAGTGTGTTGTCAAATGTCCTTCGATTCCTTTCTTTCCACCCTTCCCAGGCCACCAGGAGGACGAGGGAGTCAAAACCCTTCTTGAAAGGTGTTAGGTCCCCACTTTAATGGGTCCTTAACCTTACGTATTAGTGCCAGGATCATGCGCTAATACGTTGCTAGAAACAAGAGTGGACACGATTTATTTAAAAAAGGTGCCGGAGCTTTATTGATAGGATAAATAGGTCTTACATAAGTGGCCCGGGGTCACAATCTTATTACACAACGGTAGGTAGGCATAGGAGTCTTTGTGGCACTTTATTTAATAGAGTGCGCTATGCGTTTAGTGGCCCTAGTCTACCTCACCCCACAAGCGGACTTGAGCGTAGGTCGAAACTCTAGTATCAACATCATAGTCCTAGCAAAGCCGAAAACATCACATCTAATCCTCCCCGGGAAATCCTCACGATCATCGTAGCAAGTCCAAATCTAGGGTCCGGTGGTTATTAAGGGTTTTGGGCCCTAGCGGGGGTCTCTAAAATTGCCCTTACTAGTTCCCGATCAGGTTATGTGGTCGTCGCTTCACAAGGCACAAACGGTTAGTATCAACAGGATTAAACTAATCATAGATGATCCGTCCTAGCGGTTGCCCATTCCAAGGACGTGGCTATTCGAATAGATTTATATAACTCTGCAGAGGGTGTACAATTTCCCCACACGATGGACATACTCTCCTCGTGATCACGGCAAGAATAGTCCAACAAGATCCCGTACCCGCTTGGTAGCCATCCTAGGTTTCGGTATAATTCTACCACGACTTCTCGGGGGTTGGAAATGGGAAGATCACCTAGCATCCCATTAGCACACAGCATTGCGGAAGATCACCTAGCATCCGCCAACTCATAAGTTTGTATACAATATCATCATTGCGCCAATTGTTTTACGTGGAGGATCACATAGCAACCACGCCAACCCGACCTCGGAAGATCACCTAGCATCCGAGTCAGCTCCCGATAGATCGTTGCCTACGCCGGCCTCTTAGGTTAGAAACTATACTTTGACCTAACGGGGTGTGAGATCAGTCGTCCCATCTCGACGTGTGGTCGCACGAATATCGTACTAGGGGATGGTCTCTGAACCGGTCCTTAGGGAGGCGAGCATCTCTCCGCTGGGGATTCATCCCGATTGTGACTAGTCTACCTCCATGTAGACTATCACCACTCACCTTTTGTTGGAGGGTTCACATTATTAATTAGGTTACCTTGGTCTCACTTAGTCATATTACATCATCATGCATCACATTATTCACATAGTAGTTTAAACCATGATCATCATCTTATAAAAGTAGGTTGATTAATTAGGTCAACATTATAGGGGGGTAAGGACTTGCCTTGGTTATCATTGCCGTCCAGGCTCGGAACGTAGTCGGGATCGTCTAGTTCTTGGTTGAGGTCTTCATCGGCTACTCTCATCACGGCGGTGATTACACAAAATTAATAGGGCAATTGAATAGCGACAAAATGAACCATGTGATAATATATAAAACCAGTAGCAATGGATAAAGCATGAATTTAGAAAAATAACAAAAGTGGTTTGACCCAATTTGGAGTTACGGTTCGGAAGTTATGATTTTCCGAAGTTTATTTCAGTTAATAAACAAGGTGGGATTTTTATGTCATTATTTTATTAATGTAAAAATGTAATAAAAATCATGACAATTATCTCCACATGATCTAGTTTATTTACATGTTTTTCCTGGATTTTTTCGTGGTCCGGATTGGTACTTATAGCATTAGGGGTACACAATCTCGGGTAGACCTAGCATTTTTCCTTCATTTTTTCTACTGCGGTACCGCCTGAGGGGGTGACCCGGCGGGCCGGCCTGGCCCACGCGGGCCATAACGGGAAAAAACGGTGGCGTGACGGGGTGGACACGCGTCGCCGTCGTATTAGCTCTGTTGACGCCCGTTATGGGAGGGTGACGGCGCTACGGCACCGCCCAATCCGTCGTGGACCGACGGCGCGCCAGCCCGGCGTCTTGCCGGAACGGCCTTCCTGCCTACTGGCTCGCCGCGAGGGGTCCGTAGGGTACCCACATCGTCCGGACTCGGTGGTGGTGGTCCGGGCGGCGGGAGCGGGCTCCCACCTCGGCCGCGGCGTGGGCGGTCGGTCGGTGGCGATGGCTCCCCGCCTTGGGGCTACTTCATAAGAGAGGGCGACAATAAGGGGAATCGGAAGGAGAGGGCGTGGGAAACTTACTCGGCCTATCAATTTTACCGGCGACGACCTATCCTGACGGCGGCGCCCTTCTCTTCTCCGGCGGCGGCGGAAATCCCGATTGGGGGAAATCATTTGCCCGGCGAGGATGAGGGGAGGAAAGGGAGATTTGACACGAGCACCGCGCGTCCCAGCTTCCTCTGAAGCTCCTCGAGTTTCGGCGAGTCGGATCGTGCACCGGGCGGGGCTATTTATAGCCTCGCCGCGCGGGGCTCGCCGGGCGGATATTTTCTCCAGCGGCCGCGATCTTTTCCGACCCGAGTGGAAGGGGCACGTGGCTGTCGGCGCGTCGGTGGTCTTGTCACGTCGGAGTTAGGCCGGTCGTCATCCTTGGCGCGCGGGGTGGGCGGTGGGTGGCATGGTGGTCGGCCGGACATGGTCGCCGCCCATTTTGTCTTTGCTTGGCGGCCGCGGCCGGGTAATAGCAATAGCCGGCAGCGGCGTCTTCTATCGGGCGCGCGGCGTCCCTATGCATTTCCGGTCCGTGGCTCCGATCACGGCTTGGCGGGCTTCGCCGCCAAGGCGTGGTAGGGCTCGCCAGGCGTCGGTCGCCGGCCGTGGCGCCTCGATGGCGCGGCGCCGAGCGGCTGTTCCGCTCGTCCGGCTCGGCGTGGCGCTTTGCGCTCGACCGCGCCCGGGTCTTCCCTTCCTTGGCGATGGTACGGCGAGGAGAGACGGCCCGCGGGCGGTGCGTGCTCGAAGTCGTCCTCGACAAAGACGCCGGGAAGAAGGGGAGCGGGGCCCGCTCGGTCGGTGATGGAGAGGAGGGAAGGAGAGGTGGGCCGCGCGGCCCGGTGCGGTTGGGCCGCCCACTTTCGGGAAAAGAAAGAGAGAAGGGAATGGGCCGGGCTGGTTTCTCTTCTCCTTTCTTCTTCTTTTTTTCTTTTATCTTTTCTTTTTTTCTCTCTTAGTCCCTTATGCTTCTATTCTTTTATTTATGTAACTCCACTTTAGGTCTTACCAAAATTCATGAGATAAATTTGAGGTGTCAAAATATTTGAAAAGCATCAAAGTGTCGAGTCAAATCACGATTATCGAAAAGTTCAAATTTTTAGCGAAATTTTAAAATGGCCAAAAATCGGGGTGTTACAAAAGGCTTGGGTACTAGGCGCTGGCACTACTACGGTATTGATTTTACATGGCGTTTGGATTTTATTTTCCGTGGTGGGCATTTAAGAAACCGCCACGGTTAATATCATGATTAACCGTGGCGGTTATTTTCTATTTTGCGTGGCGGTTATTATGACCGCCACGGAAAATAAATTAACCGTGGCGGTTTTTAATAAAAACCACCATGGTTAATGAGGCCCAATCAGCAACACAAGGTAGGCCTATCTTGGCCCAAATGAGCCCGATAGTATACCAGCATATATAAAGAAAACTCTACTCAACCCTAATCCTCTCCCCACCCGACCACTCCTCCCTCTCTCTCCGATTCCCTTCTCTCTCGATCCCGTCCGCGGGCCGCCCCTCTCCAACTCCCCCTCTATCGATCCCTCACCGGCGCCCCCCTCTCCAACTCCCCCTCTCTCCAAGCCGGATCTCGCGAGCACCGGCCGTCCTCGATCTCTCCCACGCACCGGCCCCTCCCGCCGACCGGGCACCCGACCGACGCGAGGAGCGGATGCCGAGGCGGCGCTTCGTGCCAGCGCGGCGGCGGCGGCGGCTCGCGCGAGGAGCTCGATGGCGCGGCGGCGGCTCCGGGATCTCAGGTCGGCGCGGCCTCGTCCCTCCTCACCACGACGCTTGGCGGGCGTTCGGGATCCCACGGAGGCGTAGCTGGCGTCCATGGTGCGGTGCGCTGGCGGCGACGCGCCGATCCGGCGGCGTGGAGGCGGATCCGGCGGGCGCTGAGGCCGGATCCGGCTGCGTGGTGTGTCGCTCGTCGTCGTGGATCCGGCCGCGTGCGGAGGCTGGAGCCGGCGTTGGAGGCGGCGCCGGCCGCCGGCGGGTGCTAGGCCGAGATCCCGGCCCATTAGGGTTTGGGTTCGGGTTTTTTTTCTTTTCTTTTATTTTTAAAAATGATTTACGGTGGCGGTCAATTGAAACCGCCCACGGTAAATCCGTGATTTACCGTGACCTTCTATTCGTGGCGGACTCGAAAACCGCCACGGAAAATGTTATTTGACCGCCACGGAAGTTCCTTTATGTAGTAGTGTGGACGAGAGCCACCAAAGCGACCAAGGTGTCGCGTCGACGAAGGGCACAAATGGTCTAATAGAGCGAGCTGAAGAAGACGGTGCCATACCTCCCCGGTGTAGACATAGGACGCGAGAAGGTGGTCGGCGGTCGTGGAGTTGTGAGCACAAAGCGCGATCCGCTATCTGGCTGCGGTCCATAGCGCATCTCTCTCTCTGCGGTCCAATGCCGGCCCGTGGAGACTCAACCGAGAAGATGAACTTCACCTTGGGTGGGCGCCACGACACGCCACAACTCCTTGGCCCCCAAAAGCTTGGCGGACCGACGAAGAAGGCCTTGTGGCGGACCGAGGTGTATCGACCCGAGGCCGTCCACCTCCACACAAACTGGTCGGTCACCCCGGGCTGCAACGTGACCCCTTGTACCATGTCCCACAACTCAGCGTACTCGATGAGAGCAGCCATGTTGTATGCAGAGGTGGCGTCCTGAATCCAAAGAGTCCCTCGTGCAAGGCGTCCCTCACCGTGCACCTCCTTCCACCATTAGGAAGCCACGATCGGTCCGTAACAACGCGTGCGTAACTGTCTCCAACGATCCCCTCAAAACCGAGGCCGCAAACATCCTGTCCATGGCACGCTTTAGGTCGTGCGGGGAAGAAGCGCGCACTATTCGCCCGGGCATGTACAACGAGTCCACTCCCACCGCAACCTCGCGCATAGCCGAGAATGGTGAGGTCTGGCAGTCGAGAAATCGCCACGGTCTCGGGGGAGCACATGATAGGCCACGCCATCGGCACTTGCCCCGAGGCCACCGTGTGCGTTCCAGTCCAGAGTAACGCCCTGCATCGCCTGTCGATCTCCTTGATTGCCCAAGGGGAAAGGGGTGCGCAGATATTCGTTAGACACAATTGCTTCAAATTCCAAGTCAAATAGCCTAGCTAGTCCATAATGATTGGATTATATTATTATTAATGAGAAGAAGGATGCAATGATTTTGCGATGCCCATACTGTGGTGTGCCTGATCTAGACCGGCGTGCCTGCACGAGGACGAGGTGATCGAAAGCTACATGCTATCGTCCCTCGCTGTCTGTCCAACGTAGAGACTAGCTAGAGAGACAGCACAATCAAAGCACAGTATAGCAGGCTCGAGCTTAGCGAGAAGCTAACACGATGTGCTGTGCAGATAAGTCAAGCGCTATAGACAGTCACGGGGAGCAGGTATCTTTTGCCTAGAGATCAGGTCATGCATGCTGTGCTTAAACAAAGTGACCAATCAGTTACAATTATCATATTTTCGTTAAATTATAAGTATTATATTTATGTGCAGTAAATTTAATAGGAGTTCCACTTGTCGCGTGTAACAACACAATTGTAGCGTGAAGTAGTACTGCCCTTGCAATACAAAATTTATGGGAGTATAGCTGGGAAAAAAACTGCCTCCATCCTAAGACCTTGTTTGGTTCCAAATAAGTTGGTGGCTTATAAGTCAAGTGATTTAAAATCAGTGACTTATAAGTTTTAGTTGTTTGATTGCAAATGACTTATAAATTGTTTCTATACATATAAAAAGGGTGACTTAGGTTTTAAGTAGGGTCTACCAACTTATAGCTTATAAGTCCCATGATTTAATAAGTCAATGTTATTTGGTAAAATAAGTTACTTATTCACTTTTTGACTTATAAGTAGATGACTTATTTGTAACCAAACTGGGCCTAAAATAACTGCAAGTACGTGCATAATCAGAACAACACTTATTTTGAGATGGATTTTGAACTATTTATAAGGTCTAAAACACTTAGCTTGACATTGTTGAAAAGAAATTGATTTTTGTTCAGACCCTACTCACGATCATCACTGGTAAAAATATATGAAACACTATACGTCTATACTAGCCTAGTGTACGTAGGTTTTTTATGATCTTCAAACAGAAACAAATGGACTTCAAACTAGATACGAAAAAGATGGCAACATATTGTTGACCTAGTCAGTGCAGACACAACACTTGACTATATATATGCATGCATCCTGACACAAGAAGACAGCATGATGAATTTGAGCTAGCATGATTAATGACATTGTAAGGGGAATGATATTGTTTTGCTACAAGAGAAAAGGTAATAAAAAATAACAGGAGGTATGGAGCAAATTAAGCTGCAAAACACGCCCCCATTAAGCTAGCTACAAACATCCTTATTGGTTCTATGACCAGAAACTATACTTAATCCAACAAAGATTATCCAACTACAAGGAAGGAAAACCAACCAGAACAAGATGACCAGCATGAACACCAACCCCCACCACCACGACCAAGGGGGTCATCACATGCGTCCAACTCCAACCTAGCTTACTCCATTAGTCAGAGAAGACGCTCTCTCTCTCTCACCCAAAAGGTTCCTTCGGATCCCATGCATGAGCATGAACTCACTCATGCGACTCTCAGTTGCTAACTTGCATTGTATGCCGTTACGCTATATAACGACTACCTTACTCCTCGCATTGCATCTGCATGATCAGGTCTGTGGCTTACTGTGCGCGAGCTTATGTCTTGTACAAGCTCGATGGGTGGATGCATGGTCGGTCATGGCATCCTGCCTCCGTTGAAGGACGAGGCCGACTTCATCTCGGCCTCCAGGGAGCTCATATCGCTGCTGCTCTGGTGGTCTCCTCCTCCTCCTCTCGGCGTCGATATCCCGCGCACGATGCCGCCTCCGCCAACGCCAAGAAAGTCCCGCGTCATGTCTCCGCCACCCTGGCCGAACTTCACCTCGTGCTCCGCCGCCATCTCGCAAAGCTGCCTGGGATCAAACATCCCGGCACTGACGATGACGCCGTTGCCGCCGCCGAACATTCCTCCGGCGCCGACGCCACCTCCAGCGAGCGAGTTCATCAGGTCGTTCAGGTTCGCGTCGCTCTGCTCCATGTGCGGCGTCGCCGGCCGCACGTGAGGGGGAAGAAGAGCCCGCGAAGCCTCGGAACATGGAGGCCGCGCCGCCGTTCGCGCTGGACGTCGCGCCCATCTGCGCCGCCTTCTGGAGCAGAGCGGTTGCCGACATTTGCGGCAGCATGGAGGCTTGATCGCTGTAGAGCCCCGGAGGTGGAACTTGGTCTCCACCACCAAGGAAGTTGCCGCCGAATATCCCTGCCGCCGATGCGTCCGATCCCCCGCCTCCACCTGCTCCCCCGCTGAACTGATCATTGCTCATGAGCCCCTGGCTTGCATGCTCGTGGCTGGACCCCGAGCTATTGCCATTGTTAGCAAAGAAACCCAGGTTGAAGAGGCTGGGTCCTGAGGCGCCGGGGCCGCCAGCACCGTTGCCTTGTAGGTCGGGCAGCTGCATGAGTCCATGGAAAGGCTTGTTGGCCTGCAGGTACGAGTGCGGCCCATTGCCCGCGTCGTCCCCAAAGTCCTGCCCGACCGATGCCCCCGCGTTGAGGAAGAAGGACGCCGCCGACGGCGGAGCCTGCGGCGGGCGGAAGGCGGACGCACCGTTAGGCGACAGGAGGTGGTCGAGGCGCGCGGCGATGCTGCTGCCGCCGCCGGCCGTGGCGCCGAGCCGGAGGAGCTCCGGGGACGGGTGGTGGTGGTGGTTGTGGCCGTCCTGGAGAGTGGAGGTGAGGTGGGACCCCCACCTGCGAGAGGCTGAGCGCCATGTTGCCCGCGTTGGGGGCGCCGTAGAGGTGGCTGGTGAGGCTGCTCAGGCTCGTCGGCGGCAGGCGCGCGCTCTCCTGCGCGAGCTCGTCACAGAAGGCCCGGTGGGTGATGAAGCTGTCCCTCCTGCATGGGCCAACAACGGATCAGCTATCATTCACGCATGCATGCGCTTGCTTGCATTGCTGTGTCGTGAAGCTAGGTCAGAACTCAGAAGGGAAGCAGACAATCGCATGAGCCCAAGACGGCGGCGCACGCAGTGAAAATGTGCAGTAAAAGTTGATGCGACAAGTAAGCATGCAGGTTTCGTAGAAAAACTGGAGGCAGACGCATGCATGGTCCATGTCACGCTGCAGACAACACAGGCACCGAGGAACAGCTGCATCTCGGGTTAAGATACTGTTTCTGATGGACATGTGAACGCCGCTGCAACTGGATGCTGATGCTGTGCATCAAATGTTGTGTTTGTAGCTGGGATTCATGGATCTGAACGGTAGTGATCGATCCTTGTCTTTTTTTCCTTTTCCCTGCAGGCTCTGCAAATTTCCATTTTTATGATAAAAGAGCCTGCAGAATGCCCTTTGTTCAGATGGCTTTAAAATTCCAAAACTGTTTGAAATTGGGTCACTTTTTAGAATTTTGGAACTAAACAGGCCTTTGTAAATTTTGAATGTAATGATTTTGATATAAAGTTTAGTGCCATTTACTACACCTCATCCTAGGCCACTTTTTGGAGTTTTTGAATGTGAAGATTTGGATGTAAAGTTTACAGTCATTTGGAATGTATATAAAGTTTTTGCATCAAAACAACAAGGCCTATGTGATGTGTGGCCTCAGGAGTTTATTTCACTTCCCTAATGGTGGTAAAGACTAGTACTAACAGAAGAAAGACATGGTATTAACAGAAGAAAGACATGGTTTGTCTTGTCTGATAGCATTGGTCAAAGGTGTTTGGTAACCATGCATTGACGCATGCAGACGTGAAAAAAAAGCAGCAGTCTATCCTCACCACAAAGCTACTAGCTCAAGATCCCAGAAACCCATGTCAATCAATAATGGAGAAAGAAAAAGGTGAGATCGATGTGCTGGATAGCATTGCCAGGTTCCCACTAGTAGGAAGCTTGAACCGAGAAAAAGGCAGCAAGACATAGGCATCAGAACTGTCATGCATCTACTTACACGAACACACACACACACACCAAGGAGATCAGAAAACTTTGTGGGGCTGGTAAGCTCACTTCCCAAGGGACCAAGACACAGTCACACACCGTGAATGTTTTTTATTTTGCAAGCCTTGAACCACGCACAAAAGGGATCTAATAGTAGGCCCTAATCAAGATTACTGTTTGTGACAACAAAACGTGTGGAATCTAAGTATTTAGTGTGAGCAAACAGTGGAAGAGGAGTACTTCTTCAATAGAGCAACTCAAGCGGCCATTAATGCAAAGTACTATACAGTATATATGTTTACTTCCTATTGGAGAATTTTTGCCATACCCATATGAAAGAGAGGAGTGAGAATCACCACACCACTTTGGGACATGTTTAACACCGCCAGCGCCAAGAAATGTGAACAGTGGCTCAAAGTTACACCTACTAGGTGATGCATGCGTGACTAGGGCATGCATGCTGTGAGAGGCCAGGCCATGGGCAACGTAGCCATGAAAAGGGGTGGACCTTGTCTCGATCAGCCTGGGCGCCGGCCTGGCTCGCTCGCTGGCACGGCAAACGAACGGCCATGCCTGCCACATCTAGACAGCGGCAACTCACATGAGAACAAGCTAGGCTTACTACATGGCAGCCAAAGGCCAAGTGATTCAGTAGAGAGAGGTAGAGGGAGTGAGCGAGCGCCTGCTAGTCCTTGCAGACTTGACTGCTCCTGAAAGGATGGACCAGTAAAAATGTGGGTCTACGGCAACATAGACGCATGCATATCTGTGTAAACATGGTGGGTAACACTGACGAATCAGTTCAGCCGTTCAGGGTGGAAAATAATTAAAAAATACTAGTGACTGTGACGAGTGTTTGGCGAGACAGAAGGAGAGAGTTGGCTGGTTGTTGCTGCTTCCTAGGGACGGGAGGGAAGTCGGGAAAGGGAAGCATCATCACCAAGGCCAAAAGCCTCAAAAAAGAAGCCATTTCTGCATTCACGTGCAAGCAGTGCTCCCAGCCCGGCGTCGCTAGCCATTCCTCTCTCTCTCTCTCTCTCCCTCGTGGCGGATCTATCTATCATGGTTCGTCTTTCTAGCTCATCATCAGGCAGCAGGCAAGCTGATCGAGCTGAGCAGTGAGTGCCAAACCAAAACTATACCTACAGGCCGGCGCCATGCCTCCACACAAGCCCAAACAAAACCCTAACCCTAAACAAGGAAGGCCAGCCAAACCGTGGAACGTTCCTAATACTTCGCTCACCGAATCCATGAGCTCGCCATAAGCGGACAGCTACAACAGGCTCATGCAGTGCAAAGCCCCATGACGATGCCATGCCTACATATCATGATGCAGCAATCATGAACATACTCTATATGTACATACACACATATATACATACAAATGCAATGCAGCTAACCTTGCCATCTGTGCAGCTAGCTGATATATATATACCAACACATCACACACGAACGAACGAAAACGCAGGCGATCTAGGAAGAGGGGAATGAATGCATGGGAGATCGAACGACGATGATATATATATATATTACCGGGAGAAGAGCGTGCCGCAGTCGCAGCGATACTCGCGGGTGCCGCAGATCTTGGAGTGCGCCTTCCAGTCCGACTGCACGGCGTAGCGCTTGGAGCACTTTTCGCACTTCCACTTCTTCTCGCCGTGCTTGCGGCAGAAGTGCTTCTTGATCCCGGTGAGGTCGCCGAGGGCGCGGGCCGGGTCGTGGTGCACGCACGTCGGCTCCGGGCACAGGTACACGCGCCGCCGCTGCGGCTGCAGCGGGTTCTTCTGCTTCAGCTTCCACGGCAGGTTGTGCCCGCGCCGGTGCAGCTGCAGGTTCTGCTCACGCTGGAACCCCTTGTTGCACACCTCGCACACGAACCGGTTCGTCGCTAGCAGCGTCTTGGGCGACAGCGCGATCACCTCGGCGTCGGGGTCTATAGAGAAATCAAACACAAGTCTAACTAGTTAGCTGCTGATTAATATATATTGATTTGCAAAAAGGCATATAAGAGAAGAAATGCTATATATGATCAACGATCGAACTGATCGATGCATGCATGATGATGGACAGGAGTGAAAATTTACTTTGAATTCAGAGAACAGTAAAATAATGAATGGATGCAAAACAGTACAAGGAAGGATATATAGATGATCGTCAGCACTTGTTGTGGATTAGGAAGGAGGACAACATCACATGGTTTTTATGTATTGATGATTGAGTTTTACTATTTAATTATATCGAGGGAATTATTGTTCTATGTCGAAGTAATTAATAAATATTTTCCTTATAAATAAGTTAGCCATCATGCATGATTAAGAAACGATGGTGGGAGCTAGTAGCACTGATGATATAGTAATTTTTGGGGGCGGAAGATATTTGTTTTGTTGCCGCTTTTTCTCTCGGTGGGTGTGAGCTGTGGCACGGTAGAGACGACAAGCTATGAGACGATGGAAGAGAGGGGAATATTTTGCAAGAGATTTTTTGGGAAGGAGGGAGGAGTTTGCAGGAAGAGACATAGAGAACAAAGGAATCGACATGGATTAATTGTGTCATGGCTCCTATTTGCTTCTCATAATTGGGGAAGAAGAAGATGAACTGAGTAACAGCTCATGCATGCACACACATGGAATCTTGGGAGGTAAACTGATTTTGTTTTCTTCTTGAAAAATATGAAACTTTTCTTGTTTTTATTAACCAAGGAAAAGGTGGTAGGAGAGTTTGAATTCTTCAACCGGTTAAAACAAAAAAACGTGAGCCTTGCTGAGAAGCTATAGAACACAAACAATAGGCCAGTGGGGGAAAACCGGCAGTAGCGCCATGAATTGAATGAAGTCTAGTCCAACCTTCCATATTCTTCACCTGAATTAATTCTTCAGTCTCAGGTGTGACTGTGAGGACAGACAGGCAGCTTTAAATGAAGTATATTGATTGAGAGGTGCAAACTGAAGGCCAAGCTCGTCTCGTCAACTCTACTATAGTTGCTTTGCAGCAGCCAAGCTAGGGAGGGATCCACCTCGAACTAGGTAGGAGAGAAGAGAGAGAAAACCAAGAACAACTTGAGAATTGCTACTATATTTCATAAAAATCCAGTTTTTTTCCAACAAAAGAAAAACTGGGTGTGTTGTATGCAGCCACATCGATCTGCGCTGTAAAACCAGGCAACAATTCTCTGGACTATTTAGCTACGCAGTACAGAGACCAGTGATGACGAATCAAGAAACACACAAACACGAAGAAATGGAAAGAGAAACCGATCGAGTGCATGTGAGAGAAGAAGATGGTCCTGTTGCCAGCATCGATCCAACTCATAAAACTCCAATCGATCCAGACGAGATCTCTCGCAGGCAGGCAGCAGAGAGCTGACCGACCTGCTGTTTATGCAGTGTGCATGCACGACACCGGAATCAGGAGGGGGTAGTCGGGTTGCGTGAATTACTTACCGGGCATAGTCCTCTTCTTCTTGGGCGGTGGCTGCGCCGCCGCGGTCGGCGCGCCTGTTTGCCCCCGGACACAGCGCCGGGCAGCGCCGCTGCCAGCTGCTGCTGCGGTGATATCAGCGGCTTAATCTGGTCTTGCTGGTCCCCATCCCTAACGCCAAAGAACGCCGCCGCCGCCGCCGATGAATTCGATGCCATCACTGCCGCCTCCCGATTTATCCTGCAGGCACCACGCCAGCGGGTGGCTTTGGCCCGTTGCTAGGAATAGGATTGGCAGTGCTCGTCTTCGTCCTTCCCTTGTTCGCTGAAACAAGCAAGACTTTCCAAGTGAGACCGGCCGGCATGGCAACAACAACAGGCGCGAACGAGTAAATATCTCAGCTCTCTCCAAGAAATAAAAACACATGACACACACAGCGTGCGAGCGGCGGCGACGACCATGGGAGCGAGACGACGAGAAAGATTTCGCTAGCTGTTCCTCCTCCGATCCGGAGACAAATCGAGGAGCTAGCCCAACAGAACCAAGGAGATAAAGACCGAAACAAGGAGAGGAGGGGAGAGGAGAGGAGCCCCCAAAATTCCTGACCTTCTCATATGTATGTGCTTGGATTGGAGTTGATCTGAAACAAGAAACAAATCGACAGGCAGCCGAGAAAAGCTCCAAGGCATCGGCCGCTTAGGACTCTTCCGAGATTAACAAAAGAACAAAGTGGACAGGGAAATCCAAACAAACAGTTGCACTCAAAACAAGTAAAAAAGCAAAACAACAAAAGCTCGCAAACACCCACACCCCGCGACTCGCTCATATATGACACAAACATACAGTGAGACAGATATATCTAATTTTTTAACAGGAAAAAGAATTCGAGCTAGTTTGTTTCTTCTCTGTACCTCACTCTCCCTGGTACTGCTGCTCCTCCCCTCTTGCTTGCTCTTGCTACTGAGGAGAGATGGATAGATAGCAGTGTGGTGGTGGAGAGAGGATGGAATGGAATGGAGGAGAGGCTAACAAGGCTGTTCTCCCATTTCTCTCATTTCCTTGTCATACTTTTCCTTCTCTCTCTTCTCTCCGGCCTGCTGCTTTCCTCTCCCACACTCTTATATGCCCCCACTAGAAATCAATTTCTGGAATTTCTCCTGCGCCCCCTTCCAAAGCCTATGCACACCGGGAAAATACACAGGAGGAGAGGGAGTATTTTTTTATATACAACTCGGAGCAAGAGAGAGAGAGAGAAAGGGGTACAGCGGATGGGAGCGGGGAGCAAGCTCACGCAGGCAAAGCGGTGTCGTGAAGCGTCTGAGGATTGGGTCCACCGACTGCGTGCGTGGGGCTTACCTCTCGCCATCACACACGCGCGCACACCCGCGAAAACTTTTTTTTTCCCTCCCGGTTGTTTTGGCTTTTTAGATGTTTTGTATGGGCCGCAAGCGTGTATTTGCACACGGTTGTTTCGGTTTTTAGAGGTTTGTGTGTTGCAAGCATGCATTTACATGCATGTTGCCGCGTTTTCGTATAGCCTTTTGCTAATGCATATCAAACAAATACAACCTATTTTCTGTTAGATCCAACAAACCTTTTGTTACTATTTGTTTTACACGCGTACATATTTTGTATCTGTGATGACTCACATCATAATTACTTCTAAGATATTATCATGTATCATGCATGTTCTATACGTAACACCACCGACAAGAGTTGTTTTAGTCACAACGGCAAACATACTAAGGAAGCAGCTAGTGCAGCGTAGACACCGATTCATTCCCTATATAGTACAAAACATGTTCTAACGGTCCATAGTTGTCTGTTTCGAAAGTACACGTATAAAGTTCACTTGCTTGTGTGGCTATGGTTAGAATATACCTACGCCCGATGGTATATCCAACCAAATCACGTACGCGCCGCGAGTGAGCGAGCAACTCCTTGCGTAATCATATATAAAACTTGTATGTGCTGATTTCCTATTTTAAATGATATATTCTACCAACAATTATAGGGCACCTGTAAATAGAGTGTAAATATTGATTGTTAATTAGCAGTATGCACACTATTATTTATTTCTTGTTGATCTAGCTAATTACTCTTTTACACTAGTTTTTTTTCAACACCATATCCATGGGTAGGAATAATAAATAATATTACACTATCACTAGTTGACACTCAATCACTAGTTGTAATCTACTAATACCAAAAGATACGAGAACCGCGTGTATTCAGATATGATCATCCAACAATGCGAGGATATATAAAAGCAGTAGCTAGAGATGCAAGACGAGAAATGTAGGATCTATCGGCACATTATATTCTGCCCATTTAATAGGTAAACTTATTTTCCTTATTCTATTTGATAGACAGATAATTAGCTCAGAGTTGTAATTTGTATTATGCTATTTCGATGCATTTGGCATGCATTCATGATGCATGACGACGATCAACAACCACGAGCAATATTCCACAGCAATGTACATAGTAGTACATTGCATGTACACTTCTATCCTTGCAAGAATTTTTGTTGACCTTTTCTTCCTCTTTATTTGCATTTTACCTATCAACAAGTAGGTCAATCTTCAATTCGATCTAATATAAGCGGCTATTTCGAATTTTGAGCAACGAAATCAGTTAGGACTTCAATTTTCAGCCTAGAAATTATTTTCCCCTTTCATTTATTAATTTAACCCACCAAACTCATCACCTACCCATCTCTCATGTATTTTAAATTAATTAGTTGGAAGGACTGGCAAATTTGAACGGCAGACAACCATGACGTACATACGGGTAAGAGCTGGAACAATCAATGTACAGGCTAGGCAACAGTTTCAGTAGAACATGGAGAAAGGCTCATCGAAAATGTCCAAGAAAGCCATCGGTCGAGGCCAAGCGATGCATGCAGACGCAGTGCAGTGCAGCCGTGACACACTCTGCTACTTGCTGGATAAACGTCCGAGAAAGCGGACGTAAGCTCGGCGATTGTCGTTGTTGGTGCGCGCGCGCGTCTCTCGGGTCTAGCTATAGTTTCGTCATGGCCTTCAACACGCTTTGAAAAAGTTTCGCCGGTAGCGACGACGTGCGTCAAGATACTAAGCGTCCTGCACGTAGCAGACGTCCTATGCTATTGACACATGGGCATATATATAAATATATGCAGCATATATTTTCTTTTGTGGGTGCAGATATAACATATATAGAAGCAAAAATATTTTATTTTCTTGAATAGGTGCATGTATGTTCCAAAAGGATGAATAACCGGAAAGGAAAGGGAGAAATGGAAATCAATTTTGCTCTCAGTGGGCGTGGCAGTTTTCGACGTGTCAGTGATGCCTAGCTGATGCGCACGTGTTGTGTGCACAGTTGACACATGTTACGGACCCATACGTTATAGAGTATGTTATAGAGTATATGGTGGCGTAAGGTTTTCTTTTTCCGAAAGTGTACTTAGGCATGGGTGTACTCCTTCCATTCCAATAATTATAAATCGTTGGCTTTTTAGATACAATAGCTTTTACTGCATAACTAGATATATATATGGTGTTTATAGGATATATAAAGTAAAATTTGTGTATCTAGAAAAGTTACAATAAATTACAATTTGGAGCGAAAAAGAGTACCTTACTTTCTATTCTCCTACAGTTCCATGAACTTTGAAGTGTTTGAGACACCATCCGCCCGGTCACCACACGCTCCTTTGCCGCTAGGGCTTTGAGGTTCACTTTCATAATGATCTTCTCCTTTTATGAAGATAGGAATGAAGACATGGCTTAAAAGTGATCAAAATCAAATGTTATATGGTATTATAGGGTGTAATTAAGTTTCATGAACTTTCAAGTGTTTGACACACAATCTATCCACCACAGGCTCACTGCCGCTAGGGTTTCGAGGTTCAGAAACCCTTGTTAGTGTAGGACATTATGACCAACTAGAAATAGGTTATACACGAACATATCAAATAACACGTCAAGATGACAATAGGTTCAACTTTTTCCAACATCTAACATACTCGGCGACTCAAAATGGCATTTAAATTTATAGTTGTCGTTTTCCTAAGTCGAGCTAAACTATTTGCCACCTTATGTGTGACAACACTCTCCCTATATATAGATATAACGCATTATACACATAGGTATTTTATTATGTGTAACATAGGAACCGGGGAAAGCCTAGGAGGATAACACTAAGGTTGGGTTGCCATCGGACCCACCCAACCCTAGGAAGGGCCATGTCCAATGCGGAGGAAAGTCCATGGAGACACATAGGGGAAAGATACGATGTAGGGAGAGGTAGAGGAATGGATCCATTCATGACGCGATTGCGTATGTGGATATAGGGTCGTTGATTCGGTTGTCATTGGAGGAAGATGTCGTGGTCAGGTGCGGTTAGGTATGATGACGAAACACAAGTGTCATGAGGGTGATGATCATTATCACAAGGGGTGTCCATTTGATATGAGAGAAAAGGTCTTATGTGGCATGTGTCGTTCTCCCTAGTTTGAAGGCACGAGCACAAGTGAAAGGTTCTAAATGGCTAGAGGGAGGGGGATGAAAAGCCTATAAAATTTCTACTTAAAGAACTTTGTTAGAAACACTACAAGAAATGGTGCTTTACGTGACGTTTTTTGGTGACGTTCTATGAAATCATCACGGAATTATACTATCTATGACATTTCATTGCAAGGGCAATACAACTATTATGCCTTGTCTAGTTTTTCGTCATTGTTAGACATCATATATCACATTCCACTACAAAAGTTCATCACAAAATTACCTATAATTTGGCCTTTAGATTAAAGAAGAGTTTCGTCTAGCCTTATTATCATGTCAACACGTTATTGTTGTGTAATTGAGCAGACACAACACGTTACTATTTGTGTTTACATGGCAGATTGAACTTTACTTTCTTTGCAATTTGATGCTTGAGCCTTGCTCTTTCGAGAATCTCTCTCTTTTTTTTTTTTTGTGAGGGACGAGATTCTCTAGTAGTTGAGCAACTACATAATTCATAAAATTTATACAGTACGGTCACCACTCTGGATGGACTGACCATCCCAGCTAAGTATCTAACACACACAAAGCTACAGTCTAATATCCAGCCCAAAAGCCCAATATCCGTTCACGTATATAAACGAGCTGCAAAACCTAACCCACCCAACGCCTCTCCCACCAGCCGCCGCTCGCTTTCCCTCAAAAAAAAAAAAAAAAAAACAGCCGCCGCTCGCTCCCCTGCTGGCAGTCACCCCAGATCGGCAGATCTGGCCCTCGGCATGGAGGGGGCCGTGCACGGCGCAGGGCGCGCGGAGGAGAGGCTAGTGAGCAGCGCCATTACCCCTGCCCTCGATTGGTCTGGCCCTCGGCGCTGGGGACGGCATGCTGCTCGCTGTGGTGCGCGGAGAAGGCCGATGTGGGCGGCGCCCCACCTCAGCTCGGCGTAGCTGGCCCTCGACGGGGAGGATGCTGGCACGCAGCATGCGGAGAAAGCCAAGGACAGCAGGTGGCACACTGAGGACGCCGGCTGGAGGAGCACCCACGAGACAAGGATGAGATGCGGTGAGCAAGGGAGGATGAGATCGACACAGAGGTGAACGCCCACGACCTGCAGGTGGATATGCAATAGCTACTCTGATGCCGAACTAGTTAATTTAATTTGTGTTTCATATATGTCTGAAATTCATTATGCAGAAAGAATCATTGTTGAAACCAGGGCTATTGTTGTAACTATTTTATTCATTATACACTATTTGGATTTATCTTCAACCTTTAGTCACAAGCTGTTGATGCAGAACTGCAGGAATAAAATAGCTACGAAAACAAGTTAGTAATCATGTTAATTAGTTACTGATAAAGACAAATTAATTTTTTTATGGAGCGGTATCCTTATAAGCAGAACTAGTTGATTTCATTTGCCATATATTTCGATTATTAATGATACATTTGATTGTATTGCAGACATCAGCTTGCTGGATTACAGGTATGCATCAAGCTATCTTTCTAGAAGTGTAAGAGGCTATCCCTGAATTGCGGCAAGAGGATCAAGGCGCTCATGGTGGCGAGCAAATCTTATGAGTTGTGTTGTGTACAAGCCAACTTAGGCTTTGTAGCTACTTGAGTGTAGCTTGGTTATTGCCTTGCCATTCCATGTTTAGAATTGTACAAGTAAGAATGTTGATGGTCTCAATGAAAATGAGGAGCTGTGATTTGTCAATTGTGAGCTTTGTTCTAGTTTACTTGTTTTATGAGTTTGTCTTCATGTGTGACAAGATTAATGGTGATTATATCATTGATGCTACAATGATTTGGCTTAAATTTGTGATGTTCTTTTTCGTCACTATGGTTTGGATCAGGGCTTGGATATGGGCTGGGTATATCATGTGGACAACTAATCCATGACGAACTCAAATGTCAATCGGTGACGGTTCTAGTCGATTACGGTAAATCTATGACGTGAGATACATGACAGATTTTTTTGATTGTCACGACAAGTTAACCGTGACGTATTTTCAATTTGTTTATGACCAAAGTGATCGTCATGTAAAGCATCATTCCTTGTAGTGAAAGTGTAGCAAGATATGTGGAGCTCTACAAACTTTGCATGCCACTTGCGAAGATCTCTACTTTGGTTTTTGGCTAATTAGTGACATTCTTAGGACTAATCTTTCTATGCTAAGTGTATGATTAGATTGGAGATTGGTCAAGTCAAGTGTGGTGCATGGTGGCCATGGTGGATGGATCGAGGTGATCCAAAAAAGATGATCGGTGCTCATGTGGTGTGGGAATTGCGATCGAGGTGATCAAAATGGGCTCAAGGCGAAGGTATATCCATAGGGCCATTTTGATTTGCACTCAAGACACCACATAGGGTGTGAGTGATTTAGAATCGATAGTCGGACTATAAAGAGGGAAAACCTCGGGAACATTGATCCTCATGTGCCTCTAGGTTCAACAATCATATGGATGCATTCTAACCTAGAGAGCTAACCCGACCTTGAAATTGATTGTGAAAATGCTAACACACGAGCACATGGTGATGTACACGTGGTGGTGTTAGCACATTTGCGAAAGGCAGGTGATGTTTGTAGGG